>OX371225.1:84004775-84604775 GCA_947310385.1 Nephrotoma appendiculata
GTCATTGCCCAACACACTTTCATATAAGATTGGCAAATCATTGGATATCGTTACTGACTTTCCACTAAACAGATCTTGATACAGTTCAGCACCAATCAAAATACCAATTGGCCTATGAAAATGTGGATCGGCTAACTTCTATAAATTGAGGTTGACATCATTTTATACTTTAGTGGCAATTGTCCAGTAATTTTGGGAATTACAAAATAGTCAATTCTATAAGTCACAAATTCTGAAGTACGTAACGCAACTGTATAAGGAAGATGCTGTGATGTATTTGCTGGTTTTAACCACGTATTAATAAACTTTAATAAACTTTATTTTGATTTACTATTTATACAACTATGCTGCTCGTAAAAAGTTCTGGACACTTCAATTATTGCGTTCCAAACGCAATTGTTGATCTAATTGTTTGGCCCGCTCGCAGTTCTGAGCTTACTCTCATTGAGCACGTTTAGGATATACTAGGGCGTAAAAGGAAAGAGAACTCATTCTAGAAACCTTAGATCATATTCAGTCCAGTTTCCTGCAGGAAGAATGGGGAATGATACCTCAGAAGTAAATTGAAAACCTGGTGCCCAATATGCCAAAAAAATGCTAGATGTGATCAGAGCTCGTGGAGAAAACTTTTGATATTAGAGTACCAACCGCTTATTGATTGTTGATTTTTATTTTAATAAAGAGATCAAGAACCAATTTTTGGTAATTTTTTCGATCCTGTGATTTAAAACTTTTTCCGTTAGTGCCTTTTAGCACATATTAAATTATTTCGTACAACCATAACTCGAATAAAGACGGTGACACATGTACAGATTTTGCCTTTAAGGCAAAAAAATTTGCCTTATACAAAATTGAGAAATGTTCAATTTAAAATTTTTGCCTATAAGGCGATTCAAGATGGCCGACTTTTAACCAATCAGCGCGCATAATTTTTATGCCTTAAAGGCAAAATCTGTACATGTATCACCGCCTTAATGTGAATAGTTACAGTAAACACAAATAGTTCTTGACAAGTAGTGTAAATACACTTTCATTGTGTTAATTGTTTCGTGTGACAACCATAACATTTTTCTTTGGAACATAAAAAGTACTAGAATGGAAATGTTTTTTCTACTTCTGTTACGGGGAAGTGCTTATTTAAAGAGCTGTGTGATTAGAATTTGCCGCTTCCGATAAGTTCCGATATGTATCCAAATCTTCAGTTAACTCGTTCGCCGAGATGACGGCTTATATCATCAAAACAGGTACATTTTATCAGGTCATGACGACATATGCACTCATGAGTCTATCACCAATATTTAGATACATATATCATTTGAATCATCTATAAATAAAATATTACTGCATTGTACGGGTCAAAAATAAAACCATACAGTGTTTTAGTCGGGCATCGATGTAGTTTCTATTATAAATCATTGAAAATATAACTGCTAATGCCGTCATATGACCCATAGAAAGTAATGCGTACGTGTTAATTGTCCACGAACGTGTTAACAAGGCAATTTTTGATTACTGAATGAATTTTTATCTTGATTTCTCTATCAATTTTGCATTGACTTAAAACAGTAACAAATGATAAAATGATTATGATTGTGGTAATCCACAAATCCACCAAAAGCTGTAAATACAGCTAGAGAAAAATTAATTTTGAAAAATCTAATTAATAGTGAAAAACACCGCACGATGGATAAGAATTTGACTGCCGAACTAATTAATTGAAATCAAATTGATTTCTGGTTTCTTTTAAAAATCTGAAGAAATAAACAATTTTATGAATGAATTTTTAAATGTATCTATAATTTGTTGTATACATTTATGTACCTCCGTTTATCATGTGATCTGTGTGTTTATATTTATTTAATTTAAACGATTTAAGAAATTTTCATTAATAAATTCCAATCAGGTGTTAATTGAAAATTTTCCTTTGGAGTGCAAAACGATAGAACTCCAAGTTGCTGGTGCTAAATAAAAGTTTCCGTCCAAATTATACAACGTAATATTCTTGCCATACGTACGAAAAATATAAATTTTGTTCACAATTAATTTTAATCAGTTTGTATAAACTGTCCAGTAGATTTATTATACTTTTAACAGTAAAATACTATTTAGACGGTGAATTTACGTAAATGCAATAAATATTTTAACTGTGATGTAAAACTTTGCTTTAAATATCTGTGAAATTTTTGTAAAACGCGACAGGTATTCTGACTCTCTGACGCGTGTATTCAATCTTGAAAATCTTTAGTGTAGAGCAACTGCTGAACTATTGCTGATGCAGTTGTGTATTTTTCCTTCGTTCTTTTGTGCCGAAACGATATATCTATTGTAACTACGAGGGTTGCCTTTTATATTTCGGGATTGGACAACCCTAGTGTTGCAATCTGGCAACTGACAGCTCTATCGTAAAGTTTGAAATTTTTGAGATTACACGTACTCAGAACGTTTTGACATTCGAGCGCTATTTGTGTTGTTTACAGTACTCATTAACTCAACATCTCGGCGAAAAAATGGAATTAAATCGTGAACATTTTCGTGCGACTATTTTTTACAACTTTCAACGTGGATTCAGCAAGAGTGCATGGATGAACTTAATTCAATTTTTGGCGATGAAGCTCCATCAAGGACCAGTGTTTATCGATGGTATGGTGAATTCAATCGAGGTCGTAGTTCACTCCAAGACGAATTTCGTAAAGGTCGTCCAGAATCAGTTGTTGTTCCGGAAACCATTGATGCTGTGCGCGAACTGATATTGCAAGATCGTCATGTGACCTATCGTGAGATTGAGACAACCTTAGGCATTAGTGGGACCAGCTTACATTCAATATTGCATAAACATTTGAATGTCAAAAAAATTTGTTCACGTTGGATCCCACACAATTTGTCAATCGCTCAAAATAAGGCTCGTGTCGATTGGTCGAAAGAAAAGCTCAAAAATACGATCGCGCTGCATCAAAACACGTCTATGACATAGTGACAGGTGATGTCAGGTGATCGTGGATTTACGCGTATGAGCCCGAAAGTATACAGCAGTCGACTGAATGAGTGTTTCAAGATGAGCCGAATCCAACAAAAGTGGTTCCCGCACGAAGCACTTGCAAGCAAATGATCGCCTGTTTTTTCGGAAAAAATGAACATGTCGCAACCGTACCACTAGAACAACGCAGAACAGTCAATTCTGAGTGGTACACAACCATTTGTTTGCCAGTTGTCTTCCAAGAAATCAGGAAAACCAACTGCCGAAGACGGATCACTCTTCACCACGAAAATGCGAGCTCTCACACATCGGCTCAAACAACTGCATTTTTGAGCTCTCAAAACATCGATTTGATGAGTCATCCGCCGTATAGTCCTGACTTGTCACCAAATGACTTCTTTTTATTCCCGTACGTAAAAAACAAACTGAGAGGTCAACGTTTTTCGACACCTGAAGGAGCGGTTGCTGCATTCAGAATGCATGTTTTGGAGATACCTCAATCAGCGTGGAAAAAGTGCTTCGACAATTGGTTCAAACGCATGCAAAAGTGTATAGATCTTCATGGGGAATATTTTGAAAAACAATAAAGTGATTTTTGATGATTAATATTTGTTTTTGTTCTCTAATCCCGAAATATAAAAGGCAACCCTCGTATAAGCTGCAAATTGTGCGTTATCTTAAAAATTCCTGGTTTATTCAATAACTATTATTACATGCACGAAGTGAATGTTAGAGTTCAAGTAGAAAATTTTTAAAATTCTTCGCACTGGGTCAATGGAGTATAAATAATAAAATTTTACCCAAACTTTTATTAAATATTTACACCCATAAAATGAGATTCCAAACATTACATGCAGGAAGAGAATATTTTTATTGTAAAAACCATTATGTAGTACAGTTTAAATGGCAATTCACTATGCGTTATTTTTTTGTGTACAATTTCAAATGAACCAATAGTATATTTTAATAAGCTGCATATTGTGCATTTTACAAAATTTTACAAAATGAAGTACATTATTTTACTGTAACTTCTATTTAGTTTATTGAATAAACTTATTATTTTATGCAAGAAGTGAAAATTAGTGGTCATTCAGTAAAATATTTTAAAATATCATATACTGGGTAGTAGAGCATAAATAATATAATTTAACAGAGGTTTTTATTTAATATTTACAACAATAAAATGTATTTACAGTTATTACATGCAGGAAGTAATAAGGTTTATTGTTGAGGCCATCATATAGTTATTAGTTTTGTTATAGAATTGTTGAGGCCATTATAGTTCAAATTTAAGTGTATTTTAATATAATGCACATTTTGTGTAATTCTAATGTTTAGTGGCTTATTGGACAAACAAAACATTATATGCATGAATAAGAATGTCTAATTTGCATTCGTTTCCGAACAAACGTTATCCGATCCTTATAAACATTTAAAAAACCCTCGACTTTGCAACAGCGCTCTGATTCTGCGAAGCTAATGATTGTCTTGAAATGCGGCGTACATAATTCTATAATGAATGGTGACTATAGTTAGGATAAATGGTCAATATCTTCAGGACTAACCACCAATATTTGACCGACATTTATGCGCATAACGGCTGTAAAGCACGTTTTTGTGTTTAATTTAATTTATGCGATATATAAGCAATCGGATGTTCTTCATCGTTAACGAACTTTTGAAACAATACCTCTCTCAGAGTGATCAAAGATTTTTTGACTGATCGAATACTACCTGGGCTTCTCCGTTCCACCAATGTTTGGTCTCTTTCTTCAGCAAGTCCGTTATTGGAGCCGTTAAAATTGGAAAATTTGTTATAAACTGAAGGTCCCAGCAGGTTATCCCAGGTAACGGCGACTGTGTTTTATAGGGCGAGAAAGAGGATATACGGTTATGGCTGAAACTTTCTCAGAATCTACTCTAACGCAACCTTCGCCAGTTACATATCCCAAGTACTTTAATTGGTTCCCTTAAAATAAATTACTTTTTTTTACCTTCGGCATCGAGAAGATCCTTCCGCGCAGGTGAGATAAAACAAAATCTCTGCTTGTTGTTCTAACGTGGATTGGGTGTGAGAGGATGTGAGTACACCCCAAACATAATTTTTCACATGATGAGGATAGGTTTATAATTTCTTATACATATTTCGTATCATAGCAAGTGCTAGTCCGAAATGATTCCAAAAGTATATTCCAAAGAATAATTGCAGGCTCAATACGGTATACTGTCATTATTAGTTTTTAATGTGGTTTTGAAAAGAGTTTTGGCGAAAGTTTTCCTGGGGCCCTATTATGAAACCGTTCGCAATTCGCATTTTTTGCAATTTTGAGGATGCGATCCGCCCGTTGCGTTTGTATTATGATATACGATTATCGCATATCGTATTTCCCAAAGAAAAATTTTTATTGGGAATTTTTTTTAATGTCATTACAACATCTGTCAATTCTTATAACCGTTATAACGATTCGCAGTGTTTTTGCATTTATTTATTCTATCAATAAATAAAAATATTAAATGGATTGTGTTGCCTTATATTTAAATATAAACCGTGAAGATGATGAAGAAGGTCATACAACGTCAATATCAAAAAGAATTGTTTAACGAAACACGTCCAAACCCCATTGAATTATGTAACAATATTGAATTATGAGATAATAAAACTTTAAATTTTACCACTTTTATAATAGCTTTTTATTATTTAGTTAAAAAAATTCTATTAAAAATTAATTATTTAAAAAAATAGAAATTTAACTGTGAATGAACGATAAATATGCGATATTCGACTGCTTAAGAGCATTCGCATTTAAATATAGTTTCGCAAAAATCAGCCATGGCATTTTGTAATATGGCGTTCGCATCCGACTTCGGGCGCATTTTTGCGAAAATATTGTACATACCAAAATGCGATATCGTATGAAAATGCGAAATCGCATTTTTTTCATAATGGGGCCCCTGGTTTGGAAGTAATTTAAAGATCGTTCAAGTTTTGATCTCGTTAAACGAATCTAATTAGTTAACATTTTTTGGGAAACCTTATTTTTTTGACCCAGACCCATATGGTTGCAATCTTCTGATTCCGCAAGCTCAACACCCGAGGTTGGAAATACAATTTCCGGTTTTATTCGATTCGGTTACTCGTACAGCTACTGCAATTGATTTGCAAAACTGTTGGAGATTCACATCTATAATGAAACCTTCCACAAATTTTCTAGAGACAAAACTTAAAACCATGACCGATTTTATGGAAATTCAAACATTACCAATTTTTAAGATTATCTCAGGTTCTCACTTTATCTGGCAACGTAATCTTGGAACATTAGTAGTTTCCTTACGATATTTTATTTCCTGTCTGTTGTCACCGTGTCATCTCTAACTTCAATTTGACTTACATGACGTCAACTTATAATTTGCTCTGGAGCCCAGCCACTTCAATTTCCAGTTTTTTTTGTATCTACGCATTAACGAAGCAAGTGTTTAACGTCCTGTAAAAACTGTACCGCTAAAGCTGCTTACAAACAAATTCACATGTCTACGGGTGCATGGAACTGGGATGCGATAAACGGAGGTTGGACAGGTGGATTAAAAGGAATCTCAAGGTTGTTGATGTTTGTTTAGTGCGTATATGATCAGTAATGCAATTATTGTTCGTCGTCGAAGGGTTGCTAACCGGGAATTCAGGCATCTTATGTCGGCTCAACAAAAATACTGAATTGATGTGCCGGTGCATTCGAATTGTTTGCCCCTGGTACGCTGGGATGCTAATTATCTCTATTCACAATTTCCTCTAACACATTCTTATAAATTGTATGTGAACTAATTAGGCTAATGCTTGTGATTAGGGGGGGGGGGGGGGGGGTGGGGGTTAGGATCAATCAGATCCTCTTTGCTAGAACAATTAACTCGATTAACCATGTTATCCTAGTTATTCAAAGAATCAGAAGCATTTGGGTGTTCGATTTCCTGATATTCATCTGGATTAAATGGTAAATTTTCGACAGCCATTCGGGATGATACTTCTAATTCCAGTCCAGGACTATGATCTAGTTTAATATTATATTAGCTGTGTACAAAGTGTAAACGTTTTAGGTGCGCACTAGACTTTTTAAAAACAGCTTTTTGTGACTTCGACGTCATAGGACGAAGAGAAAGTAAATGTAACCCATCTGTCCTAAGCTATTTAATATATGGACATAATTTCACTACCAACGAATGCATAATTTCACAGTAAGGCCGAGGTTAGTGCTCTCAACCTGCACCGACCAAAGTAGCCCGCCTCAATGAAACCTGTACTATAATTTGTTACACATTTATTACAATTTATTACAACAACTCCCGATTTTATTACAGTTACCGTTTTCGAGGAACGAGTGGTCGGTTTAGCTTGTAATTAAACCTACACCGCCAAAATTGTAACTTTTGATGTAGCTGTGATATCGGGATGAATCTTGTACCAGAATTTATTACAAATTAATTACATTAGTTTAATAGTTCAAGATCAACCCTATATCTTGACTAAGGGTAAATTTCACCCCAAAAGGTTATTTATGACAAAAACATCGATTTTAACAATATTAATAAAGTATTACACCAGACCGCCACCAGATATTTACTACCAGATATAACTTTTCGACCTTGTGGAGGGCAAATCAACCTTATACAGGTGTGGAATACCTTATATATGCGTCAGGTTACACGGAATTGGCTCCAAACGGTAAAGGGTTCAAACGTCTAATTTATAGTTCGATTTTATCATCTTCAACAATTTATTACACCAGACCGCCACCAGATATTGAGTCAAATGATACTCCTGGAACCTTGTGGAGGGCACATCAACCTTATACAGGTGTGTAATCAATTATCTTTGTATCAGGTTACACGGAATTGGCTCCAAACTGTAAAGGGTGCAAACGTCTAATTTATAGTTCGATTTTATCATCTTCAACAATTTATTACACCAGACCGCCACCAGATATTGAGTCAAATGTTACTCCTGGAACCTTGTGGAGGGCACATCAACCTTATACAGGTGTGTAATAAATTATCTTTGTATCAGGTTACGCGGAATCGGCTCCAAACCGTAAAGGGTTCAAACGTCTAATTTATAGTTCGATTTTATCATCTTCAACAATTTATTACACCAGACCGCCACCAGATATTGAGTCAAATGTTACTACTGGAACCTTGTGGAGGGCACATCAACCTTATACAGGTGTGCAATTTCTTATATATGTATCAGGTTACACGGAATTGGCTCCAAACTGTAAAGGGTGCAAACGTCTAATTTATAGTTCGATTTTATCATCTTCAACAATTTATTACACCAGACCGCCACCAGATATTAAATCAAATGTTACTCCTGGAACCTTGTGGAGGGCACATCAACCTTACACAGGTGTGTAATAAATTATCTTTGTATCCGGTTATACGGAATTGGCTCCAAACGGTAAAGGGTTCAAACGTCTAATTTATAGTTCGATTTTATCATCTTCAACAATTTATTACACCAGACCGCCACCAGACATTGAGTCAAATGTTACTCCTGGGACCTTGTGGAGGGCACATCAACCTTATACAGGTGTGCAATTTCTTATATATGTATCAGGTTACACGGAATTGGCTCCAAACTGTAAAGGGTGCAAACGTCTAATTTATAGTTCGATTTTATCATCTTCAACAATTTATTACACCAGACCACCACCAGATATTGAGTCAAATGTTACTCCTGGAACCTTGTGGAGGGCACATCAACCTTACACAGGTGTGTATTAAATTATCTTTGTATCAGGTTACACGGAATTGGCTCCAAACGGTAAAGGGTGCAAACGACTAATTTATAGTTCGATTTTATCATGTTCAACAATTAACATTTGAACATTTAAATTAACATTTGACTCAATATCTGGTGGCGGTCTGGTCTAATAAATTGTTGAAGATGATAAAATCGAACTATAAATTAGACGTTTGAACCCTTTACGGTTTGGAGCCGATTCCGCGTAACCTGATACAAAGATAATTTATTACACACCTGTGTAAGGTTGATGTGCCCTCCACAAGGTTCCAGGAGTAACATTTGACTCAATATCTGGTGGCGGTCTGGTGTAATAAATTGTTGAAGATGATAAAATCGAACTATAAATTAGACGTTTGAACCCTTTACGGTTTGGAGCCAATTCCGTGTAACCTGATACAAAGATAATTTATTACACACCTGTGTAATGTTGATGTGCCCTCCACAAGGTTCCAGGAGTAACATTTGACTCAATATCTGGTGACGGTCTGGTGTAATAAATTGTTGAAGATGATAAAATCGAACTATAAATTAGACGTTTGCACCCTTTACGGTTTGGAGCCAATTCCGCGTAACCTGATTCATAGATAATTTATTACACACCTGTATAAGGTTGATGTGCCCTCCACAAGGTTCCAGGAGTAACATTCGACTCAATATCTGGTGGCGGTCTGGTGTAATAAATTGTTGAAGATGATAAAATCGAACTATAAATTAGACGTTTGAACCCTTTACGGTTTGGAGCCGATTCCGCGTAACCTGATACAAAGATAATTTATTACACACCTGTATAAGGTTTATTTGCCCTCCACAAGGTTCCAGGAGTAACATTTGACTCAATATCTGGTGGCGGTCTGGTGTAATAAATTGTTAAAGATGATAAAATCGAACTATAAATTAGACGTTTGCACCCTTTACGGTTTGGAGCCAATTCCGTGTAAGCTGATACAAAGATAATTTATTACACACCTGTATAAGGTTGATGTGCCCTCCACAAGGTTCCAGGAGTAACATTTGACTCAATATCTGGTGACGGTCTGGTGTAATAAATTGTTGAAGATGATAAAATCGAACTATAAATTAGACGTTTGCACCCTTTACGGTTTGGAGCCAATTCCGTGTAACCTGATACAAAGATAATTTATTACACACCTGTGTAAGGTTGATGTGCCCTCCACAAGGTTCCAGGAGTAACATTTGACTCAATATCTGGTGGCGGTCTGGTGTAATAAATTGTTGAAGATGATAAAATCGAACTATAAATTAGACGATTGAACCCTTTACCGTTTGGAGCCAATTCCGTGTAACCTGACGCATATATAAGGTATTGCACACCTGTATAAGGTTGATTTGCCCTCCACAAGGTCGAAAAGTTATATCTGGTCTGGTGTAATACTTTATTAATATTGGTAAAATCGATGTTTTTGTCATAAATAACCTTTTGGGGTGAAATTTACCCTTAGTCAAGATATAGGGTTGATCTTGAACTATTAAACCAATGTAATTAATTTGTAATAAATTCTGGTACAAGATTCATCCCGATATCACAGCTACATCAAAAGTTACAATTTTGGCGGTGTAGGTTTAATTACAAGCTAAACTGACCACTCGTTCCTCGAAAACGGTAACTGTAATAAAATCGGGAGTTGTTGTAATAAATTGTAATAAATGTGTAACAAATTATAGTACAGGTTTCATTGAGGCGGGCTACTTTGGTCGGTGCAGGTTAAGAGCACTGCCGAGGTTCGAAAGCGCTGGCAAGTTACGTTAAGATATAATAATTTGGAACATAAACTTTACAAACTTTATGGTTATGTACTGGCTTCATACTTGGTTCACATCGTCAACTGTATCTAATTTTCCACATGACATGACATAGTTTCGAAAAGTGTTGAAAACGTACAAAATCCTTTTCTTCTTCCATTCCATGTACAACTTTAATAGTATTAAATCTGAAAACTATAAAATATTTAGTTTATTTATTTTTTGACTTCACCACAATCTCTAGAACATAAAACAATTTAAAAGTTTTACCGTAATATTTTCCGACATATTCTGGTATGAGATAATATTTAGTAAATCTTTTAATAGTATTTGTGTGGTTTGTGTTGGTCTTACGATGGATGCTGTGCGCCACATAAAATAATTATCATTCAAGAAATAACAATTTATTTATTTTTTTTTTTTTTACATATTTTCAGGAATTTGTGCAAGGACTCTCGGTATTGTCACGCGGTTCCCTCGAAGAAAAATTACGATGGACATTTTCATTGTATGACATAAACGGTGATGGATTTATAACTAGAGAAGAAATGACTGATATTGTAACGGCTATATACGAATTAATGGGCAGGCTGCCAGACACCTTACCGGATGAGGATCGAATTAAATCAAAAGTTGAAGGATTATTTAATGTAAGTCATATTTTCATAATATTTATATGTAGACGCATAAATTAATTAGAACAGGTAATTATAGCCATTAGTTACGCACATGTCGTTCATGGATATATAACGAGCATATATCTCAGCAGTTTGAGGCAATTTGATTGGATTTATGAAATTTAACATGTGTTTACCTAATACATTATTGATTTGTCATGTTGAAATGTCAACATAACCACTATACTGTACATATCTATATCAGCCTATGTAGAAGTCGATATTCTATTTCTAAATAAAGTAAATATTTAGGTAAATAGAAAAATATATTTTTCTATATGTAGTTTACAAACCAATTGGTATCGATATTGATTCGAACTTTGAATAGTAATTCTACACGACTATTTTGAACTAAATTGTGTCGCGCGTATATTTTGGGGTGGGACAATATTTTGTTTGGTTTTCCTATACCAGTACAAGATGGTTTATTCGTGCAATGGTGGCGATGACAAGTATAATATTCCCGACAAACACTTTTAAAATTTTGACCTGCAAGATCTCGCAGTAGTAAGTACATAAAAGTTAGTCGAAATCAATCCATATTTCGTACCAGTGCATTATTGTGCACTATCCGCTGCACTTCAACAGAAACCAACCATCAGAGGAAAATATTGCTGCTGTAGGAGCTAGTGTTCATGAAGACGACGAAATGTACATCCGTGGCAGGGCACAGCAATACGGAGTGTGTTATTCGATTACGTGGAAGGTTCTACGCAAGGATCTTAGTCTGAAGGCATATAAAATAGCCACAGTGTCGAAGTTTTAGTGAGTGAGCCTTATAGGAAATCTTGTGGAAAATCTATTTTTACCGAAAACTTGTGTTTAGCGACAAAGCTCAGCATTTGGTATGATGAGCAGCCGCAGGCAATATAACTGCCAATGCACCCGCAAAAAAACACTGTTTGGTGCGGTTTATCGGCCGGTGGAATCATATATCCGTATTTTTTCAAAGATGATGTTGGCGTGTTTGATTTGTTCCACTTTTGTGTTGGTCGTATAATAAAAATTCACTTTTTCTTGTATTACAATATTCAGTTTATTATTCGTACTGATTACAATGAAAAAATTTTACAAACTAAGACTGTGTGCCTGAGAGCGATTTTTTCGACTAAATTGCCGACTAAACTAAATTAATGAGTAGTTATGCTATTAGCCACCAGGTTTTATCATTTAGACTCCTGCTGACGTTGCTTGACTATTTAGTTATCATTTTCATTTTTGCTTTTATTATTTTTTTTATCATGTGCATACGAATGAAACTGTGTAAAAGAAAATATTCTCATTCGTAAATTTCGATTGTAATTTATAATCACATTCATAAATAATGCGATTCCCACATCCATGTTTGTTTTATTTTTGCTATTTTCTTGATTTTAAATAATGACAAATCGGTGTTGTTGAAAACAATATGACGTATGAAAAGTCATATTTTAGTTTAGTTTACAATTTAGTTTACAATCGGAGGCACAGCATATTTAAAAGATACTAATGCCACCTTTGGAAGAATGATATAAATCAGTCATTAATTTAGTTTAGTCGGCAATTTAGTCGAAAAAATCGTTCTCAGGCACACAGTCTTAAATTACATTGTTTCATTTATTTTTATGTAAAACAGACTACTATGAAACGAAAAAAAAACAAAATATGCTCAGAGGCCTTAACAATGTGAACTGTATAAATTCAATTCAACCAGAAAGTTTATATTGAACATTGTTTCAACTAAATATTAGTTGGATGTGCCTTCTTGAAAAGCGAGCATATTTTTTGAGCGCTGCGTTTAAACAGACCGGCTTTCGTCTTCATGGTAACTACTCTGACAAATCCGTCAGCACCTCGAGTGACATCAGTGATTAATCTAAGAATCCATTTAGCAGGTAAACTTAGCTCCGGATGAACGAGAACGACTTGACCCGCCTGGAAGTTTGAGACCGTGTATCATTTTATTCGCTTCTGGAGAGATTGTAAATATTCCATAGACCCTTTTTTCTAGAACGCTTGAGTCATGTGCTGAAGCTGTTCCCAACGCTTGAGTCGATTGATATTGATTGCTGTTATGTTTGGCTCGTGAATTGGTATGAATGGACCCCCCAATCAAATATATGCCAGTGTTAGTGGCTGCGGATCATTACGGGTCATCATGAAGAGGATGTTCGTTGATTACGCATCACAGGTGGTGCTTTACGGCTTTTACTCCAGCCTCCCAGAAATCTCCATGATGTGGAGAACGTGGTGATATGAAATGCCATGAGATATTAAGTTCATCACTGAAAGCTTCAATGGCTGCTCAGTTGACATCAGATTTGAAGAAAGCTTCTAGTGATTTTAAATGATTGCAAGCACCAACGAAGTTAGTACCATTATCGCTGTGTATGGATACTTCGGGCAATAAATCAATGTAATGCTGCTATGAATCCATTCGTGGTTAAATCACTGATGACTTCAAGATGGATTGCTTTTGTGCTGAAACAGACGAATACCGAAATGTAAGATTTCAACGTGCTTTTACATCGAGTCCAGAGAATTCTAGTCAAAAACGGGCCACAGTAATCTACTCCGATTACTGTGAATGCTTTGTGTGGCGTCATCCACAGCTAAATCACCCATGAGTTGTTGAGCGGGCGTTGGATTTTGGCGAATGCATGTGACACATTTTGATATGGCTCGTCTCGCTGCTAATTTACCTTTAATAGTCCAAAATGTATGTCGCGTACCATACAATAAATTTTCCACTCAACCATGCAAAGTAATAATGTGATAATATTGGAACAGAATATTAGTGAAGTGATGTATATGCGGCACCAATATTTGATTGCATTGCTCATATGGTAAGTCACTCTTATACTGATCCAACCGCCTACGCGTATAATTCCAAGGCTGTCCAAGAATAATGCAAAAGCCTTCAAACTACTGGATTGCGAAACCTGTTTATTAGATCGCAAAGCTCTCATCTCCTCACTAAATTCATCAGATTGAACTGCGTGAACGAGCATGAGCAAAGCTGTAGTTCTTTCGACTAATGCTGAAATTAGCTCTTTGCTAGGTAACGTGATGTTGCGAATTTTAATAATTTGAATGATGAACCTGACGCAATATCTGACGATTCGCAGTACTCTCATGTATGAGCTATGCCGATTTATGAGGCAACCGATAGCGTTGTACCTTGACTGCGTTGCAAGAACAATCGGATATTCTTTCCGTTCAATTATTTCAACTTCAGATAAATTTGGTACGCACTGCTCGTAATCGAGAGATGACCCCAAAAAATATGGTCCATCCCACCAGTTATTGTTGAATGCCATACTCTTGAGAGCGCAACTACGTGAGAGAAGATTTGCAATGTTTTCCTTGCTGTCCACCATTTTATTCCATCGTGAGGTCCTGTATCTCAGATACACGTGACGCAACAAATTCTTTCAACTGATATGCGGGTGTCCTGATCCATGCCAGAACTATAGTCGAGTCTGTCCATAAGCAAGCCTTATCAAACTGGATGCCTAAAACGTTGTTGATTTTGTCGTATAATCGTGAAAGCAAAAGAGGTCCGCGTAATTCGAGCCGCGGAATGGTCTGATGCTTTAAAGGTGCAACTCAACTCCTGGCACATAATAACCTTCTTGCAATGGTTCCATCGTGATTAATGGCACGAATGTAAATACAAACCTCATACGCGGCTTGACTGGCGTCCGCGAAACCACGGAATCCTAATTTTTTGCAGCTCGCTGAACGTAGTTTTATATTGAATCAATTTTTTCTCCATTTCCTCAGGCTGTTCTCATCCCATGATAGTCCTCTTATACAGGACTGTTGATAGTTTTTATGGTCCTTATTTATAAGGTTTGTTTTAGACTCACTCTGTTCTTCAGGAATTCCCTCCAGAATCGCGCTATTGTTTGATGCCCATCTCAGCTTAAAACCTCAATTATTAAGCGTTTTTCATAACTGGTTTTGACTTTGACAACATATTCTATGGTTTCTGAATCGGAGAGAACATCATCGATTTAGAAATCCTTCAACAGAGTTTCCGCAGCAATTGAATAACTTTTCTGCTCGTCTAAGGCCGGTTGTCTAAGAGTTCTGAATTGGACGATGTACTACGTGATGACATTTCGTAACCTGTACTCTTTAATTTGCTCCTTGGGGTCAGCTCTCCATAATATGCTTTGAAACTAATATATCGTTGAAACTGATTCCGTTTGTTGTCTTTATTTATTAATGCGTCAAAAACTATACCCTTTCCTTCGGTTTCAGTGGTTGATACTTAGGCCATTTTTGGGCCCATTGTGATACCACGCATTCACGCCACGTCATTAACCCATTCACCTACTCACACAACTACAGTTGTGTAGCACATTGCAAGCTCCATGTCAACCTGTACATTGACATGGACGGTGGGTCGGCGCTGAATTCTGCACTCCATCAAAGGGTCTTAGTCGTGTTTATTAACATCACCGATTGTAATTGATGATGAAAATTCGATTTGCATCTAGCCTCTGATGGGATTCGAACCCAGTACCTCCCGGTCCAAGTGCCGAAGCTTTAACCACTGCACCACTTGTCCGGTTACCTTTTCCTTGATTGTTGTATTTGACTGCTTAGCCACAGCATGATGTGTTTAGTATCACGTTTGCCCTTTGGCATCTTCTGAATTAACCAGAACCATATGTCCTAGCTCTTTGTATTCATTCCTGAAGATATGGTGTTCTTGTTTAATTGTGTTCTAATCGTTTTTCTACTGAAAGAAGTCTTGGATTCGATCCTTTCCTATAGAGTCTCCTATTTCCACTACATCTTTTAATGGCAATGTGACCTCGTATCGTCCTTCTGGTAGTCTTTTGTGAGTAATGCTTCACACTCATCTCACATTCTTCTGAGTATGATTTTCCCTTCGGTGCTCTTCAATTTCCCAGAAATGACGCAGCTGTACGTCTAGGTTGTTTTGCACCGCCTGAGATAATTAATTTGACTTTAACTCAGATTTTGTCGTGAGACTCATGAGAATCCATCCTAACTCAGTTTTCTGAGCTACCAGGTAAATCAAAATTTGGATCAAAAAGTCTTAGATCTTTGAATGATGTTTTGTTAAAACACTTTATTGGCGTTGTTAATTGCTCAGTTAAGTTTGATAAAAGCTTCCACCACCAGATTGTATGTCGACGGATAACGAGGTAAGATTGCTATATACCTAAGATTGCTATATAGTATCTTTTATTTATTAGCGCACGTAATTTTCCCGGATATCAGATGCGACTTGTAGCGTTGATCATAGCTGTAGCTGACCAGGGCACTTTATTCTATACAGTGCATTTGTCGTTGTTGTTTTCCGTGGAATGGGAATTGTTGTGCAACAATGTGTTGTGCCTTCCCAGACATAGCACACAGGTTTCCTTACTTTGACATGAACAGTTTTTGTGCATGGAGATTAAACAAATACTGCATAACTTGTTTGCCGCTATTAGTTTGAACCTTTTTAAAAAACGTC
The DNA here is from genome assembly GCA_947310385.1 of Nephrotoma appendiculata. NCBI lineage: Eukaryota > Metazoa > Arthropoda > Insecta > Diptera > Tipulidae > Nephrotoma > Nephrotoma appendiculata. The sequence goes on from OX371225.1 coordinate 84,021,458, forward strand.
TTCATAAAAAGTGGGCAAGTTGCTATTTCGTGAGGTACACTGCAGAGAATGCACCTTTATCAGTTGTTCACCCATTGTTGTTTGCGAAGCTTCTAGAGATTGGAAACGACCAACAAATGATAAAACTTATCCGTATCGAGCTTAGTTTTGCCTGAATCATCAAAAAGTACAAAAACCATTTGTATGTATGTATACGATGTTTAATCCGCGTACACGAAAAGCTTTTCTTGATATAGCTACACAATCCAAAAATAAATTGATAAACTGTTAAAATAGAAATCATGTAGAAATCGATTTACACAAAAATTATATAAAATAAAGCTTAAAGCTCTTTCGCAATACGAGAAAAACTTTGTGTAAATAGATAAGGATGTTATCTTTTTTATGTGTTTGTTTCGATACACCCTACTACACCCACCCTATAGATACGAGTATATATTCTGTCTTTCAAACAAAATGTTGATTATTGGAAATTGAAAATTCTTCAAACGAGTTATAAAACATCTCAATTTTCTTGCTTTTGTAAATAATTTTTATTATTTTTTATAAAAAAAGCTTTCCTCGAACAAACATTTTCCGATTAATAATTTTCTATATCCACTTTGTAATAAAATGATGCATTTTCTTCCCATTTTGGTTGGTTTTTCTTTGTTCCACTCGCCGGGAGAGTAAAAATGCTGTAAAAAATAATGTTGGATGGATTTTCAATTTTACTCTACTCGTATATTGGAAAATATAAAAAATTGTTGGATTTAAAAGCCAATACATTCACAATATAAATTTGGGATTTATGATTGAAATGTTTTCCAGATTATTAAATTTAGGTGGAATATAGGAAAAATTGTATATTTGTTATGTTATCCAACAGAGCGCGCGGGAACGAGAGATGATAAATTGCTCATTAAATTTATAAATGAGGCTTTAAATTGGAAAATCATGTGGTGGAAATTTAGTGGCGTGAGGAGTAATTTATTTATTTAGCAAGAGAAACTAGTCATGTTGGCAAGAAAAATGGTACAGGGTAGCGCAACAATTTGGTTTTTTTGCATTTGGGTGTTCGGATACGTGTTTTATCATATTTTACAGTTACAGTAGAGGTCAGATAAATGTTACCATCCAAAAAATGTTGATGTTTCGAAAAAAAAATCAATTTTAACCATTTATTCAATCCATTTTCTCTAATAATAAACGGAATACTTAATTACTAAAATAGAAAGGAAGCTAATTATGGAAAAAAGGATGTTGAATAAGAAATATTTACATATTTAAATTAAAATTAAAGGTATTTATTTGTAAGCAGAATCAAGTGTAACGAGTGTGTTGGCCATGAGTGAGTAACGAAAAAAACACGCCACGTTTCCTAAAATTGAATGCCACTCGTTACGGAATTTGTAATTGCGCGTACTGAGAGCTGGTCGTGATATGCCGGCTTAGCTTCAGGGTGGGAGTGGGGTTTGCCAAAGATCAGTAACGCCTTGCTAGACCACCAAAAGAAGAGAAACAGGAAGGTGTTTAAAATTGGACCGGACCAAGTGTTCACGACGATTCCTAAAAATATAAATAAAACCACAAAGAATCGAAAGAACATTAAAATACGATAAAATACTTATCTGATTCTGATGCGAACTTGTTTTGTGTAAGTAAATTGATTATCATCTCATCATACTCGTGAAAACGCTCGGGGTTGATCTACAACATAAAGGGGAAACTTAGATTATTATAAATTAAATTTGTATTGTATAATTGTATATTAAAATTAAATTTGTATTATTATTTACTTACTTATAAAATACGCTGTCAAATTGGTATTTTGTTTATGTCTTTTGACAGAATCTTCCATGCAAAGCAATGAGAAGAAAAGTAATTATAACAACGTCATAAAACAAAAGTACTAAAAAATTGTGAATTAATTTCGTTTAGGCTAGTCAAAACAAGATGACACTTATCATTATTGTAAAGTAATTAAATTATTTATTGTAAGATGGCACTTGTCATCACTTTATTTTAATTGTAATCAACATTTAGAGATGGCGCGATATCATAATTTTCTATGTAAGAAATATTTATTTTTGAGAAAAATCACTTTGTCATGGAACGTTGTTTGTAAAACATGTAAAACATAAAAAAAAAATAAAAATTATAAAGATTATTTGTATTTAAACGGAGTGTTATATATTGTGAAGTTGATACGTGGATTTGGCTTTATTACCAGTGAATACATGTTATATGTGAGAAAACGTTGAGCCATACATATACAGTATAGAACCAGCGAATACCAGTTATTGGAAATACACGGTGAATATAATAATACAACACAAAAAAGGACCTTGGTATTGCGTCTCTTACGGTGACAACGAGGGAATATAATTTAACGAGATTGTAACCGGGTCCATAGGCTGTACACCAAGGAAGAGGATTCTGGGCAGGGAGCAACTCACCTATCATTCTGTATTCATTAAACATTAAATGTTTACGGTAGCATAATAAACATTACCACCAAGCGAAAATAACAATTGAACAACATTAGCGAGAAATAAAAAACAGATACCCAAACGTTTAAAGAAAAAAAATTTGTTTATGGAATTTCTTAACCAACATTACAGTTTATTTAAAAAAACCAAAAATCAAGCCATGAAAAAATTGTTTGTAAATTCAAAAATAAAATCAAAAAATTAATTTTTACAATGTTAATACTAAAAACCTAAGATCTCTTGTGACATCATACCTAACATTAAATATGAAATTTGAACTAAATGTTCGAGCTATATATATAAGTTTGTATATCGTTATATCCTCACTGCGCACACGTTGTTAGTCCATACAACTGGTCACCTCATAACTGCTTGCCCATGTATTTACTTGTGATTTACGGTGTTCGTAGGCAAATCAGCGACAAGATACACATTATTTTTCGCACTTGCACGAACGTTTATTATGATTTATGTTACATTCGATTTTATAATAATAATTATTAATATTTATTTCATAGATTTTAAGATTAATAGCAGCACTATAGTAACAGTTTTAGTTAAATCTAGTACATTATTTTATTTTATAATTAATTTTTGATTTTTCAATACACAAGCCAACACAATAGTTTTAATAATTGTCACATACACTTTAAATAAATTCCAATTGGCGAAAGAAATTCCTTATTTATTTATTCACACTAATGTTGTACATCTTTAATATTTTTGTTTTTAAGCAAAACAATGCTATATGGTTTCGGTTTGCCGTCTGTCCGTCCACGATAACTTGAGAACAGATGGAGATATCAACTTAATTTTTTCAAAGCAATTCATGGGAAAGAGCCCTATTGCATTGGACATTTCTGTGATTAGGGTGTTCGGAGATATGCAGGGTTTTGTTGACCCCCCTCCTAAAATTTTTAGAATTTTTTTTATTTTCTACTCTATTTTGGTGTCATAGCATGAGAATATGGAATAAAATCATATCTTGCGTGAACGTGGGTTTGTGTGGGTGGTGTGGTTATGGGAGTGGTAGGAGTAATGTTATGGGAGGTGGAGGGGGTGGAATGAGGCGTTTTGGATTTGGTGTGGGAATTTGGAATTTGGGGGGGGGGGGGGGGGGGGGGGGGTATGGAGGTGTTAAAGGGTGATGATATGGGTGGTGCGGAATAGGGTGGTGCGCGTGGTGTGGGTGGTGAGATGGGTTTTGGGGGTTTGAATTGGATAGTGGGTGGGGGTGACAATAATGTTTATGTGTGGTGGTTTGCGGTTGATTGGGGACGGAATTTCGGATTTGCAATACGCAAATTATACTACATAGAACCCTTCATAGGCAACAAAAATGCTTGTAGAGTACGGCTCCGAACCTTTTCCGTTTTTTTTTTTTTATTTGATGTGCAAAAGAAAAGGTGTTTACAACGCGATGCTGTCCACCAACCAACTAGCATGCCAAAATTGTTTTTTTTATCTATCATCTGATAACAGTAGAAAAATTTTATTATGGACCAAATGTATGTTTTTTTAACGAGTGGTTTCGCAATACAAAACAAGATTTTCCCGCGAAAATAATTTTTATGTATAAATACAAGTATTTGTTTGACTAAACGTTAGGTCAGGGGAGTTAAACCAACACATTCTTGGAACGTTCGACATTATACAAGTAATCCAATACAATAAATATTAGTAAAAAATGAAAGCAATTTAAAGTATTTTAATATTTGATGTGCCTACCCCGGCCTATAATGACGGCTGAAATCTTATCGGGCATGGAGTTAATAAGATTCCTGCAATATTCCACCGATATCTCGTTTTCCAAAACTTCAATTAGTGCTTGCTTTAATTTTAATTTAGTTTTTGGGTTTTTCCTACTGACCCGCTTCTTTAAAATTGCCCAACAATTTTCTGTCGGGTTCAAATCGGGACTGTTCCCAGGCCAGCTCAGTTTTTCCATACCTATTTGTTGGACATATTCATTCACCTGTTTAATGTAGAAGTAGATACATCGTTCATTATAATATAATTCGATCGCCAATATGATACACTAAATCAAAAAAAAATAACTACCTTTTTGGCTCGATGGCACGGAGTAGAATCATCTCGGAAAATTGGGTTAATAGTTATTGAAAACAGCCTTTCAATTGAGAGATCCAAAAAATTTTTTAAGATGTCAATATACCCGTTAGCGTTTAATGTACCATTAATAAACGCCAAGTCTCCACATCCATAGTAGCTGATGCATCCCCAGACCATAAAACTTCTTGGAAATTTATTTCGCGTTATTATATTGTCCAAGTGTAAATCTTCATTTACCTTTCGGCGCACGTATGTGATACCATCCGATTGGTTTATACTAATTTTAGACGCATCTGAAAATTACTCTCTTCTAGTCATTTACAGACAATTCCGGTATTTTTTTGCAAAATCGAGCCACGCAATTTAATTTTTTTTTGTCAAACCCTTTTTGTAGCCTTGGCCTTCGCCCATTGAGACCTATTTGTTGCAATGTTCTACAAACTGTTCTTGCGCTAATATTTATTCCAAAACGATCTCTTACCTCATTACCTAATTCATTAGAAGTAGAAAATCTTTGTGTCAAACACATGTTTTTTATTTGTCTGTTTATCCGTTGGGTTGTCTTTTTGTTTGATTTTCCATTTCCCGCGGCTCTTTCTGTTGTATTTGTAGTAGCAAATTTTTTATTAATTTCAAAACCGAAACGTGACTACATCCCACTTAAAACTTTTTACACTATTTGCCGTAGGCACTTGGCGAAACACACTTATAATACTTAATAAACACATTTTTACTATCCACTTGTTTTTTATTTCGCAAAATTATTTTGAATATTTTCAAAAGGTTTAAAAAATCACTCGATCGATTTCGACTTGTTAGGTCATCATCAATAGTATCTACTGATTTGTAAAAATAAAAATTTTGTTATATAGTAGAAAAAAGCAAAAAATAAAGGAACAACTTATATCTCCATCTTAAAGTTGTTCACACTGAGTTAGCAATTCGTTTGCACTCTGTTGAGTTCGATTGGCTGGACAAAAAATTTCGTGCTGAGGTTGCGGAAATTTCACATATTCAATATGTGAAAAAAAGCTAAGCTGGATGTGTTGCGAGATAAGGCTTATCCATTTAACCGTAGAGGTAATAGTGATTCGTCTGATTTCCAATTTCATCCACGTTTTAAGAACTTGTCCTCAGTCGTTTTCCGTGATACAGAGGTGCAAATGCTTAGCAACGGAGTGAGTTTTGCTCATACACCAAACAAAATCGGCATTCGATCATTCGAGAATCTCTAAAAAATACCGAAACAGCCTTATCTGACCAGATAACCCAACTAAAATCAGTGTGTGCGCTACAAATAAAGAAAAGTATTGATAACTCTTCTTCTCCGTCAAACTCTTCTTCTTCTGCTGCTTCTAATACTTACCTCAAAATAATTGGTGCGATAAAGAAAAAACTACGTGACCATGACCTAATAGCGTGTAAAGCGGATAAAGGCAATACAATTACCGTGCTCACAAAAGTCGATTACTGCAATAAAATTTCTGATTTCATTACACAAAGCAAAGCAATAGAGCTTGGCAGGGATTCAACTAAGTTTTTTAAGACTTCGGTTAGTAAGTGTATCACCCAATGCCAGAAGTTATTTGATGGAACTGGTTGGAACTATTCTGTCATGAATGCATCTGCCTTGATTCTTTTTGGTCTACCAATAATCCATAAGGAAAGCATTCCGATTAGACCAATAGTGACGTATTGCAATGCTCCTGCCTACAAGCTATGTAAGGGTTTCATAAATTTTTTCAATTGTCATACTAATTTCTTTTCGGCTTACTCGGTTAAGAACTCGGTAGAATTGATTAACAAAATTCAAGACGTCGACATTCCGTTACATTCAAAACTAGTTTCATTTGACGTTGCCAGTCTTTTCACTTCTATTCCGATTAATACTTTGTCCCAAATAGTTTGTAATTACTTAGATAGGGATGTTGTAGATGAGAGCTTACGTCGTGAACTGAAGTTAGTTTTTGAGACTTGTATTAAACAAAATTATTTCTGTTTTGATAATACATATTTCAAATTCGCTGATGATCTACCCATGGGCTCTCCTCTGTCACCTTTGTTGGCTGAAATTTTCATGAATTTCTTCGAACAAATGATCATATCAAATAAGAATTCTTATTTTCGTCATATAATCTTTTGGTATAGATATGTTGATGACCAATTATGTCTATGGAATGGAACTGATAGACTGTAAGACTTTTTCCTTACTTGGTTAAATTCTCAATATCCCACCATTGATTTTACGTTAGAAAAAGAAGTAAATAAATGTATTAATTTTCTGGATATAACAATAACCAGGATTAATTCATTTTTAGACTTCAAAATTTATCGGAAACCCACGTATACAAACGCTTTTATCCCTAGTTCTTCAAACCATCCTCATAATATTAAAATGTCAGCTTTCCATTCACTCATAGATAGACTAATAAACATCCCTCTCACAAATTCCAATTACAACACTGAGCTTAACATAATTCTTCAAATAGCAACGAATAACGGATATGCAACTAGGACTATATTAAAGTTATTGAATAAAAAGCTAAAGCGTAAAACTCTAACGGGTATTTATCCACCGGATAGTCCAACGCGGGAAAATTGGCTTCGCTTAGAGTATATAGGGAAAACGAGCCAACGGATTAGCAACATCGTGTCCAATTATACCAATATTAGTTTTGCTTTTTATAATAATAACACAATAAAGAAAATGATTTTTAACAATAAACCTAGAGTTGATCGCCTTTCCAAATCTGGTGTCTATAGGATCAATTGCAATGATTGTAGTTTCTCCTATATTGGTCAGACTGGGCGCAATTTTGGAGTTAGAGCTAAAGAACATTTATCTGGTTGCAATCAATCAACTTTCCATAACCATTTAACTTCAGAAAATCATACAGCTAGCTTGAACAATTTAGACATATTACATATATATATTACGAAATTAGAAAATCAATATTTCTTAACCAGAATATCCTTAACGAACAGAGAGTAATCCGTTTCTCACCAATTACAGATCCCGCCCTTTTCTATTGTCACGTACGCAATAATATACCTTGAATTTTGTTACTCAGCCGATGACTAATCGCCTACCTGCGCGATCCGTAGATTAATTTCTATTGCTTATTTTTTTTTTATCCCTCCTTCTTTTATTTTTTTTTGCTTTTTTCTACTATATAACAAAATTTTTATTTATACAAATTAGTAGATACTCCTGATGATGACCTAACAAGTCGAAATCGATCGAGTGATTTTTAAACCTTTTGAAAATATTCAAAATAATTTTGCGAAATAAAAAACAAGTGGTTAATAAAAATGTGTTTATTAAGTACATCCCACTTTATTTGCTATGTATCTCGCAGAAAGATTTCCCTCTCGCAGAGCTAATATTACGCTTTATTGCTCAGAGTTTAATTTTCTCATTGTTTTCGTAATACAACTTGCAGTTTTTTTTTTTTATTTTTTTTATTTTTATGTTTTAATCTATGCAATCTGTTCTGGGGCTAAAGCACTCCCAACATTTACGTAGAACCATATTTGCGCAGTTTTGAGCACAACTGATGAAGTTTCACAGCAAAACAAAAAATTTTTTTTGATCCCGTGACTCCTAAATATATTCAAACAAAGTATACACAAAAAAAACTAAGGTAACCTTGAAACATTTCGACAAAAATGCATTTGTATGAACAACTTTGAATATTTTTCGTATGGTAACATTTATCTGACCACTACTGTATATACAGCTTAAAATTAATTGAGTGATTCCCCTGCTTTTAAAAAAATTTCTAAAACCAAAGCTTATGAAACAAAAAATTAGATTGAAAATTAAAAGAACTGTAAAGTTATTTTTCAATTATATAAGATATCAGATTAAATTGAAAATAAATACAACCTGTAACCCACCTTTCAATCATTCAAGTCAAATTTTGAAGCTTAAAAGAAAGTAAAGCAAAAGAAACATTAAGAAAATCAAAATGTAACTGCCAAAGTAAATAAAACGGACCGAAAACGAGAAAACGAACAAAGAGATGGATGGCAGTAAAATATTTTTTTTTTTTTTTCAAAAATACAAAAATAAACAAGTATTAGTACATTCACTGTTAACAAAACACTTCTATGAGATTTAAGTCAAAATTTAAAAAAAAAACTCTAAATATTATTTTTCACTTTTCATAAACCGCGAAAAATTGTCAATTTTGAGTAGTTTTATTGAAAAAAAAATTAAATAGGTGTATATTACATTACGATAAGACAATCATAAAAATGAGATAATGAATTTGTTCTGCTAACTTTAAGTGAATTCGATCGGTATGAGCAGTTTTAGTTTAAATAAATTCCTGGAATGAAGTGCAATTTTTGCAAATTGAGAGTAAGGGGTTCCTTTTTAGTTCTAGCAAATCAAGTTAATTTTATTGGTTTGCGTCATTCTTTTTAAGAATCCTTCTGGAAATCGTATAGTTTGTCGGAACATTCCACTTCCACTAAATATTTCTACTATGTGAAAATAATAGCCTTAGGATGTCAAAATCTAATGAATAAAATGCAAAAGGAGGGTAGATATCCTTTTCCGTTCTCGCAAATCATATCGATTGTATTGTAACTACGATATTCAGAATTTATCTAAACTAAAACTAGGCAAAACTATAAAATCGATATGATTTGCGAGATCGAACAAACATATCTCTCCTCTCCTTTAGAAAATGACACTACGGTACCCAGAATTTAAAAATCTGTAAAATAATGTTTAGATTAAAAAAAAATGTTTAAGTTCTGTATTTTAAATTAATTTAATGAATCATATTAAATTACTTAATATATTCATGGTATTTTATCTAATTTTAAATCAGTATTAGAAAATTGGTACCACAGAAATAGTCAGATTTTCGACATGATTCATTAGATAGTAAAAAGAGCTGTTCAATCGTTGATTCGTAAACTAGTAAGTATCATAAATTTTATTCTTTGAAAATTTTCACGAATTTCCATTCCCTGTTGGGTTTGTCAGTTTGTCAATGTTGGTAGATGATATAAGAAATTATCTCCTTGCCAGATAAGACAAGTCTTTGTAATGGATGTTTGTGCAATAGCAATGTTCAAAACGACGAAAAAAATTATGGTTTTTAGAACAATGTAGGCCATCCCACTGAGTCGTCCCAATTTAGCTCGAGTTGGTTGTGATGCTCGAGGAGCTTTTCGGTATCTTATTGCGAAACTGTTTGCTGTTCTTGACATTTTTCTTAATGCAAAGCATCCAAATCAGAGCACTAGTTTGGTTAGGTTTACAATTTTACCGTCAATTTATTTGTGGATCAGCCTTAAAATTGTATAAGCACAATATGAATCAGATTCAGAAGAGTAAATGAGCCTACAGTGTTTTACCAATATATGTTGTGAAATTTAACATGTAAATAGCCAAGAGAGAATAAGTTTGCTGTAATCATCAAACGTTGTATCACAGCCCGAAAGTTATCGAAAGAATTTAAAAAATGTTGCAAGACTTATTAAACGCTTAGAAAATTTCATGTAGTGGTATTGCCCGATGTTGCATACATAAAGCTGCATTAAATTTGTGTTGTACTCAGATTTCGAACGATAAGTGTCCAGCATGATGGGCTGCCCCACAGGATTTTACTACAAACTTGATTTCGTGATGTCATGAGCCGAGGTATTTAACGACCAAAGTAGATGTTTGTCTAGTGGCTGGGCCGACATCAAGATGACTTGAATAATCAATTGAGCTCTGGTATGCTTATATGAATTACTTTGTGCAAGTCGTGACGTCCGACGTCAATGCTGAATGAATCATTTACAGAGTAGCCGTGGGACGAAGTAATTTGTCCACCATTGATTTTGGCTTCCATTTATCAAATTTCTTGTAAATCTTTTAGCCTTCGAAAGGTACAAAAAAATTATTTAACAACGGTAGATAATTCCATGTGGAGTCTATAATGTCGATGATGGAAGGTGGGTTGAAAATTAAATTTTCACAACTGGCTCTTAGAACAGGCAATTCTTGGTTCGAGTCATTTCTTAGAGTAGTCCGAAGACAACAATAACAAAATTTCGGTTCCATTATAAATCATTTATAAAGCAATCTCAGCTCCATGTCAGCTATGAAATTAAAACCGAGCTGAGCCCGCAACAGTGTGAGCCTAATCCCTATTACTTCATTTTCAGTTCTCGTAGTTATTTTTGATTCAACCATTAATATATCATGTAGATGCCCAACGGGAAAGAAGAGAAAATATAAAGTAGTCATTTCTAGTAGGTGGGTCAAGATACTCCTGACTACGACCTGGGGTGTTTGGTTTTATTTTGTTGGGTTTATCTGGCGAGCAGCAATAGAGGTGATTTCCATAGTTCCAAGTGCACTTATAGACAGATTAACCTCTAAATTTTATTTAGCGGTATGCACGTTTTTCTTTGCTCAGTTCTTAGCCACCAACAAAGGCCGCGTATGAAATCAATAGGTTTAAGGGATATCGTTAGAGTGTTTTGGGCATGATAATCAACCCAGTATTTTCTCCACTGTTTTGAAAATAAACAACATATGGCTAACAGGTATGTCATTGGAGGATTTCTTCTTCTTCGGTATGAAATTTACTCGTACGTATCTGCAGCAGCTTAGCTTGAATTTCACGCTATAGCTGGCTTCGATCAAGCGTAGAGAGAAAATCTATAAATAGATAACCTTCTGATTAACATCATTGAAAAAGATTACGCACGCATTTATCTTTATCTGGTATTTTGGAAGGACAGAAAGAACTTGTCAGCGGATTCCTTCAGGAGTGAACGGTAATTAATGCCTGTAGGTTTTTGATTGAATAAAAAACAGGTGCATGGTTGGATCTTTGCCGACTTCTTGATTACCTAAAATGATACAGCTAAAGTGATGACATTTTACCAATGAGGTAAGAGTCCCCTCTTTCCAGGTTGTTTGGTCCGAATGGCTTATTGGCTGATCCCGCAGTTGATTTTTATGTTCAACAACGAGGGCATTGTTTAGTCGACAAGCGTTGGAACTGGTCAATGTAGGCGAAAATTCTCCAGCTATTTCTTTTGTGGATCCCCAGTTATGAAAATGTTCTCTTATTGAACTCAAAATCGTGATTTCACTACGGAACATCACCTGCTACTCCTGGCGCGAATCAGAAAGGATTCGTGGCAGGCATGTTACATGATCTTTGTGAGGCCAGTTGCAGTGCTTTGTAACCCTGCGTTCTCGACGTTTACAAATAAGATGTTTTGTTGATGATTATGACCAATTGAGAGTGTGTGTAGTGGATTGATTTAGTGGTGCTTCATACTCTTGGATGTTGCACTGATCTATTATCGGGACTGTCGCTTCTTCAATTTTCGGTTTGCTCCGGGACTTCTAGACTTCCCAATTTCTATTGTTTCTAACCGGTTCTTTTTCCCTTCGAAAGTATAGCGACCCAAAGAGCCAATTTACATTTTAGTTGCAGTATTAAGATTCCACCTATTTTTGGTTAAACAGTCAAACACTGAGATTAAAAATCCAATTTTCAATAGGGCGCCGTCGTAACAAAAAGCTCGACTGTTTTAAAAGAATCCGGTGTTTTTTGTTGCTCCGTGTAAATGTACACATGTTTACTTTTTCACCTCTAGTTTTGAATTTACCTGTTCTTATTTCTTTTGCCAGTTATCGTAGATGTGGACGTGCATGCTGCCTTTTATTGTACGATAGCGCCTTACACTGGTTTAAATCTGTGCAGAACGAGTTTTTTTTCTCTAAATTTCTGATTAACAAGTAATTGTTGGTTAGTTAGTACCAGTCGTTCAGATGGCACGAGAGATCAATCAAGATTGCTCAATCTCCACAATATTAGCAATTGATAATTCTGAACAAGGGTCAGCTCTTGAATGTGTTGCGCCCTGATGTAAGGGATGATTATTTCCCTATTAATGGATGATTTTTGATAGAAAGATCACTTTCAGGGCAGGAATACGTGTAAGTCACAAATCAATTAAACGTCAAATATATAGGAATAAAATTATACTCAAATAAGTTTAGGTTTGTTTCCATACATATTTATGTGGAGCATAGCAACCTGCTCAAAGGGACTCAGCTTCTCACGGTGGGGACGATCAAAAGAAACTTCACCATGGATCAAATCAAACCAACGAATGTAAGTTTTTCTCTTCAATTAAAGGTTAATGACGAGTAATTATTTTTTTCGATGGTTTCCATTTGGTTTGAAGAGCCCTTTTTAGATCGCCCAAATGTCTAAAATGTCCAAATGTTGAATAATCTAAACCTTCAAAAAATTAAACCAATCGCTAGTTGAAACTAGTCGTTCGTATAGGTTGCACTAAATAAACCACATCTTATTTGTAATTAAAATTTCCTAAATAAATTAAAATTTATCAATTTCTTGGGTATTTATAATTTGCAATTGATAAACCTAACCTAAGTTATCAGTTTAATATATATGACCGATATGAACTAACGACCAAAAAAATCATTGTCCGACACACAGCATTAAACAATATTATTTGACGATTGCAAAGCGGGATCCCTCCTCACCATGCAAATCACCATGCGTTAACACTATTTTGTACTAAGTAATTGGGTATCCAACGAATTTAAAAATTCGTAGCCAACACAAATACAGTTGGCTCTTCTGCGCGAAATGCTCCAAATTTTTAATAAAAAAAAAATGTTTCAATTCGTTTACCAGATCAGTTTTAAAAATGCAAAACCAAGAATTTAAATCAAGATTATTTTAAAGAGCATAACTAGAGGAGTTTAAATTCCTCAAATCCTATATAGCCAGATAACATGACACGATAACGGTCGCCATTGACTGTTAGTGCGTCTCCTTGTTCATTTTCGAAGAAAAATTTCTATTCATTCATCCCTCCACCTTTTCACCCTTTCTTCTTTTAGTTCACATAACTGCTGAGATGAAAATGTGGTTCGCCGGAAACAATTATTTTTTGGTAATAATCCTCATTTTCTTCCAACTGAGAATTTTTACATACACCGATGAGAAATTCTTTGGGTGGTCAACTGTCTTCAACTCTTGAACCTTGAAAGACCCTTATACCCAGGTCATTGTGTAAAATTGGCCGCAAAGTCATATCGCTGATATTCAATTCATGTGACCGATGGCGGGTTGAGGTGTTCCAATGTTGACGCACACTTTCAGATACAGCAGCAATATTTTCTATTGCTGGACAGCGATCGATCTTTATTCTCAAATTTCATCACACTGTTTTCGATTATAATACTAAATTTCTGTCACTTGACATTACAGCTATTGAGGACTGTTAAAGTTGGGAATGTGACATCTAGCGCATTAAATATAAGCTGATTGAGTCTTTTCTTAAGGTTCAAACAGAATGTATCCGTTCCGTCCGCTTCGTTTTATGTGAACTGTCAATTTACATGAAAAAAAGAAAATGTGAACACAATGAGCGGAGGAGAAAAAAACGGAGCGGACACTAAACCCAAATTCAAATTTTTGCGGACGACATAAATTCAGATACTATTTGACATATCAGAAAAAATCATAACCGAGTAGGCGAGTACACATAACATTATTATTAATATCTATTTTTGACAATCGGAGCGGATATATTGTGTTTAGGAAATCGAACGGTCGGAGCGGAAACGAAATGAGCGGACCGGAGCGGATCTATTCTGTTTGAACCTTTACATGAAATTTTAGCAAGGCATACTTTATGAAAATAAAAATTAACATACAAAAAAAGACCCAATCAGGTTAATTTTTTTGCCGTCAGATCTACAAACAGTTCTCTATAGAACTAGTAGATCTGACGGCAAAAAAATTAACCCGATTGGGTCTTTTTTTGTATGTTAATTTTTATTTTCATAAAGTATGCCGTGCTAAAATTTCATGTAAAAAAGACCCAATCAGCTTATTTTTAATGCGCCAGATGTCACTACCCCGGACATTTATAGTTCTCAATAAGCGACAAAATAACCGCTAGTTCAAAATTGTACCAAAAGATGCTACACCATTTATATCAAACGTACGGCTCATAAATTTTGTCTTATTCCCCATTTTATAATTGCATTGACTATCTACAAAATGCGTCTACGGGCGTGCTCGTTTATTTGCTTGAACCGACTTCAAGGCGCTATACCCACATAGCGACACAGTAAACTTCAAAAATTCACTTTTATGATAAAATGTCTTCTTCGAAACACACGAGTAGTGACTACACACTACATGGGCCAATCTCTGAGAATTCTACATGGCTTAGCCTACTTAACTTAAACAACACCTTTACAAAAGCATATTACACACTAGTACATTTTCGGTTTAGGAGCCTCTCGTTCATAAAGTCACTAAGAAAATATACCCCCCCCCCCCCCCCCCCTTCATTAAAAATGGAATAAATTTTATTCATAATTAAATTATAATAAAAAAGTATGCCAACCCAAAATATTATTTATGGCCCTTACAACAATTCCTCAATACAAAAAATAAACAAAGATGCGGTGTACGGCAAACGAAAAATAAAATCAATGAAGACACCAAACTTAAAAAAATGAAACACTGTGTTTGTTATGAGCCACTTGTTGGCGCGCTAAAAAAACTTATTGTAGCTAACGATAAAATAAAAAGTTAAGTTTTCCCTTTCCCCTTGTCCTGATTTCCATTTCTCGACACACAAAAAAAAATGGCATTGGTTGTTTTTGCTTCAATGAATTCAATTTTCGATCATTAAGCAAATTGAGCATACGTCTTTTATAGTGGTTCAACGTAGGTTGGCATTTATAAATAGAAGTTGTCTCCCTAAGCAACAGAAGGGTTATTTATGCCTACATTCCGGTATCCGTTTGGTTTCAAATTCTAATTATAACTCCTACGAGACAAATAAATAAATATGTAATGGAATGTGTCATTGCTTATTTAATATTGCACACAAAGCATATGTTCGTACATATTGGAATCATTATTCTTTTGTAATCTTAATCCTTCCTATTATTTCTGATAAGACAATACACATTAATAATGTTATGTAATACCTACGCATATAAAATGTTGGGGATTAAAATTATATCGAAAAGTTTTTTGTGTGCTATTTGGATTTTCGTATATCCTACGAATACAATACAAGATTGATGGTTTCAAATTTTTGCAATTGACAATATGGTCGGAGAAGACTAATAACTTTTTGATTGTTTAAAGAATTTTTATTTTATGGTTTTATGGGGAAACGGTTTGGGTTTCAACATTAAATTTCAATACTAAATATAATTTATCTGCAAAAATCAATTAAAAACAATTATTTCTAGGGATAAATAATAATCGATTGATTTGATTGGTTTTTAATATTGATTGAATGGCTGATAGTAAATAGTTATTGAACTGTAAATCGTACAGAAATCCGTGTACGAGTCATTTCGATTTGTTTTTATAAAATAAACTTACTGTACTCGGCCACGCGTTGCATACGACTCAATGTAGTTTGCTGGGAATGAAGGAAAAAAGAACTCATACGTTTCTAGTCTGTTTAATTAGACAATCCTTGTGGGTATACAATATTTTTTGATGTTCCATTGTCTGTGTAGATATACAGATTGTCTGGTTTTCCGACACTAGAACCTGCAACATATAATGGAAACCGCACAATTCTAAAGATTGGCGCTGAGCTTTTTTGATGGTGATTGCAAACGCCAGCGGAATTAGAAATTGCAATCTCTTAAATTGAAAAGACATATCAATTGAAATCATAAGAATGCGAGAAGTGAGGACATATTCACCTTTGAAAGGTCCTGTCAAGATGGTTGTTTCTACGACGTTGCTCATTAATGCAAGCCACATGCCGCTACAAAGCTATGGTCATCCCTGGCAGATCGAGTTAATTTCAAAATTCCGATAGTTAATTAACTGGTTCATCTGCATCCACTACAATGTCGACGGACTTGTATGTGACCGTCTCGCTTTAACAGTTAGGCTAAATATTTTAATTAAGTTCGTAGACGTCTTTGTTCTTCTCTGCAAAGAATACCTCGTTCACTCAGCCAATCGTAATTCTTATAATTGGTTTGAATATTAGAAAATATGTTTTCAACCAATTCTTCTTTTGACGTCACTAAATTGCTGAAATTATGAGGCATTTAATTTAATTTAAAATTTCCAGCAACAGATATTTGAATATCTCACCTAATCGATCGTTTTGCAGCTTGACGCTTATTTATAGTTGATTTTAACGTCTTTACATGTAGCCACAAAGTAGAGTATTTCAGGTAACGTTTGCCTGAAATCTCCTCCAAACAATATAATTGCCTTCCCAAATGGTCTAATATTTCTACATAAATCTTGCAATGATCGATAAAGAGGCTCGTGCGATTTTTTGTGCACCGGATTCATCTAAAACAATAAGTTTGCATTTCTGCAATGTTGCACGTGGGAGTTTCAACGAATTGCATGCTCAATGCAGTCGGATGTCAGATGAACTTCACAACTATAGGGTACCGCTTAGATCACTTGCCATCGATCATATAGTGTGAGTCGTTGCTGAAAGCTCTGCAAGGTCCATGGATCATATTCTTAATCATCACTGCATGCAATTTCGAATCAACAGCTTCATTCAAGATGCTGGCTGAGAGGATGAAATGAGATTAGACCATGATTTTGCCATTCAACGGAGTACATAAAATAACGAAATTGGCCGACTATCATGAAATCCTTCAGATATTTTAATTTTGGTTTAAAAACTCTGGCAATGATGTCACGTCCGCCAACTGGTGTTTGGCTAGATAGCAGTTCCTTCTTGATTTCAATCATTTGAGGGTTATAGATGAATGTTATGAACAGGGCCGGCTATATACTATTCGTGCATGAGACGAGCACCTCCGATGTAAGTGGCCGGCAAAATAATCATTCTTCCTATGTTGTTTGCATATTATGCTTTTGGTTCAAACAAATATATGGCAGTCGTTCAGTTTCAATTTTGGCATACATTTCAACCACGACCTTATGGAAAGACGGCGACACTTCAAAATCTGATTTTCTTCATATTCACGGATAATAAGTCTGTATGAATAAAAATTCTAAGGCAAAATATTAAAAGGCAAAAATTATAAGGACAAAAGTGAAATTTAACAATTTTTTTTTAATTTTGAGGTAAAAGTGAAAAGTTTTGTAATATTATTATTGCAAATTAGGCCGAAATTTTTTTAATGGCTATATTTTTTTTGTAGGTTATAATTACAAAATGCCACGAAGAAAACATTTAACCTTGGAGGAGTGCGGCAAAATTGATGCTTTTTATGAAAGTGGCTTGACATTACGTGAAATTGCTATCAGAATATTGAGAAGTAAAACCCTTGTGCATAATTACGTAACATTACGGGATAATTATGACATTAAAAAGTGTTGTGGTCGCAAATCAACGATAACTGATCGTGACAAATGAGAGATTAAAAGATTGGCAGTTAAAGATTCAATGTCTCCTGCACAGATAGGGCGGTATGTTCAACTTATAATTAAAAAAAGCGTATTTGGTTAATTTTAAAAGAATCGGAAGATCTGTAATACATGAAACGAGATGAACGCCCGCCACTTTTACCAAGGCACGAAATTTTGGGGGTAGCTTGCTTATGCTATGGGTAGCATTTCGGTACACAGAACATGCTTCAATTTGTTTTGTATCAACTAAAATGAATGCTGCCAAGTATGTAAATCTGTTGGAAGCCATTTTAGTTGATTTTGGGGATAATACGCTGATCTATATTGGGTATTCCAGCAAAATAATGCCACAATACTTTCAGCTCGACATACAAAATCATTTTGTCAGAACGTTATATTGATGTTTTACAGCGGTCTGCCATTAGTCTAGATCTTAATCCAATGGAAAACGTTTGTGCATTACTTTCTAACCGCGGTTACCATAACGGCCGCCAATTTGAAACGGTTACCCAACTACGTAAATCCATTGTCACGGAATGGAAAAATATTGATCAAAGTTTGCTGCAAAACCATACCACCTCTATGCCTTGTTGCCTCCAACAAGTTATTACAAAAGCAGAGGGTATGCTGATATAATACAGATTAGCAAACTGTCCTTATAAAGATAATAGTTCAATCGAAATCCATAATGTGCCATAATTATTTGAAGTTCCTTTCTACTAGAAACTAGAATCAAAAGTATAATGAATTCTTATTTTAAATATTCAATTTTTAATTAAAATGTGGTCCCTATATATTGCCTCTGCTGTATACGGTTCAACGCATGTATTGAAATTGTTACATTTACGTATTAGTGCTCACCCGCCAGCGTTTTGTCAGCCCTAATGACGATGTTATCGCTGTCGGACGGTATCCAATCGTACGCAATTTTGAGTAATTTGATCAATTCGTTGTGCTGATGAAGAAGCGGTTGAAAGTCTCTGGCAATGGGCTGCTTTGTTGTCGGATTGTGAGCACAACGTTGGTTAATTTCAACATCCAAATTGCGAATATGTACAGGGCCGGATATACAATTTTGCCGCCCGTAGGCTTTGATATTTTGCCGCTTTAAATAAAACAAGAACATTTGGAACTTTATTTCAAAATATTTCAAACTAAGTACATTGCAGGTAACAAAATCAATTATAAAAGTATAAAAATTAAATTTTTTACACCAGTACTCTCCGGGGTTTTTTTTCTGTAAATGAATGAATTATATCGTCATATGACACTGATTTCGTTAATTCCTTTTCAATACAAAGCATACTAGTTGCAGTTACTTTTGATAATGACGATCGCAAGTAAGTCTTTATTCGTCGAAGACAAGAAAACGAACGTTCAGCAGAACAATTTGTTGCGGGAATACAGAGAAACATTCGTAAAGCAATAGCAACATTTGGTTATACCAAATCGTACCCTTCAGATTTCAACCAACAGTATAATTCCTCCACTGGTTTTTCGTATTGGCAAAGAAGTAGATGTTGTTTGAGCTGTAAACATGCGTTAATAAAAGTCTCTTCTACAATATCATTTTCAAAATATCCGGCAAATTCAGATCCTGCTTTACGTATTTCGTTAGTGCTTATTTTGGCTAAGTTGCAGGTTTTCAGAATTACCTTGAAGAGATTCATCAAAATGAGATTTCTTCTATCGAGATAAATCAAAATGAAACTCATTTATGTTGGACAGGGATTTCGCCTTTTGCATGAAGTTTTCAAAATTCATTTTTCGTAGATTTCATCAGTTATATTAAAGAACTATACAATTCAACAACATTAGCAATATTAATTTTACTACTTTGAAGAAGTTTATTGATTACATTAAATCTCTCTAGTACAAATGTCGAAATATGCAGTTTCTAACCGCTCCAAATTCAATCGGATGCCCTTGGCTTCATTTCTAGACACATTTTTTGCTGCCAAATCATACTGGTTCTATACTGGTTAAAACTTGTACTATTTCACGCCACGAATAATTTAAGATCTTGCAAGCGTCATCACGAGCTGACCAGCGTGTTCTTGAAAGACTTTTTAAGGTATTTTTTGATTGTACTAACGTCTGTAATAAGTTCCATCTATGGGTTGATGCAGCAAAAAAAATTGTACAGCTCTTGCAATAACTGGAAATAATTAATATACAGCATTTTTATGACTACCTGGTGCACAAACCAGTACCAATTAAATTGAGAGAATGCGCGGCACACGGTACAAAGTCTGCTAATGGATTTAATTGTTTTACACGAGCTTCGGCTCAAGAATATTTCCGAGCCATATTGTATTATCGTACGATTGGCCTCTACAATTGATAATATTCATTCGAAATTTTTTTAGGGTGTCGTAATTGTTGTTACTAAGCCCGCCGATTTATGACCTGCGTTTGTAATAAACATTAGAAAACGTTCGATGGGTATGCCACAATCTTGAACGAACCTTACCACAAAAGATGGGAAATATCGGAGCTCGAATCAAGAATTATTGAAAAATATTTTGCACTTTTTTCAGCCATTATGATGTGCTCATTTAATTGAGTTAATAGCATTTTGTAGATTCTCTCATTACTTACCCTAGCCTTTAACATTAGTATAGCCATTTTATGGGAACTTAAATTTTCGTGAGATTTTATTCGCTGATTCGCATTTTTCCAGTCGTTAAAACCTTCATTTATTAAACGATCAGTTGAAACCAAATTTATCAAATGACAAGGACCACCAGACACGCAAAATCTAGATGGGGAATAATTTGACCAGAGTCGAGGAGTTTTCTCACCATTGTGAAGGGTACGTTCGGGGTATGAAATAATTTAAAGAAAAATCTGAATGTTGATCGTATTTTTATATAATAATATATGTATTATATTCTATTTATATGAATCCCTATTCGTATATTCACTAATTAACTGCAAATTAAAACTTTTACGATTTAATTGCACACAAATTCAAGAAAATAAAATATAAAATATAAAAAGTAGTTCTCAAACGTTTTTACGCAATGAAAATTAAATAGTGGTTCTCGGTATTTTTTTAGAAATAATACCCAATGAACATTATTCGACAAATTCTCATTGGGTATGATTTGTATTGAGATGTGTATCAAAGTATTGTTATTATATTGCTGATACAAAAATTATTCAATCATATTCAATATTTAAATCGAACTTGACCTATATATAGTTTACACCATAAGTAGCCGCCCCCCAAAATTTGCCGCAAATTTGCCCAAATTTGCAGTAGGCCCGGGTCTAGTGGGAAATGCAGCACTGCATATGTAATAAAATTTTAAGAAGTGATGGTCGGCATCCGGGCTGGCAACAGCGCCCCTACTAAATGATATTTGCCCTTGAATCTGCTATGGTGATATGAATTGACTGTGTTAAAGTTGGCATGAGATTGTCATGTACAATATGCATTGCGCCAAATGGAATTCTTGTATTTTTGGAATCCTGTTAGCCAGGAAATGGATAGAATCACTTCCTGTTCCAGAAACCAATGAGTTTACCATAATGGCTCTGGTGGTGGGACCAATTGTGGCAATCTCCTACTAGTGCAACACAATCAAGGAGTTTCGCTGCTGAATGGTTTACTAATTATTTTATTTTTAATTTTTCAAGCCATTAAGTCTATGCTCCCAAATTTTCGCGATTAAATTTGTTTCGATTGGGTTTTTGAACTAACCTATTCGTTTGCGAGGAGATTGTAACGAATTTTTTGCTATGTGAATGTTTTTCAGATCCAGCTTAGCTTTAGTTCAGTTTAGTGATAATTTTGAAATAATGTAATTGCCTCGCAACTCCTTGTAAATCATTGATTACCTTTATGATTTTTCATATTTCACACAAAACATTATTGAAGGTTAATCATCTTATAATTTATGCCTTACAAAAATATTTTAAATTTTACTGCCATTTTGGGTAGATTAGCCAAGCTCCATAGTATGCTTGATTTATCATACCAGCCGCCTTACTCTCGTTCCACAGTCCAGATTCCTATCCTACCGCGGTAGACAAAGGATTGCGGCAGTGACAATTATTAAACTGACAATTAAGAACCTGATATATATAAATAAATTATTAGGTTCTCGCAGCCAGAATACTAATTTATCAAAGAAGAATGGTAACTCGCCGGTTGTCGTTAAGAGTTTCCAGGTCGCATATTATAATCATCACTAGTCATTCATTCGAAGTATTTCGTTCAGTGCGGACGTATATAAATACCAAACAAAAAATAAAAATAAAAATTAAATCAATTTAAGTAAAACTAGTATATTTAAATTTTCCCAAGATTAGTTCATTTATAATATTTATCATAAAAGTTTAGTTTATATTGAATTAAATCTAAAAACTAGTTTATATACTCGTAAAGTGAAACAAAAAAAAAATAAAAAGAAACAAAAAAAAAATATACTTCGCGCCAAGTGAATTTTGGTTGTCATAAAAATGCCTTTTTATGAAAATGCGGAGGAGTTTCATAATTTCCATTCAAATTTGGTTTGTTCTGCATCCTCATGCAAGAAGGTGATATCACAAAAACAATCGATTGTGATGTGCGGCTACTGCCAGAAAATGTACCACCCACCATGTAAGGGTATTATTGGAGCAGCTAAAATAAAAAAGGAGCTGAATCTAATTGGGCTTGTTCTCCTGAATGTGCTAAGTCATTCATCTCCAATCGTGATCCTTCAGCAACATCATCGACAGAAACAGTGAAAACATCTGATGAAAAATTTGAAGATGCAATCAGGACCCTGATGATGCATATAAATACACAATTCGCGGAAGTCAAATCATTGATGTCTGACATCCAAAAATCTCAGGAGTTCATCTGTAACGAGTTTGATGCAATTAAAATCGAATTCAAAACTATTGCTGCAAATAATGGAATCTTAGCTGAAAAATATAATTTGATACAACAGAATTATACTAAGGAAGAATAACGCATTAATATATTGGAGGCACAACTTGATGTCGCTTCACAGAAAGAAATTGTGAACAATATTGTTATTGGTGGTTTGCCTATGGATGTTCCCAATATCCCCAAATTCATCTCAGATGCCATTCGACACATTAATTGTGAAGCGGAGATAACTGAAATAAAAAAAATGTATCATACTCCTAAGTCCTAACTCGACATCAAAGTTAAAAAATTCATACATAATTACCTTAAATACTGTTGAGATTAAGAATGATATCTCAACTAAATTTAAAATGCATCGTCGTTCATCTACCTCGGCTACACAAACATAATATATAATATATAATGAATATATATAATGAATAATCATATATAATGAAGCCAAGAAACTGCAACGTGCACACAGCTACAAGTATTTATGGGCGAAAGATGGTAAAATATTCCTACGCAAGACAGTTGAATCGACAATCCACCATATCTTTAGTCTCAATGATATTTTTCGGTTGGATAAGCAGACAACACCTCATCATGATTCTCCAAATGGTTCATCATCCGGTAAAGGAACATAAAGCATATTTAAGTATATCACAATTTCTTTTAATTTATTTAAATTCAAACTTACCTTTAAAATTTAGTTTTAATGTTTATAATTTTGTTTTGATTATGATTACTGTCAATTGTGTTATCTTACACATCATTTGCCGTTTTTATTTATTTTTATTACATACTCACCATAAATCTATAGAAATTATTATTTATTGGTGTGGTTCGAGTTCACACTACAGTAATTCTGCAGTAATCTTAATTGGTTATACATGTGCTATAAATATATTTTTCGTTTGGATGGGATTAATTCACCACACTATGTACCCCCGAATGACGATAAATAAGAAAGAAGCACAACATATAAAACTTTTAGGTATAAAATATTTTTTAATTTATTTAATCTTGGACTTACCTATAAATTGTTCTTTTTACTATTTAACGTTTAAATTGCTGTTTTTTATACAAATTTGTTGTTGTTTACACATGCACTAATGAATTTTGAAATTATTTCTATAAAATGTCTCATTCTTCTCGAGTACTAAAATTTTCTTTTGTTAAAATATAAGTTCTAATTTATTACAATCTTATTTTTTTATATTATTGGACTATTATTTAAGTACTAATCTATTACATTTTTATAAAATTAATTTGTTAAGTAGGGTGTTTCGTGCGTATTTGAAATATTGTTTTGGAATTTTATTTTCAATGATATTTGTGGTTTTCTTGATATTTTGTTTCACATCAGTTCTATGTTATCTATCTACAATTTTCTTGAAAGAATTTGTTTTATATTTTTTTTCCTACTTTTTCAATGAATAGTGTAGATATTGTTAAATATAATTTCATGTTACAAAACATCAGGAGCCTCCGTAAAAATTTCGACATTTTTTTGGCAAATATTAATTCGTTAATTAAAGATCTGGATATAATCTTTCTAACCGAGACGTGGATTTCAACCAATGAAATTAACAATTTTAATTTATCTGATTTTACGTTTATCGCTAATTGTAATGATTCGTATAGGTCTGGTGGAGTTGGGGTCTTTATTAGATCTACTTTTGATTTTCATTTTACCGCATTGAACTTCTCATCAGCTGATGTTATCAAGCTAATAGTTCACATTGACAATATCGATTTCTGTTTTATTCTAGTCTATAGATTGCATTTTATTTCTTCAGATATTTTTTTAAATGAATTAAATGATTTTCTAGTTACTGATAAATCTAAGCACAGAATCTTACTGGGGGATTTGAATATTGATTTATTGAAAGAATCACTTGCGAAAGATGATTTTTTGTTGTTGTGCTCTTCGTTTGGTCTGAATTCTCTTATGAATAGCGTTACGAGGCCATGCACAAATACGTGTATTGATCATGTATTTTCTGAATCAAATATTTCAAGATATTCTCTTGAGGTCAATAGTGTAAATCTCCAAGTGACGGATCATAATACTATCGTGTTAGGATTAATTATATTTAATCCAATAAAACAGTTTTCGCGTTGTCATCCTCGATTGCAAACAAAAATTAGTTATTGCGATTTATTGAATACTTTAAACTCTTATGATTGGACCTCAGTGTTCTCTACTAATGATCCTAATTTATCTTATTCCATTTTTATTAAAAAACTGACTGGGGAGATAAATAAGAACAAATCGATAACTAAAATAAGAAGGTCGGACTTCAAAATAAAGCCCTGGATAACCACATCGCTACTAAGTTTAATTAATTATAAAAACCATTTAGTTAAAAAACTAGCAAAAAACCAGACTAATGCGATGTTGAGTAATAAACTTAAAAAGATTAATGCTAAACTAAAACGTTTAATTCCTCAAGCTAAGGAAAGGTATTTTAAGGCTCAGTTTTCTGCTGCTGAGGATTTAAAATCGAAATGGAAGGTAGTTAATGGTGTTCTGAACAACACACTGAGCACTAATAAAATTATTTCAATTGCGGATGGTGATGATAAAATTGAAAAAGATCCATCCAAAATAGCCAATATTTTTAATGAATACTTCATCAATGTACCTACTGAAATTTTGAATGCTAATCATGAAATGGTTTATATAGAGGAGTCTGTTAGAGATAACTTAATTCTCTCTAACTGTAAATTACCAAAATTTCTTCTTTTTCCCAGTTTGTGGAGAGGAAATTTTTGCGATCGTTCGTGATTTAAAAAATAGTACTTCATACGGCTTTGACGAAGTTTCACATAAAGTAATTAAAAATATAATTAGTAGTCTGGTTCATGTGTTGACTTTTATTTTTAATTCTTGTTTGTCAGAAGGGGTTTTTCCGGAACTACTTAAAGTTGGTGTTGTAAAACCGCTTTTCAAAAAAGGTTCTCAGTTGGATAAGAATAACTATCGCCCTATTACTCTTTTGAGCACTTTTTCTAAAATCTTTGAAAAAATAATTAAACATAGATTGTTAGATTATCTTGATAAAATTAATTTTCTTGACGTACGACAGTATGGTTTTATTAGGAATTCTTCAACGGAAAAAGCCTTAATAGCATTCTTGTCGCCGCTGCACCGTAATTTGAATGATAATTTAAAATCTTCAGCTTTATTCCTTGATATTTCTAAAGCTTTCGACACTGTTAATCATAGTGTTTTATTATCGAAGCTATACAATTTTGGTATACGAGGTATCGCTTTGAATTTGTTTAAATCGTATATTGTCAATCGTAAGCAAACTGTTTGTGTTAATGGGAAGTTTAGTGATGAGAAACTAGTTAATGTTGGTGTTCCACAAGGATCAGTTCTGGGGCCACTGCTCTTTCTAATCTATTGTAATTCAATTTTCAGCCTGGATTTACGTGGCAATATTGTCGCGTTCGCAGATGATATGGCATTACTTTACTCTGGTTTTAATATAGATTCCCTAGAACATGATATTAAGCACGACGTCGTCTTGTTGAAAAAGTGGTTCTTTGTGCATAATATGATACTCAGTTGCAAGTCTAAACTTATGAATTTTTCCATAGGTGGCACAACATCTGAATTAAATTCATGTTTAATTTATCATTCGTTATCTTGCAATCTTACCAATTGTGACCCCCTTTGCATTCCAATTGAAACCGTATACTCTTTTAAATATCTCGGTTTGCATTTGGACTCACAACTAAATTTCAAGGGACATGTGAACAATTTAAAAAGTAAATTACGGATGATACTCAGAACTTTTTACTATCTTCGGAATATTTGTAGTCCGGAATTCCTAAAATGCATATATTATGCACTAGTTGACTCACATTTGAGATATGGAATTACTTGTTGGGGCGGAATTTACCTATCCAATATTAGACCGTTGATGTCCGTTCTGAAAGCAGTGTTGAGAATAATTAACTTTAAACCAAGGTTGACTCCATCCTTCCCGTTATTTGTGAAACTCAAAATTTTGCCGCTTCGATATTTATATGTATTTAAAGTATTAAAAGCTTTTTATTTAATTAGCGGTAATCGTACAGTTAGTAATTTGAATAGCGCTTCATATAATTTACGCAACATTAATAGAATAAATATTCCTCGTCCTAATAAGGAACATTTTAAAAAAAAATTCGACTACACCGCTCCTAAACTATATAGTCAATTACCGTCAAATTTTTCTTTAACAAATAATGTTAATGATTTTTGCAAATTATTAAAGGATTGGCTATTTACCGTTAGTAACATGGAAGTATATTTGTAATGAACATTTTACCATTTTGTTTGTCAATTTTTTTGTTATGAACAATTATCAACAAATTACAATAATTTTTTCCATCTTAATAATTTTCTTCTTTTGATTTAAAAAAAATAAAAATAAAGTACCCGAATAGAAACAGTACCCGAATAGAAATAATAATATTTATAATTAATATTTTAATTTTGTAATAGAGTAATTAATTAATTCTTTAAATATTTTTTGTAATTGAATCGTAGCTCCGAAACATTATCTTTAATAAGGAGACTACTAAACTATAGTTTTATTTATGATTTTTTACTTTTCATTTTATGTAATTACTTTATATTTTTTTAGAAATAAAACTAGGAAAAAAAAAAAAAGTTTATGCCCAGCCTTAGAACCAAAACTCGTCCAGAAGTAGAATACAAGATTGAACAACCAGTGCAGTTTATAATCTGGACGCACTTAAACACTAGTTGGGGGACTGGTAACCCCAATTTAATGGGGTCACATACGCAATTTATGAATATTCATATTCTATTCAATTTTTAGTATTAACTCAGATGAAACAGAATGAACAAAAACAATGTTTATCAACAAACAAAGGGATCGCATCACTCACCCTTGCCAGTTCAGTATTGTAAAATTGTTGGTTGTACGTATTTGAAGACAGTATACCATTTAAGAATTATTTTTGAGACATGTTTGGTGTTCAAACATTTTAAATTAGAATCTACTGAACTTAATAAAGAATTAGAACAGATTTGTGTTGCTGTTGAACAGCATTTGTTATAGCAGCTATTAAAATATTCAACCTGCCCTCCTTACTATGTTCGCATACATTCCGATTGATAGTCGAATTTCTCAAAATATCAAAACAGAGGTATCCACCATGATATAAAACACCATTGTGCATCACTAAATTCCAATGTCTATTAAAATTTTGACACCGGTCATTGTTAAAATATTTTGTAATCTATAAACATATTCCCAAAGTACTTTAGCAACACGTATCAAATATATACATATATAGTGTTGTCGCAACAAAAAACTCAACTTTAAGAGATTTAAGCACTAAAACCAACATCACAATGCTGATAACATGATTTTATGCTACATAAGCGGCTGATTGTAAACCAATTTTGTAGATACGAAAATAAATTTTTTAACATCGAGCACAAAATCAACAAAAAAATTATTTACATGTTGAAAATATAGGAAAAGCACATCCTTTCTTTCTATATGTCGGTATTATATACGGTACAGTGTATTTATAATCTTTTCCTCTTGAGAATGGAAAATAACAATATAACACACAGATATATACATACACGTCAACAACGATAAGGATTTCCTTGTGAGGCAGAAACTGTCTGCATAAAAAATAAAATAAATTTAATATCCTTAAGTCATGTTAAAATTCATTTAGAATTCAATTAAAAGCTTTTTATTCCCAAGCTTTTTTTTCTCTATTTATTAAATTCCCCTAGTTAAAATCACCAAATTAACACCTTTTCGTATATATATACACGTTTTGTACATTATGTACTTTGCACAATTCTCTTCGTCTAATTTGCATATATATAGTATATACGGAAATTAAGACGTGAAAATTTTCTACCCCGTATATAATAAAAAAAACGTTATTAAAGTAATTTTTATATTGTGTGAAAAAATTAATTTGCATATTTCGCCTTATTATATTGATGCAATAGCATGTAACAGGTAGAATATTATAAAATACACAGAGTTCATTGTGTAGGTGAAAGGGTGTACGGATGCATATATTATACGTGTGCAATTTACTTAAGTTATGGTGCGGATGTTAAATTGTGAACTATTTATAATAATTTTATCACACATGATTACTCCTGATTACGTAAATAATTGCATTTTACATATGAGCTGCTAATATAAATATAATACGTATGGATGGAGTAAATCCAATTAAAAACTATCTTAACTTGGTAATAATCTGAAATTAATCCTTAAAATTATTTTGGTGTGGATTATACCGTATAATAATTACTACCTGGTAACGTATTTTTGCTGTACCTACAACCGACAGCTATATAAAAACCGAATGAAACTTAATTTCATATATGTGGTGTATGTGTGTTGGTTATAAAGAAAAGTTTCATGTAAAAGGGTAGTAAAAAACTTTACGTTTCCTTAATGATTTTGTTATTGTATTGATTTGACCGAGTTTTTATTTCTTGTTATTAAGCAAAATTTAGAGCTTTTTAATGCTATAGTTCAAGTAATAACCATAACTAGGAATTTATATGAGTTTTGTAAAAATAAGGTTGAAAAACATAAAAATTTAATAGTTTGTGACTCATCTCATTCAAGATGGCGCACTATAGATACCACCCGGTCATGAAAGGTAGCAATATATTTGAAAATAAAAAAAAAATTTATACGCAAAATTCTACGATTAGTGCAATACAGTTTTTAATTGTTACGTCTGCAGATTCAGAATTCTTCGCTTAGTTTGGGATTGTGGTGGTCGTTCATAATCTTCCCGTGAATAGTTACTTAATTAATTTAATATGTTTATTAACAAAATATTTATAATAAAACGTAAAAGCTCCTATAGAAGCCGAATTACCGGTGGACCGATTTCAGCCAAAAATCACTGGAGAGGATCTTGAATCGCACTGGAAATTAATGAAAACAGATTATGTATGGAGTTTCATCTCGATCAGATAAACCGTGCGGGATGTAGGGAGCACAAACATTAAGCCGCCACTGAACTACTTACACAGTGATCTTTTTAAAACTCACTTGTTTTGACTTGGGGGATGAAACGAATATTTATCAGTTATCACTTTTCGGACTATCTCAAGACTGCAATAGTCACCTTGTTTTCAAGCCGGGAAATAAAATGCTTCCATCTAACTATCGGCCAATCCCAATCCTGAATGTTTTCTCAAAAATAATTGAGAAAATAATTTTAGCTAGATTAAATGAATATTTTAAGTACAATAAAATTATACACTTTTACCAATTAGGATTTGTCGAAGCATCTAGCACACAGTCAGCAGCATTGTCTGCTCTAATTGAAATATACTTGGGATTTGAGCACAAGGAATTTGTATCGATGCTCTCTAGAGACCTTTAAAAAGCTTTCGACACTGTACCACATAAAATCCTACTTTTAAAAATTACAAAGTTAAATCCTTCCTATCAAAGTATGGTATCTGGTGTGCCGCAGGGTTCTATTCTTAGTCCAGTTCTCTTTTACTTCTTCGTTAATGACATGTTCAATATAGACTTGTTTGGAAAATTTTTTATGTACCCGGATGATTCTGCTCCGGTGTATAAATCTTCAGATGCTCTAAACCTTCTTGATCAAATGGCACAAGATATTATTAAAGTAGAATACTGGCTGACTGCTAATTAAATGCGCATAAACATGGTAAAGACAAACTACATAATTTTTTCCGTTACTTGGAAGTAAATAATAATAAAATACTGCAAGTTGCAACTACTACTAACATGCGGCTTATATCATTGACTAAAACCTGAAATAGAAGTAACAGGTACTGAAAGTTAAAAAATCAATCTGGCCTTACGCATTTGCGTTGAAGAGAATAAGAAGTCTCTTTGATGAAAGAACAGCTTGGCTATTCTATGACGCTTATATCAACTCTAGATTGAGTTACATGAGCTCTCTGTGGACTACTGCACCGAAAAATTACATCAAAAGTCTCTCGGTTCTGCAAAACATAATTTTAAAAACTATCAAATGCCTGCCAGTACTAACGTCGACTAAAAGTCTGTACTCTCCCAAAATACTTCCCTTAGAGATTCTAGGAAAACTTTAAATTATTGATATATATTAAGAAAGCTGAGATGGCTCTGATGAAATGTAATCTGACTCCTATAACCGTAACTGAAGTACACTCACATTATACAAGGTACAATACAAGTATACCGTAAGTATAAGCCGCTCCCAAAGTAATCCATTTTATATGGGCCCTGCTCTATTTAATGAGCTTCCCCAGTGGCACTATTCTGGTTTTCCCTGGGAATAGGGAATTGGGAAAAATATTTTCATAGCATTTTTGTCTAAATTATATTTTTCTGGCCTACTGTTGGAATTAGTTTGGTGTAAATATTTTCGAAACAAAGTTGATTGGGAAACTTTTGTTCCACAAAAGTTTTATAGGGAAAAATAATTCCCAATATATCTTTGTTTCAAAATTATTTACACCCAATTAATTCCAACAGTAGGCCAGAAAAATATAATTTAGACAAAAATGCTATGAAAATATTTTTCCCAATTCCCTTTTCCCAGGGAAAATCAGAATAGAGCCACAGGCTACTAGAATAGAGTTCTAATATTATGAAATATAAACGACTCTTGTAGGACCACTTAATCAGAAAATGGTTGAATGTATTATAGAGAGATCTAGTAGGCACAAATTTAATATCCAATTAGCAGCAACTACTGACCTGGCTACGTGAACAAATATTTAAATACAGTGACTCAAACAATTGTCCCAATGTTTTGAAATTTGGAAGTTGTTTAATTTTTGTACAAGATAAAATTGTAAATTAAATTATTTTGATTGATATATGTTAAATTCATAGTTTATTTCATTTATTTATTTAAAGAAATCTATTTTGTAAAATACATGTATGATTTCAGATTATTTACAGTAGTTTAAACAAAAATTATATTAAAACAGCAAAAAACTTTAAAACAGAAAAAAATATAAACCAAAATTTGGTTTAAACAATTAAATATTTTAAAAATAGTCCTTCAAGATAATTTTGAAATTGTCATTTGATAAGTATTTCATACTTTAAGAAAAAAAAATAAACAATAAATATAAAATTCTTCTATAATAGGAACTAAACCTCATTGGGACAATACTTTGTTATAAATATTTTAAAGTGTCGCAGCGACAAAATTAATTATTTTTTAATATTTGGTACTTCCACCTTTAGCTTTAATGCAGGCTACTATTCTTTTCCGAAGACTGTTGAAAATATTCTGTAATTCGGATGCCTTAATGTTGTAACACACACTTTCAATCCTTTCCCACAATTCTTGAAAATTGTTGGGTTCTGTGGTAAAAAGGCTAAACTTTTTTTTTAACAATGTTCCAAACATGTTCAATTATGTTTAGGTCTGGTGATTGTGGGGACCAATCCAGTACAATGACATTATTATTTTCGAACAAGCAATCCTAGATTTATGCTTGGGGTTATTGTCTTGTTGGAATATATTTTCCTCCTTTGTTGCCCCAAACATCGCCAAACTCAAAACTGTCCAAAAACTGGGTTTGTAAAACATTTACATAGCCTTTCGAAACTAGCCGAGTTGATATTAAGTGTAACTTTCCTAGTTTACGACTAATGGCAAAAACTATAATATTATAAAGACTTTCCGTACCATATAACTTGCAAAATAAAATTCTGGGGACAATTGATTTCTTGGGGACGATCACAACGCAGAACCCTAAAATCTAAAACATTATATAGAAATGAATTCTCTTGATTATTGTTATTCTCTCTTTTTATTCACGTTATTTTACGCTACTATAATTGTAGTTGAGAGATTTAGAAAATAAAATCATGCTTAAAAAATCATCGTACACGAAATAAAAACGATCGATACTGCACAATAAATGCAACAGGGTGTTTTTGTTGTAGGATTACGTTTGTTTTACTTTGTAAAGTGGTAATGTAGAAAAATTAAATTTTCTTGATTGAAGTGGAAATTAGAAAAGTGATTTAAAGCAAATATTTTGTATATTTAAATTAATTTTGTAACAATTAAAACTACAAAATATATTCGCAAAAAATCAAATGCTTACTGGTAATCGTTCATAATAGTAACATTATTCCGTTATTTTTTTATTCTGATAAGTTTAAAGTATAATCATGACACGTATAAACTCTGGTGTTTTGTGTGCTGTGAAAACTTGTACAGCATCTCGTACAATAAATCCTGAACGAAATTTTTTTGTTTTTTCTTCGAATAAAGATATGTTTGACATATGGGTATATACATGTGGATTGCAGAAGTAGAATTTGCCGGAAAAGCTGTTGGTTTGCGAAAAGCAATTTGATCCGAAATCTATAGGTAAACGGCGGTTAAAAAAAATTGTGTCCCTGAATATTACTTGACGTATCCAGATTTAAAAACTGATAATCAAATACCTACTCGTTATGAAAACATTAAAACTTATCCAAGGACTTCAGCGAATGTTGAGTCGAATATTCCTGTGGATATTTCTGCTGATTTTAATTTACCTTGTGATAATTATCTTTCTCAAAACGACAAGGCCGATTATTCCTGTAGTAACTGCTTTAATCAATTAAAAAATTCGTTTTATTAAGTTTGAAAAAGCGGCAAAGCGTTTAGAATTATTACGAGACAAAAACATATTGTTGCGAAAAGTATTATTAAATATCAAAAAACAAATCAAATTAAGGAAACAAAAATCAAAAGTTCAATCAGTGCCTAAAAATGTATTGGTTTGCAAAGAAATTTAAAGGTTGCCAAGTTTGAGCCCTGATGCAAAGAAGTTTGCTAAGATGATTATAGATCGAAGAAAGCAATGGCCACAAGATCAGCGAAATATCGCCCAACAGATATATTTGAAATCACCGGCATGTTACAATTATCTACGAGACAATTTAAACTTGCATATGCCATCCAATACTTCACTGTTTCGCTGGGCTCCGATTGAAAATTTAAAGCCAGGATTAAACGATTCGGTCTTGATAGGCTTAAATGAACGAAGAAAAGTATGTTGTATTGATGTTTGATGAAATGTTTATCAGACCTGACTTGGAGTACGATCGCGTAAATGATGAAGTCGTTGGATTTTCACAAACAAATAAACGAACTCCAGATATTACAAAATATGTAACAATGTTTTTAATTCGCGGACTGATGAAAAAATTTAAATATGTTATATCTTTTTACGCAAGTCAAAATAACATGGAAAGTTTCAATTTAAAAGATATTTTATTAGATAATGTGAGAGTATTGTTCAATATTGGATTTAAGGTTGTGTTGGTCATTTGTGACCAGGGACTGAATAATCGGAAATGCTACACTTAACTTAATGCTGATAAAAATTCCCCATTTTTTATTTCAATGAACACAAAATATTTGCCTTATATGACGCTCCGCACTTAATAAAATCCATCAGAAACGTTTTAATGAATGGCAATTTAAGCACACCTGACGGGGTCCTTTCGTGGGATATTGTAAAAGAGTTATTTGAAACAGAAAAACTCAGAAGTACAAAGTTTTGTCCAAAGCCGAGAAACCGGCATATTAACCCAAATTCATTCGAAAAATGCGAGTAAAATTTGCTACTCAAATTTTTAGTCATACAGTAGCAGCTGAAGTAAGAACGATGTCCGATTTTAACAAATTTTCTACAAATGCTAAGCCGATCGCTTCATCTACTGATAATCCCATTCAGAAAGCCGATATGCTCTTTGATAATTTAAATAGCAAATTGGTTTTTGACTCGAATCCTCAGAAATGTGATCTTAAAATAGATAATCAAGTTCATCAAAATCTTAAAAATATGTTAAGTTATTTTTCTCTACCGTTTATTGTTTGAATGGAATAATTCAAACGCTAGGTGGAATTTTATCAATGTTAGATCATTTAAAACAAAAGAACAATAAGATTGGCTTTATTCTAACAGCTCGTTTGAATCAAGATTCAATAGAAAATTTGTTTGGACTTGTTCGTCAACAGGGTGGCAATAGTGCAAATCCATCGCTTTATGAATTAAATCGTTCCATAGGCAAAATAATGGCTATATAATTTTTGGAAAATTCTGCTTTTGCAAACTGTGAAACCGATGCAGATGAAATGTTGACCACTTATATTATGACGGATGTTTTGTCTCATCATACCAATATAGTTTTAAAAGACACTTTTAACGAGCCGCAGGCTCATGAATCTCAATTTAGCAATCAAAACATCTCAAGAAATAATGAAGATTTGGAAATCTTGATAGAAACAGACTAGGATGATGCCAAGACGGTTTTGATGATTCTTCCAAAAGATATTTTATCAGTTTCGTGGTATTCAAAAATTTAAAAAAACCAAAATGCGTCATGTGCAATGAAATTTTGATAAAGAGTAATGATATTTTAGAAGCGAAAAGTGAGCGTTTTATAATGTATAAGAATTATACTAGCAATAGTAACTTTGGAGCCCTTCACGCACCGAGTGATACATATTTTAATATTTCAAAATTGCACATTGATATTTTAAAAAGTGTGTTTATAATTCAGCCTCATATGGAGAACATCAAGAGCTACATGAGAGATCTGCGAGGCACAAACAGTTAAAAACAAGGAGTACCAACATTGGTTTAATGAAAACAGCCCTTGTTGTCAGCATCATTTAGATGTATTAGATTATATATTACTTATTATGCCCAGGAAACGTTCAAAGCAGAATACAAAGAAATGTATAGTCACCAACAAGCCGAGTAAATATAACGACTCCAACACAAAAATGCAAAATAAATCGATCACAATTACTAAACATCCGAAATTGAAAATTTTAAAGGCTTAATAGCACAAACAAGAGACTGTAGATGTTAACCTTCATAGATGGGAGCGGGTGAATCATAACTGAATTAATTTTTATAATGAAATTTTCTTTATCTGCTAAATTAATATCAGAAATAAAAAAAATGTTTTTTAATTATGACTTGTGTAATTTTTAATTTTAAATAGCTGATTTTCATTATTAAATATTCGTATAACATTAGGCTAGTTTTTAATTTAAAGTTTTGTATCTGAAATAAAAAATTTTTAAGATTTATATAAAACTGACTTGAATTTAATTATACTACCGAAAAACATAGCTAACTATGATGAAACATTTTCTTTTGCTCTGATAAATTCATATACAAAACTTCTAAATCAAAAGCTGGCCTCGGATATTTTATTTCCCAATGAAATACAGCTATTGTGAACCGAGTTTGATCATAAATAGGTAGGAAATTTAATTAGTCAGACGAAACTGAAATTCTAAAATGCATTCTCTATATTGAGTTCTTGCTAAGAAAGCTGTGACTAAAAAAGCTCATTAGGCACAATTAAATTTAACAAGTTAATCTAAAATCCATGTTTGAACTCAATTTTTTTCTGAATATTTGATTTAAATTTAATTCGGTTGGTCGTGAGTTCCATTCATAGCGACATAAACTAAAATTTAATATCATCAAGTCCTCCAGTGTTTTTGCTGTATTTTCTAGAGCTAAGGAAATAAGAAAACTTTTAAATAAGATTAATTTCAAAATTATTTGTCCGGGTTCATAAAATAAAAAGTTTGCAACCACTTTTTAGAAAACATAATTAAGTAGAAATTAATTTGTCTAACACATACAGAGGTATTTCTTACTAAAATTTACAAGAAAATTTTTGATAGCAGTAAACATTGTAAGGCTCCTTGCACACAAAAGCTCAGTTTCAAGGCTGATACCAGCTTTTTTCTCACTGCTTCCCATTTTGGTAGGTAAAGCTCAAATAAATCAAACATTATAACATGGCAAAATAATCAACGCCTTCTATACACCCAGAGATTTAAATGTTTTATTTCCCTTTTGGAGATAAATGATTAGCTTACATCGCTAAGAATATGAAACTATATTTCTATCTTGCTATTTTAAATAAAGCATTTAAATAAATCACTGTTACGAGCGTGTTGAGCTAAGCTCTGTGAGAATGGTTTTACTTATTTATTAGGCCCAAAATGCCATTGAGTTGACGAAAATATTCGTTTTCATTATTATTCCAATTTACATTACACATAATAGCACACACTCACAGTTATATTTTATTGAAAATAAAAAAAATAACATACAAAAAAAACTCTGAAAATGAGAACGGAGAGGTATATTATTTTGTGAGCTAATATAAGCGTGGTAATCCAATCCCTGGTCCATTGGCTGATTTTATCGAGTGCGTGCTGTAAGTATTCTACTGCTTGGTTCTACGATTCGCTTGATGCCAATACTGCGGTATCAGTAGCAAAAGTTCCGATGAAGGTTGTTTCCGTTGTCGGTATATCAGAAGTATAAAGTAGATATAGGATGGGTCCTAATACGCTACCCATGGGACATCCCTACTATGGCTGGGTAAAAGTTGGAGTATGTTTCTTCATGTACACAAGTAGTGTAAAGTGGATGGTTTCAACCCAGCTTGAGCGCGGATTCGATATTCACCGCATTTTCTATATAAATCATAGACGATTATGCCAATTTTTCTTATGATGTGATTAAATATAGCCGTTTTCTTTATCAGTCATAAACGTTTACGTCCTTTTTTCTCATGATGCAATTAAAAATAAGGTAATTAGCATATGTAACATGATTAATTTTTTAAGTCATAACCGGTTGTGTCTACGTATTTTTCGCCCAAACTAAAAAAAATCAAACTCGAAAACGCGCTGGTACGTTTTAGCGCATTTTCTATATAAATCAAAGACGTTTACATAAATTTTACTTATGAAGCTATAAAAATAAATAAATTTTTAAACATTTAAAAACATTAAAACTTTTTAAAACTTTTTAAATTTTTTTAAAACTTTTTTAAAACTTCTAAAATTTTTTAAAACTTTTAACAAGTTTTTAAAACTTTTTTAAAACTTCTAAAACTTTTTTAAACCTTTAAAACTTTTTTAAACCTTTAAAACCTTTTTAATTTATTCTAAATCTTTTTAAAACTTTTCAAACTTTTTAAAACTCTTTTTTAAAACTCTAAAACTTTTTAAAACTCTAAAACTTTTTCAAAACTTTTTAAAACATGCGAGGTAATTGCGTGTTCAAATGTGCAATTTTTAAATATTTAAATATCATATTTTTATTCAAATTTTATAACTTTTCATAGCTCTTATAGCCAATTTGGATCGCTTTTAATACATTTCATAACATTTTTTATTGCTAATTTTAAATTTCAAATTTTTCAATTATTAAAAATTTTAAAAATGTTAAAATATTTTAAAGTTTTTATTTATATTTATATTCAATTTTTTTGATTTTCATTAACCATTTTGTAATTAATTTTTTAAGTTTTAAATTTAGTTTTAATTTTTTAAGTTTTTAATTTGTTACTTTACTTAACTTAAAAATGAAACCGTTAAACGTAAGAAAGTTGTTTTATAACATTATTTACTTTATGGTTATAGTCAACTATAAAATAATAAGGCCCTTTTCGAAACGGATTTCAAATTTATTTACTTATTTGCCGCCATCTTACATAAGTAAGAAAACCCGTTCGAATTGAGTTTGCATACTTATTTTGACTGCAACACGAAAACATTGAATATTTTCAATTGCAAATTCCTCAACCAATATTTTATTTGTTAGTTTTATTAATTCAACGTATACAATTTAATAAAATAACAAATATTCATAATATTTGTACTAACTAAAATGCTTAGTAACAATTAAGAAGTATAAAAACGAAATATTCTTTAAATATCGTATTTATGTTGATATGAATTTTAGTTGGTTCACCTTATATTTTTTATAACATATTTGAGATGCTAAAGGCAATCAAGAAAGGATTTAGTTGCGTTCTTAATTAATAGAGACATAATTATTTTACGTGTTATCGGTGATTATTGTCGCCAAACATAGATACAAAAACTGCGCACCATCTGTTTACATTTTCGCTGTTTACAAAACGTTTTTTTATAATTTATATACGAAATTATATAATCCGCTCTGTACATTTTTATTTTAATCATGTTATATATTTTGCTGTCAACAAAGATCCATTTATTTTCTATAAATATCATCCTAAATCTAAAAAAAAAAATATTCACATGTAAATATCAACAAAAAATGACAACCAAATTAGATTTTCTTGCAAGAAAGAGACAGAAAATAAGTTACCAGCATACTTATTTGAATAAGTTAGGTTCCACAAATAAGTATTCGTTTCGAAAACAGCCTAAGTCCCTTATATTATATATCATGCAGTTTCAAAGACACACCAAAGACTATGTCACATTTTTTGATTGGGATTATGCTAGAACGAGCATTAAACAATTAAATCTTAAATACTTTTTAATTTATATTAAATTTGATTAATAGCTCTCGGTTATATAAAAAAAATAAATGCTGTAACTTTTTTTCTCGCTACATAAGAACATAGATCGTACAATTAAAATTAGCAACAACCAATCTTTATCAACAACAATGGTATTAACTTTTTATTATATTTAATAACTCTTTTTTAATTACCTAATATAATTTACTATTCAATATTGTCACTTTCCATAAATATTGTATATGTTTTTAAAAAATTTATAATTTTTGTACCATTTTACTACTTTTTCTGATTTTTTAAACATATTTTATTAATTTAATAACGGTTTTGTTACCTTTTTATTAATTTATTAATTTTTTGTTACCTATTATAACTTCTAATAGCATTTTATTATAACTCATAATATCATATTTTTTATACAAACTTTTATAACTCTTTATAACTCTTAAACTTTACTTTTTAACTTAGGTACTATAAATTTTAGACTCGTAGTTTTTAAAAAATGTACAATTTTTATCTTTTTATAATTTTTTAGAAATACTTTATAAACTTAATAAAGTTTTCTGTTACTTATTATAACTTTAAATAACATTTTTTATAATTTTTAAGATATATTATTTTTTATAACTTTTTAATAATTTTTATATCTTACTATAACTTTTTGAGTATTTTTTGTTCAAAGTTTCCAACTTTTCATAACCCTAACAACTAATTTTTATAACTTTTAATAAATTTTATAACTTTTTATATCTTTAAATATCTTTATATTTTATAATATAATTGTTATACTGTTTTAACTTATGTACTATAAGTTTTATACATTTTTGCAACTTTTCATTAAATTTGTATAATTTAAAAAATAATTGCAATTTTTACACCATTTAATTATTTTTATAATTTTATTATTTTTTAAACATACTTCGTAAACTTGATAGCATTTTTTGTTACATTGATCTAGAGTAAAGCTGTATACTACTATAATACTTAGCACAATTTACGAATTAACTGAACAATGATTGACATAGTAGTACATTAGCCCAGTTTTGTTTTTTAAATATAATAATTTTTAATATTAAAGCGTGTGCTTTGTTATCGCTGTCATGAAAGTGTTCTTCAATTGCTTCGATAATGTGGTCAGGCCCAATACTAAATGTATAAGTCTCGAAATATATTTTATAAAATATAAGTTCGATCTCATCATACCATCTAGTTATGTATGTGAAACTTCTTCTTACCATCTTTTATAGCCAGGTAACAACGCAAATTTATTGTTCATCTTTCGTTATTAACAGGTGGGTTTTTAAATTTTATAAATTTTAAATTTGTTATTTTACTTTTAAAATAGCGGACAACAGAATAAAACATCTGCCGAGTCGGAACAAGTATAGTTTCATATAATACTTAAAAACAAACAAATCCAAACTCAATGTACAAAAACTAATAACGTTTTTTGTTAGTTACAATAACTTTTATAAGATTTTTTATAATTTTTAAAATTTATTATTATTTTTTATAACTTTTTAATAATTTTTTTAACTTATTATAACTTTTAAGGTATTTCTTTTATAACTTTTAATGTTATTATAACTTTTAAGATATTTTTTGATCAAAGTTTATAACTTTTCATAACAATAACAATATATAACTAATTTTATAACTTTAATAAATTCCACAACTTTTTATATTAACAATATTGTTATATTGTTTTAACTAAGGTACTATAAATTTTATACATTTTTGCCACTTTTCATTAAATTTCCATAATTTTAAAAAAACTGCAATTTTTACAACATTTAATTACTTTTATAATTTTTTAAACATACTTTATAAACATCGACATTGATCTAGAGTAAAGGCGATGCCACATACACATTTCTACGGACGACATCTAAAAACAGATTTCGCATTTACGAATTAATTAGAGCATATTTTTGACTAAAATCAATGAGATAATATGTAAAATATCTCAAGTTAGTAGCTAAAATAATAAATTTGGAATTATTTAATAATTTTAATTGAAAAATTATCAATTTTCTATTTACCCGTTCCTAGAAACGATTTTTTCTCTGAATGGTATAATTTTACACGTGAACGAACGCACAAAAATCTAAAACGATTTCCGAACTCATCAAAAAATTTTAAACGATTTTTTTCTCTGTTGTCTGTGAACTTCAACAAATGTCAAAAAATTCCAAAACAAAATATATATTAATATAAATATATACACTTATATAAATATATACACTTTGGATAGAAATGGCGCTATAAACATTCAGCTCAAAACAAAATATAAAGAATTGTTGTTGTAAAAATCGTCTGTATTTTTTTTTTTGGTATGTGGCGAGGCAAAATAAATTTACGCACGAATCGTCTGTTATTAGATGTGTATGTGGCAACGCTTTAAAGCTGTATACTACTATAATACTTAGCACAATTTACGAATTAACTGAAGAATGATTGACATTAGCCTAATAAAATAAAATAATATTTCTGTCAGCTGTTTTCTTTTTTAAATATATTAATTTTCAATATTAAATCCTGTGCTTTGTTATCGCTGTCATCAAAGTGTTCTTTAATTTCTTCTATAATGTGGTCAGGCCCAATACTGACTACGTCACATTTTTAAATAATTTTAAATGTATATTAACTTTCATTTCGGTTATGTAAAAAAAAAATGCTGTAACTTTATTGCATTGAACTTTTGAATATATCAAAAAGTCTGTAAGTTACGTGTAATTAGCATAAAGTTAAAGTTGTCAGCTTTGCACTATGTTTTATTTATCAGTTTTGTACTGTATAGCGATAATGTACTTGCGCAGGTCGTTGTCATTTATTTTGTTGTAGAATATTTAATATCTTTGATGATACTGTGATCAGTTTAAACATGAAATATGCTATTAAGAATACTTCCTGATTGGTTTATTAAAATTTATATGAGTTTTCATAATTAAGTTTATTAAACTCTAAAATTGTCATGCAAACTAAATTTTTGATATATTGTTATGCGATAAATAACGTAATTTTTAGTAAATTAAGAAGTAATTTTCATTAATGATTTGTCGCTAGTTATCATAACAAAATATAATAATAAAATAATGACTTAAAAGTGAAATGCACTAATGTGATTCGTAACCAAATATAAAATCTAATTTTACGCGAAATTTTTTTATCGTTTCATCGTTGTTACTGTTGACTATGCAATTATGCATGCTATCCTAAATACAAAATGATTATTAGTTTCTATGCATTGTTATGCGATATAACTTACCATCGTTTTTTCCATTTTTACTTAATCGATTGTCTTATCCCACACTATTGCAACGAAAACATAACTGAAATAATGTTCATACAAGTTAATAAACATGAATTTTAATAATTGTGACAAAAATGTGCGAAACCCGATTATAACAATAACAATTATAAAAAAAATATGATAAAAAATATTATTTGACCTATATTCTTATTATATTATAACTTTCAATTGTCATTTGCATCCATCAGATTTGCTGTTGTTACGATATATATAGCGATACGTTTTCAAGAACAAGTTTAGTTTTATCTTTCTTATTCGCGATTACGTAAAAATAAAATATAGTGATACGATGTGAAGATCAAAAAAAAATTTTTTTTTATTTAATTTACTATCGGAACAATATTCTTGCATATAACACATCATTCAAATAAATATGTAATAACATTTTTCATTACAGTTGAACAGGCGAATGACAAATCTTAATAAATTTAAATAAAATTCATATGATCATATGTTGAAATGAAGATTTTAGTTATCGAGACATTACTATATTTCTCAAGTTATATGAAGATGAAATGCAAAACCAATATTCAATATTCAATTTTATTAGTCTTTATATATTTTGCAAATACAATAACAACAAAAATCATTTACTATCATTTAAATTTAATATTTGTTACAGTTACTAAATTAAATATTGTAAATCGCACGTCGGACGTCGCACGTCGGACGTCCCACCCCGCGCCCCTTTTGAATACTTTTGTGTGAAATAATTTTAAAAGTAATAAATCAAATAGAAATTTAAAACCAAAAGTTTTCCAAAGTTACTAAAATAATTAATTTTTATTTAATTTACTATAGAAACAATATTCTTGGTCTAGATATTTATAGAATAACCTGTATTTTCAATAATTTTTTCAATTGTCATACTAATTTCTTTTCAGCTTACTCGGTTAAGAACTCGGTAGAATTGATTAACAAAATTCAAGACGTCGACATTCCTTTACATTCAAAACTAGTTTCATTTGACGTTGCCAGTCTTTTCACTTCTATTCCGATTAATACTTTGTCCCAAATAGTTTGTAATTACTTAGATAGGGATGTTGTAGATGAGAGCTTACGTCGTGAACTGAAGTTAGTTTTTGAGACTTGTATTAAACAAAATTATTTCTGTTTTGATAATACATATTTCAAATTCGCTGATGGTCTACCCATGGGCTCCCCTCTGTCACCTTTGTTGGCTGAAATTTTCATGAATTTCTTCGAACAAATGATCATATCAAACAACAATCCTTATTTTCGTCATATAATCTTTTGGTATAGATATGTTGATGACATATTATGTCTATGGAATGGAACTGATAGACTGTTAGACTCTTTCCTAACTTGGTTAAATTCTCAATATCCCACCATTGATTTTACGTTAGAAAAAGAAGAAAATAAATGTATTAATTTTCTAGATATAACAATAACCAGGATTAATTCTACTTTAGACTTCAAAATTTATCGGAAACCCACGTATACAGACGCTGTTATCCCTAGTTCTTCAAACCATCCCCATAATATTAAAATGTCAGCTTTCCACTCACTCATAGATAGACTAATAAACATCCCTCTGTCAAATTCAAATTATAACACTGAGCTTAACATAATTCTTCAAATAGCAACGAATAACGGATATGCAACTAGGACTATATTAAAGTTATTGAATAAAAAGCTAAAGCGTAAAACTCTAACGGGTATTTATCCACCGGATAGTCCACCGCGGGAAAATTGGCGTCGCTTAGAGTATATAGGAAAAACGAGCCAACGGATTAGCAACATCGTGTCCAATTATACCAATATTAGTTTTGCTTTTTATAATAATAACACAATAAAGAAAATGATTTTTAACAATAAACCTAGAGTTGATCGCCTTTCCAAATCTGGTGTCTATAGGATCAATTGCAATGATTGTAGTTTCTCCTATATTGGTCAGACTGGGCGCAATTTTGGAGTTAGAGCTAAGGAACATTTATCTGGTTGCAACCAATCAACTTTCCATAATCATTTAACGTCAGAAAATCATACAGCTAGCTTGAACAATTTAGATATATTACATATACAACCCAAAGGCAGACGTTTAGATACCTTAGAATCTTACGAAATTAGAAAATCAATATTTCTTAACCAAAATATCCTTAACGAACAGAGAGAAATCCGGTTCTCACCAATTACAGATCCCGCCCTTTTCTATTCTCACGTACGCAATAATATACCTTGAATTTTGTTACTCAGCCTATGACTCATCGCACACCTGCGCGATCCGTAGATTAATTTTTATTGCTTATTTTTTATTTTTTTATTTTTTTTTTTTTTTTTTTTTTTTGCCCTCCTTCTTTTATTTATATTTTGCTTTTATTGCTTATTTTTTATTTTTTTTGCCCTCCTTCTTTTATTTATATTTTGCTTTTTTCTACTACATATATAACAAAATTTTTTACTAACACAAATCAGTAGATACTC
Source organism: Nephrotoma appendiculata (assembly GCA_947310385.1). NCBI lineage: Eukaryota > Metazoa > Arthropoda > Insecta > Diptera > Tipulidae > Nephrotoma > Nephrotoma appendiculata. Next base: position 84,066,385 of record OX371225.1, read on the forward strand.
CTGATGATGACCTAACAAGTCGAAATCGATCGAGTGATTTTTTAAACTTTTTGAAAATTATTCAAAATAACTGCGAAACAAAAAACAAGTGATTAATAAAAATGTCTTTATTAAGTATTAGTGTGTTTCGCCAAGTGCCTACGGCCAATAGCGTAAAAAATATTAAGTTGGCAGATTTGGCCACCCTCGCCGTAATTTATCGTCGTTTGTTGGTAAGAATTTGTTATAATAATAATCTAATATGGTTTAACAGTAGTTGTAAAAAATTAAAATTGCTTCCTAACTATACTAACATTAAATGCAATAGTAAATCTATGGAGGGAAGAAGAGCTATCAATCTAGCGCGTTGTAGCTGGAGGGATAACGAGCTGCGTAAAGGGTATGCTACCAGGAACAACTTATATCTCCATCTTAAAGTTGTTCACACTGAGTTAGCAATTCGTTTGCACTCTGTTGAGTTCGATTGGCTGGACAAAAAAGTTCGTGCAGAGGTAGCTGAAATTTCACATATTCAATATGTGAAACAAAAAGCTAAACTGGATGTGTTGCGAGATAAGGCTTATCCATTTAACCGTAGAGGTAATAGTGGTTCGTCTGATTTCCAATTTCATCCACGTTTTAAGAACTTGTCCTCAGTCGTTTTCCGTGATACAGAGGTGCAAATGCTTAGCAACGGAGTGAATTTTGCCCCTACGCCAAATAAAATCGACCTTCGATCATTCGAGAATCTTGCTGTAGATGCCGAAACAGCCTTATCTGGCGAGATAACCCAAATAAAATCAGTGTGTGCGTTACAAATAAAGAAAGGTTTTGATAACTCTTCTTCTCCGACAAACTCTTCTTCTTCTGCTGCTTCTAATACTAACCTCAAAGTGATTGGTGCGATAAAGAAAAAACTACGTGACCATGACCTGATAGCGTGTAAAGCGGATAAAGGCAATACAATTACCGTGCTCACAAAAGTCGATTACTGCAATAAAATCTCTGATTTTATTACAGAAAGCAAAGCAATAGAGCTTGGCAGGGATCCAACTAAGTCTTTTAAGACTGCGGTTAGTAAGTGTATCAACCAATGCCAGAAGTTATTTGATGGAACTGGTTGGAAGTACTCTGTCATGAATCCGTCTGCCCCGATCCTTTATGGTTTACCAAAAATCCATAAGGAAGGCATTCCGATTAGACCAATAGTAGCGTATTGCAATGCTCCCGCCTACAAGCTATGTAAGGGTTTCATAAATTTTTTCAATTGTCATACTAATTTCTTTTCAGCTTACTCGGTTAAGAACTCGGTAGAATTGATTAACAAAATTCAAGACGTCGACATTCCTTTACATTCAAAACTAGTTTCATTTGACGTTGCCAGTCTTTTCACTTCTATTCCGATTAATACTTTGTCCCAAATAGTTTGTAATTACTTAGATAGGGATGTTGTAGATGAGAGCTTACGTCGTGAACTGAAGTTAGTTTTTGAGACTTGTATTAAACAAAATTATTTCTGTTTTGATAATACATATTTCAAATTCGCTGATGGTCTACCCATGGGCTCCCCTCTGTCACCTTTGTTGGCTGAAATTTTCATGAATTTCTTCGAACAAATGATCATATCAAACAACAATCCTTATTTTCGTCATATAATCTTTTGGTATAGATATGTTGATGACATATTATGTCTATGGAATGGAACTGATAGACTGTTAGACTCTTTCCTAACTTGGTTAAATTCTCAATATCCCACCATTGATTTTACGTTAGAAAAAGAAGAAAATAAATGTATTAATTTTCTAGATATAACAATAACCAGGATTAATTCTACTTTAGACTTCAAAATTTATCGGAAACCCACGTATACAGACGCTGTTATCCCTAGTTCTTCAAACCATCCCCATAATATTAAAATGTCAGCTTTCCACTCACTCATAGATAGACTAATAAACATCCCTCTGTCAAATTCAAATTATAACACTGAGCTTAACATAATTCTTCAAATAGCAACGAATAACGGATATGCAACTAGGACTATTTTAAAGTTATTGAATAAAAAGCTAAAGCGTAAAACTCTAACGGGTATTTATCCACCGGATAGTCCACCGCGGGAAAATTGGCGTCGCTTAGAGTATATAGGAAAAACGAGCCAACGGATTAGCAACATCGTGTCCAATTATACCAATATTAGTTTTGCTTTTTATAATAATAACACAATAAAGAAAATGATTTTTAACAATAAACCTAGAGTTGATCGCCTTTCCAAATCTGGTGTCTATAGGATCAATTGCAATGATTGTAGTTTCTCCTATATTGGTCAGACTGGGCGCAATTTTGGAGTTAGAGCTAAGGAACATTTATCTGGTTGCAACCAATCAACTTTCCATAATCATTTAACGTCAGAAAATCATACAGCTAGCTTGAACAATTTAGATATATTACATATACAACCCAAAGGCAGACGTTTAGATACCTTAGAATCTTACGAAATTAGAAAATCAATATTTCTTAACCAAAATATCCTTAACGAACAGAGAGAAATCCGGTTCTCACCAATTACAGATCCCGCCCTTTTCTATTCTCACGTACGCAATAATATACCTTGAATTTTGTTACTCAGCCTATGACTCATCGCACACCTGCGCGATCCGTAGATTAATTTTTATTGCTTATTTTTTATTTTTTTATTTTTTTTTTTTTTTTTTTTTTTTTGCCCTCCTTCTTTTATTTATATTTTGCTTTTATTGCTTATTTTTTATTTTTTTGCCCTCCTTCTTTTATTTATATTTTGCTTTTTTCTACTACATATACAACAAAATTTTTTACTAACACAAATCAGTAGATACTCCTGATGATGACCTAACAAGTCGAAATCGATCGAGTGATTTTTTAAACTTTTTGAAAATTATTCAAAATAACTGCGAAACAAAAAACAAGTGATTAATAAAAATGTCTTTATTAAGTATGTTCATTGATATGGAATATAATATATTTGATTTATAATTTGAACCACTGCTCCGTTATGTTGCTTGATTTGGTTGTTCAAATGGTAAACCAACACCATTGAAAGAGTTAATTTATAATTGTAAAAATTTGAATCGCAATTTGAGTTTCCGCGATGCTAAGATAGTGTAAAATAAGTGAAATAAGATAGTGGAAATTTGACAGCGGGAAATGAGAGATTGCGCTACTCGCCGCAAGTAGTAGCATTATCAGTAAACAGAATCTATTTTGTTATGTAATTACCAGCGGAAATTTCTTATTGATTATGTATCACTATTTTCACTAAATAAAACATCTTAGCGGAATAAAATATTAAAAGTGATCCTTAAAATGGCAAATTGATTGACCGCCGAAGTGAAGCAACTCGGTGAGATTATATGGGAAATCTTGGGGGAAAATTTATGCACTAGAATTTTCACTAAAATTTTTTGATTTTCTGCGGCCATATAAGTTATTTTCAGTTTTTGGCCAATATCTCAAAAACTTCCACTAGTAACCAATACTATCAGTGGTTTTTCTAATAGCATAGGTAAAATTAGGTAAACAAACTTTCTTTGGTGATAATGCCGATTACTCCTGGAGTAATTTCTAAAGAAAAAAGCAAGAACATTCAGTCTATATTTGCTGTATACATATGACATTAGCTAATTAAAAACCTAGAAACTTCTTGCAATCTCAAAGACTGAATTAATTGTGTGATTTTTTTTATAAACAATGAAATGTTATTGTAATAATTACACGAAGGTCCCGCTTTGCGTTGCTATTCGGTTCCACACGCAGAGACGCAAACTGAATTTCGATGCATTGCGAAAAATTTAAAATATGATATTGGACAGTTTGCGTCCTACGTTCGTGTAGAATTAAAAACTTCTAGTGAAAATTCTGTTCCATATATTTTCCCCAAATTTCCCATATAGTCTCAGTATGACCGAAGCTATTAGAAAAACAACCAAAAGTTTGGGTTACTAGTAGAAGTTGTTGAAAACTGAAAATAACTTATATGTCCGCAGAAAATCAAAAAATTCTAGTGAAAATTCTAGTCCATGAATTTTCTCCAAATTTCCCATATAGTCCCACCGACTTCGGCGGTCAATCAATTTGCCATTTTAAGGATCACTTTTAATATTTTATTCCGCTGAGATGTTTTATTTAGTGAAAATAGTGATACATAATGAACAAAAAATTTCCGCTGGTAATTACATTACAAAATAGATTCTCTTTACTGACAGTGCTGCTACTTGCGACGAGTAGCGCAATCTCTTATTTTCCACTATCAAATTTCCACTATCTTATACAGCCTGTTTCTGCGGCCATATACATATAATAGTTATTTTCAGTTTCTGACCAATACCTCAAAAACTTTCATTAGTAACCAATACTCTTCGTTCTATTTCTAATAACTATAAGATTCACAATAAAAAATTACAGTGAAAAGCCTTATCAGTAAATTTACCCCAAATTAATAATTTTAGCTATTTCAAAAACAACCGAAAGTTTTGCTTATCATAGTGGGAGGAACTTATATGGCCGCAGAAAATTTAAGAATTATAGTGAAAATCCTAATAGATAAATTTTTCACAAAGTCTCAGTATGACCTTAACTAATAGTTAAAAAAAAAGTTTTGTCAACATGGGGCAAGTAGCGTAATCTGTTATTTTCCATTGGCAAATTTTCGCTACCTTATAGATGGTACAAGGACATTAAATTTAGAAAAAATATCAATGATAAATTAAGCGTATGTCTGGCCAACTGGATATTATATAAAATTATAAAATTACTAGTATTTTACTTTTTTAAATTTAATTTATAACTATCAACAATTATTAAAATAAATAAGTTGTAAATTTTTCTTTGTTTGCATCTTTTCAGAGAATGGACGTCAATCGTGATGGTGTTGTAACATTGGATGAATTTTTAGATTGTTGCCGAAAAGATGAATCAATATCGCGTTCTATGGCAGTATTCGATACGGCCATCTGACCGTATGCAACCCCTGCAGGCGATTCGAATTCGGGTAATAATAAAAAACCATCTAGTAAAAAATTAGCACCGCATCAACGTCAAACACGAAGAGCAAATTCACACAAAAATAAATCGCTTGCCGGCAGCACAATAGCAACAATAACAACAACAACAACAACACCAACAGCAACACGTCATACTAATGATAGTAATATTTATTCCAAAAACGTCCAAAAAACTCATAACAATAATCAAAATACTAGTTATAACAATAATAATTTTAATAGTAACATAAATAGTAATAACAATTATTATTCTCACCATCATCCACCAAACCCTGTACCTCATCATACCAGTAGCACTAATTCGTCGCATCAAAATCAACATCAACTTCCGCCTAACCCTCGTAGTAGTAGTAACGATCATAATAACGATAATGGTGATATAAATAACGATAGTAATAATCAAAGACAACAACAACAACAACCACATGATCAGCAGTTGCAACCCGTTAACGATGGTGGTTCCCCATCACTAGTACGTGTTAAAACTTGGTACACTGTAGCAAAACAGGGTGTTTCATGTTAGCAATGAATTTAATACTCATACTATAATTTATTACAAAACAAATATTTTATAAAAAAATTCATTATAATTACTCGGTAGGTTAGTTAATTTAATTATTATTATTTTTTTTAATTAATTAAAGAAATTTTATTTTTTACAAAGGAAGAATATAAACAAAATACGCGTGGATTGAGTTTAACGTTATATAGAATAAAAATAATTTAACAATAATAATAATTATTATTAATTAATAATATTTTATGAGACTGATAATTAAAAAATTTGAAAAAAAAATATATAAATTATGTAATTAACAATCATGTGATGTACTAAAAATTATGTCTAGTGACAATCTATAAATTTAATTAATTTGATATGAACCGGTTTATGATCATAATTAAATTATGTATTGCATGTAATATCAAAAATTAATTAAATCTGAGATAACAATAATTTATTATAATTTATTTAAATAGTGATTGTGTATAGTGAGACAGAAAAAAACACGCTAAGTATCAAAACAAAAAAAATGTTACGTAACAATTAGAGACAAGTTACTTTGCAAATTCACAAAGGCATCAGAGAGCACAGGAAAGAAAATTTTAAGGAAGTTAACGAAAACATGATAGATGAAATAATTTTTGTTTAGTTAATTAATTTAAAAAAAACATTTTAAAGGAAAAGAATATGTTAAAAAATGTGACCAAGTGGCGCCATCTCTTTTAAAACTTCATCAGTATGAGATCTAACCTTAGTAGTCTATTGACATTTTGTTGAATTTTAAATATTTTTCAGTTTTTCGTGTAGATGTCACTATATATTTGCATATTGATTACATTATTTACATTGATTATATTGTTAACAAATTTAGCCCGCCATTGCATCAGACTAACGTCTACAATTTTTTTTTCGTGATTGCAAAACATTTCTTAACCTACCAAATGGCACAGTGGTTAAAGCTATGGCGTTTGGATTGGGGTCGCGGGTTCGGATCCCGATAGAGCAGGATGCAAAGGGAATTTTCATCTAAGATTACGGTCTGTGATGAAATGGAACACATCTATGACCTCCTGTCGGAGTGCAAAACTCATGGGCCGATCCATCTTCCAGTGTAGGCTGGCAAATGGCGTAAAAGTAATGACGGAAAAACCAAACCGCGAAAGAGTTGGAAGAGCCTTAGACCCAGAACAGATTGCAGTAAAAAAAAAAATATTTTTTCACAAAATAAAAATTAAACTTCTCCGAACTCTTCCGAAATGATTTTTTTATAGTTGGAGATACGGGATTTGTGCTTGCTTCTTTGCCGAAGGTGTCGTCTGTCATACACGAACTCATTTTTCGAAGGAAAGTCTAAAGTATCAAATCTATTATCAATATTGATCTCAATATTTTTATAGAAATCTCTGGTTTGTATTTCATATAGATGAGTGAGTCGGTATCAGTGTACAATAATTCAACTTGTTTTCAATACTTGGGTTTCATATAATCGAAATGAACGTTAGTTCAGATTTATTTGTAATCTGTTCATTTTAATTGCAACCAGGTTTTCGGCGAACACAGATGTTGAGTGAAAATTTTGCTTACTTATCAAATATAATTAGCACCAAATTTATTTACAATATTTTCCCAATGTGTTAGCAATCGAATGTCTTTTTGATTGAACACATCACATTGCACGTCCATATCAATTGTTAGCTATTTATCACCAGCGACCTAATCGCCACTTCGTTGTCAATCTTAAGGCCACTTCGTTGTTAGAAAATATTACAATATTGAATCAATGCCTGTGGGTGGCCATTTTGAGTGCGGGTAAGCGCTCTTTCACCCTTGTAGCCCTTTGATCCTTTTGGCTTATTGACTCTTAGACTATTTAGTTCTTTGATCCTTTGGCCATTTAGTCCTTTGACCTTTTGATCTTTTGGCCCTTTGATTATTTAGCCCTTTGGCTCTTTAGTCCTTTAACTCTTTAGCCTTTCAGTACTTTGAACCATTTTGACCTATGGCGTCACAACCACAAATTTGAGATGCTCCAGAACCGGCCACTTTACACTACTGACTGAACAGAAATTCTAATTGTCTCAAATATTTTATATTGATGGTTCACTTGAAATGTGGTTTCAGCCTTATTGATTCGCCGAGGTTGATTATTCGAGTTTTGAGCCAAGTATTTTTGTAAACAACAAAACTAATTTTTTAAGGGACATTGCTCTTATTATTCGTTTCAGGAATTTTGACCTCGATTGTATAGGACGACAGGGTGCTTCCTATTCGTAATCCACGTAAAATCGTTGCGTTGAATATAACCAATCGTTGGATATAACCACTGTAAGGAAGGCTGATTTCGTTCTGAAAATTTTCCATCGAAAGAAGGTCACGCGGAAGGCCACTTTTGTCAGAAAAGATTACAATATTGAAACAATGCCTGTGGAGTCATAATGGTCATGTTCATTCCTTTAAAGTGATGGTCCCGGAAACTATGGTTGATTTACTAATGTCTCTAGTAGGGAATCCAAGTCGGTTCTACCAGATTTCGTGTAGTTGGGCAATTATACTTACCCCCCAGAGACACCCGAAAACTTCGGGCAATGCCGCAAACAACCGAAACCGACAACCCTCGTATGCATCTTAACGAAAATGGAAAAAACATAAACGTATGTTTGTAGAAACCGGCGTGGTAATGGTAAAAAAAACGAAACCGAAATTCGGGTAATTGGATTCCCTAGTCGGATAATTGGATTCCCTAGTACATACGTTTATGTTTTTTCCATTTTCGTTCAGATGCATAGGAGGGTTAACGGTTTCGGTTGTTTGCGGCACTGCCCTACGGTTTCGGGTGTCTCTGGAGGTGAGTAATTGCACAACTACACGAAGTCGGGTAGAACCGACTTGGATTCCCTAGTCTCTAGCATCATGGCCTGGTCAACGTATCTGCAAGAAGTTTTTTGTTCTCCGCTCTAAAAATATTCATACTCAAACCTCTAACGAATTATTGGTTCCATTATTACCAGAATGTAAGAGGAATACAAACAAAATCCCTCGAAGTATTTTTGCAAAATCAAGCCTTATGACATTTTTGTACTCACCGAAACCAATTTAAGTTTTACCAACGACCTCAGCAGAATATTTTACGTCAGATTACAATTTTTTCCCGCAAAGATGGCTCAGTTTCTGATGGTGCACTGAACTTTTTTTTGATATCCATTATATTGCTATGATACACGATGGCAATAGAAACTTTAATTACTGATAACTTTTACAGTCTAAATAGGCAGCTTGACTTGGTACCAATATTTGCAGAGTTTCGGAAAAAAATAAGTTTTCAGTACAATTGGCTTGTATCATCGACCAATGCGTTACGAAGAGACAAACTCGCAGTTCCACCATGGTACAACAGCAAACGATTGCATTCACTGCCTAATCAAAGAAATAAAACTGGAAAACATCTTAAAGACGAGATTCGACTCGGATTATTTAAATTATGTGAAATAATCCCTGACCCAAACCGTTTTTGGTAATTCATAAACTCCAAAAAAGAAACCAGATGGATATCCATATACGATGAAGTTCAGGGATCATTGATCTGGTGAGCCTAAATCCATTGCTGACTTGTTCGTAAATTTTTTAATATCGATGTGAACAACTTCAGTAGAATAACAGCAATCTACCATCTCTGGTCTCTGTATTCAAATTGATCGTGATACTGTGGTATAAACAAGCTAAAAAATGGTTGTCGGCCTCAATGGGTTGCCTTACATCGTTTTAAAAATTGTGTTTGTAACTTAGCTCAGACATTTACAACGCTATTCAAAAATTCGATCTAGCATGGAATATTTCCATCATTATGGAAAGGATCAGATGTCTCCCATTATTGACCAATTGCGAAATTATCCTGTATCCCAGCATGGCTTTCTTAGAGGACGATGTACGACAACCAATTCAATCGAGTTTGCATCTCATACTTTGAACGTTATAGAAAGTGGAAAAGAGGTTGATGTTATTATCACGGACTTCAGCGACGCATTTGACAGAGTTTTCGATAAGATAATTTTGTTTAGGGCTCTTTGTTTCACACCTCAACTTTTCCTATGGGTGTATTCCTATCTGAAGGAACGTAGGTATCTTGTGATATTTAGGACATCAATATTTGCATCTTTTATATAAGTCATCTTATAGGCCTATTTTTTTCGTCTTATCCATCAACGAAGTCGATTTCGTGGCTAAAACCTCGTCAATTTCAGAATGACTTTAATAATTTCATAATTTGGTGTGCTAAAAATAATCTTGATTTGAATGTGAATAAATGCCAATCCATTTAATACTCTAGAAAATGCGCAAATTCCATTGGTCGAGAATATACCATCAACAGCGCTATTGTTGCCAGAGTTGATTTTATTGCCAGCAGAGCAAACTCCTCGCTTGGATTTGTCAAACGCTGGCCTAAAGAATTATTGAATATTTATGTTACGAGGGCTATTTATATGACATTTATTCGGCCTTTACTCGAGTATGCTTGTTAACCACTTGGAGTTTGACTTAAAGCCACTTAGGAAGCGATGATCTGTTGCAGACATCGTTTTCATTCGTCAACTTTTATCTGGTGGAGTAGATTTTCCAGCTCTACGCAAAATGATAACTCTTAATGTAACTCGTGGTTTGAGAACGGTACATGCTTATAGAATTACTCCTCATAGAATGGCTTACGTTAAACATGGTATGGTATAGTTGTCCGGACAAGTAGTGCAGTAGTTAAAGCTCCGGCACTTGGACCGGGAGATACTGGGTTCGAATCCCATCAGAGGCTAAATGCAAATTAAATTTTTGCCATCGATTACGATTGGTGATGATAATAAATATAACTAGGATCCGTGATGGAGTGCAGAATTCAGAGCCGACCCACCGTCCACGTCACTGTACAGGTTGACATGGAGCTTGCAATATGCAGGTGGTATACTGTAGTTGTGTGAGTAGGTGAATGAGTTAATGATGTGTTATGAATGAGTAGTATCACAATGGGCAAAAATTGGCCTAAGTGTGCAATAGTAACCACTGAAACTATGGATTACGTGTGAGATTCTTACTCACTAAAAGAATCACCTACTCGCCGTAGAGACACACCTGTCCGGGCCCATTTTCGTATTACTTCGGACTAGGCCGTGCTTCTGGTCCTTCGTGCTCAGCGCTAAGACTGTAGTGTTTTGGCGTTCTAGCGCTAACAAATCTACAGAAACCGTGCGACACGCACAAACTACTCGTAGTGCTCCACAGCGCTAAGTTGGTACCATCCTAAAGAAATTATTGTTTCTTACCTCGACGTTGTAATTTCTATGTAGTTGTTACTTTATTCGGGATTCACCATTTCATCAAAAGTATTAGTACATAATGTACAAATTTAAATTATAATACGTTTCCAAATTGTTCAAGATATTGCAGGTATACAGATAAGTGTGATCATGAACCTTTCATACGATTGAATGTTTTCGAAGTTACAGACGTCTAGCGATCCTTCATAACCTTTACGGTCGATCTCTTAATCTATTCTGAAAACGAACCAAAAGATTATAATTTTAACTACACACTTTATAAAGTTACATCAATTTAATTACTCTTTTTCCCGTTTTATATTCTTACCTTGTAAAATTTAAAAGAAAACAACAGAAACTCCTTTGGAAACATCACACCAAAAAAAAACAAAATAAACTCCCAAAAAGCTCGCTAAACAAAAATAATTGTATTCCTCCCACAAACTATTAAAATATAAAATAAAAACTACAAGTTTTAAATCAAAAACATAAATATTATTAAATATTAAACTCTTATTGCTTTATTTATAATTTAATAAGGAAACCAAAAACAAATGAACTTATGATTATTAAAATAATGAATTTAATTAAAAAAATTTATATGTAAATGTACTCGTAAATGTGTGTGTTTAATTTCATATAAAAAAATTTAAAAAAAATATAAAAATAAATTAATTAATTTAAATTAAAGAAAAGAGCCCTTCCAAAATTTAAATTAAACTACTAATTACACATAGAAACCAAACCAAAACGAAAATATTAATTTTTTTCGAAACAAAAAAAATTAATATTTTATAAAAATAATTATAAAATTATTATTTATTTTATTTTATTTAACAAACATGAAATAAAAAGTAAAAATTATATTAATGTTTACTTTTGTTACAAATAATATAATAATTATCATTACTAGAAATAAATTTAAAAAAAAATGAAAATTATAGAACCAAATTACAAATATGTATTTCATAATATTATGTATACAAAAAAAAAATTTTTAATAAAAAAAAAAAATAATTATAATTATAATAAATTATATTAAATTACAATAGAATATAACATATATATATATATATTTAAGATATAAAACAATTTTGATGTTGGTTTTAATATTTTTATTTATTATTTATAATAAAAAGCTTTAATTACTAAATTTTAATTAAATAAATAAAAGAAACAAAAAAATTGTTAATGAAATGTGAGATTACAATGGATATAAATTATATAGTTTTTAGTATGTAAAATTTTATAATTTTTTATAATAATTATTGGATATATAATTTATAATATTTGAATATTGAATTTAATTTAGGGCATGTCTTCCATTAATTATATATATTTATGATTTAAAATTAGTCTTCCGTAATTTATTTAATTAGTTCATTCGGTTCGAAGTTCGAATATTTTCAGTATTATGAGTTGTTAATTTTAAAATTTATAATTTGTAAATTTTAATTTTTTTATTTTTATTTACACGTTTAACTTTTAGAATATACCAGATCCCGCTCAATGTAGTTCATTAATTAAAAAGAGGTGCGCTTGCGAAAGATTTTCTCTCAGAACCTAAATTGTCCAATTTTCAGCCCTGATAATGAACAACGTATACTCGACTGGGGTAGATACTCGACTGGCTAGCAAGCAAGCAATATGTTAGCCAAAATCCAGGCTACTCAATCAATTTTGTCAAGAAAACATAAATTTCAAATTATGTTTTTTATAAAATTTTTGTTTATTTTTGCAATTGCACAGTAAAACAACACAAAAATTTCCTGTTTATTTTTTGAAGCAGCAAAATTTAATGTGCAATCGCAAAAAAACAAAAATTTTTGGAAAAATAATAATTCGTAAATCAAATTTTCTTGGTAAAATTGATTGGGTAGCCAGGATTTTGGCTAGCAAATTGCTTGCTTGCTAGACGATCGAGTATCTACCCCATAAAGTCAGTTTTACAAACAAATTCCGTATAGGGTTTTTTTTATTTGAATCCGAGCAGGCAGTGCGCTGTCAAAAAATAGTTCGCGTTTTTTTATTCAACTGAGTAATTTTACTCCGCACACTGCGTTTTTATTTGTGAACTGTGCTTACACGCAGTGCAAACTTGGTTCTTCAAATTTTCCTTTGAAATGAATGTAAGTGTACGAAGGAGGTGCAACGTAAAAAACATTTTAGTACTCTACGCACACCGGACCATTTTGCACTGCACAACGGTGTACAATATTCTGGGTAAGCATGCTTGCTCGGGACTCTGTTTTTTTAATTTAAACCGAGCGAGCAAGTTTATCGTGGGTATTATGCAAAATGTGCCGGTGTGAATAGAGTAGTACACTGTTTTTTAGTGTCCACACCATTCGCACACTGACATTCATTTTAGAATATAATTTGAAGAACCGAGTATGCACCATGTAAGGCACAGTTCACAAATAAAAACGCAGCGTGCAGAGTAAAATTACTCTCGGGCAGCATGTTGTACCATCACCAAATAGAATTATAGTTTTATTCGAGCATGCTAAGACCACAATTGAAAAAATATATAATTAGAAATATGAAACAGTATATTATCATTTAACTCCTAAAAAGTGAGATATGAAAAATACGACATTTAAAGGGTTATCCAATTCGAGGTTGATAATGTAAACTTAAAAAAAACACACAAAATATTCGGAATGTATTGTAATTTTTATTTCATTTTACAGATTGATCCTTGCCATTTTTAGTTAAACAAGATATCATTCAAATGTCCTCCACGGGACTTCTTACAGGCCTTGATTCTTTTGAGGTAATTTTCAATGACTTTTCGGCACATTTCGGGCGGTATCTCGGCCATTACCTTACGAATATTAGTTTTCAATTCGTCAAGAGTTTGAGGATTGTTTGCGTAAACACGATCTTTCGCGTAGCCCCACAAAAAGAAATCCAAAGGCGTTAAATCACAGGATCTTGGAGGCCAATTGACATCAGCCAATCGCGAAATCAAACGTCCAGGAAATTTCTCTTGCAAAAGATCTCGATTTGCTCGTGTTACGTGACTGGTTGCTCCATCCTGCTGGAACCACATATCGTCAAGATCATAATCTTCGATTTTCGTAAAAAAATAATCGGTTAACACGCGGCCATAGCGCTCAGAATTGACGATAACGGTTCGTCCATGGTTGTTCTCAAAAAAATACGGCCCAATCACACCACCAGACCACAATGCGCACCAAACAGTGACTTTTTCCGGGTGTAATGGCTTCTCTACAATCAATTGTGGATTGTCTGAGCCCCAAATTCTACAGTTTTGCTTATTAACGTATCCACCAAGCGAAAAATGAGCTTCATCACTGAAGAAAATTTTGTTCGAAAAATCAGCATCGACGGCCTGTTTTTCCGCGTTTAATTTTAACGCGTTGGTCGATTGTTAAATGCTCCATATTCTTAAATGGCAGAATGTCAACTAAATAAATGACAGCGTACTTGACGTTTATCTTTGACAGATGTCGGTATACAGATTTCTACTTTATCAACCTCGAATTGGATAACCCTGTATATACAACATCTCTCCCCTGATTGAATAAAAAACACGGATTATTTTATGATAATGCACCGCCTACTCGGGTAGAATTAAATAATCGACCTCGAGTTAAATTAAAAATTAGACCCATAGATGAATTCAAGGGTATTACAAGTAAAAGTACGAAAAATTTTCCGAATATTTAAATACTTGCATAACATACTTTTAAATGTCCACATCATGATATAACATTCTTTTAGATGTAAAACATTGATTTATAAATGTTTTGTCAACTTTTAGGAGAAAAGAAGTATTTTTTATACGTATTTTATATTTGCTCAATATACAAATTTGCAATGGAAAAGGTTGCTCTTATCCGGACCAAAGGCAAATACAAGGCAGTGGAAATGTTGGGCTAATTAATATTTGTAATAATTGCATTAAAATCGGGTATAGCTTTGACACACTGTCTAATATAATCAGAAAAAATTATTTTGAATAATACGCAACTTTCGTTCTACCCTGTTATTGGTAAATTAAGGTTTTCTTTACCTTTGTGTAGATAACTGCAACAAAGAAACTTTCAAATTTCGAAATTTATTTTCTTGAACCGATAAAACCCAACTAGTGACAATTAGTGTTTATTTAAAATATTATTGCAAGTCCAGGATCAGAGAGAGAGCAGCATTTCAAAAAATTCAAATTTCGCCTTAAGGACATATACCATTGAAATGTACTTTTCATATATTTTCATTTATAAATTAAGGATAAACCAATGAACTATTCAAAGATACTATTCCTGTACGATGACTTCATTCCCATTCGAAAAAAGAGTGGCTGTATTTGAACTAATCCAGAATTGCCGTATCCCCCCTACCCATTGAACAATAATAAACATAACGCATATGGAATCAGTAGTACCACGTTCGTCAGTTTCGTTTAACACATTTTCTTTACTAACATCCAGATATCAGCAATTCTTTATACTACATGAACTCTATTACGTTTCTGGTGCACTAATAGTAAAAATTTCACCGCAGGTACACATTTAGTTGTGACCTAAATTTTGAATGGCTGTATCCTAGAGTTTCATAATGTAATACTTTTTTATACTTTTCTAATCTTAATGCTTTATGGGTAGCGGATGGTCGCATCCTAATTTGTGTAATGAATAAATGATTGCCACTTTAAATATTCGCGTGTTTGGTTCTGGTGTTAAAAGAAAACTAAAATATTGCTTGGTAATCAGAATGTGATCAATTTGGTTACGTGTTCCAGTCATCCAGAGGCCATCAAAAGCCGCAATAGGGAGCGTTAAACTTATTATAAAATTAAGGTTTTGTTAGGGCGTAACAGTGGTGAGTTGTGAATTTTCAAAACCAGGTCCCATGTAGCGTCGATATTATAAACGATTTTCTAGATCTTGAAAGTTCTAAACTTTTACCGCAATGTCAAAGGCGTCTAAAAATCATTTTGCTCTTCCCATCTTGTATTTGCAAGTTTTACATATTTTTTTCTAGGCGTCTCGCATTTGGACGCCTCTATCAAACATTCCTCGCTCCTACATTTCTCCATTAATGCTAAAAGTTGAAATATTTTTTGAGGACTGTCGAATTCTGAAGCAAGTTGATTTTTCTACTATAAATGTAATTTCGGGTTGGATTGCAAACCCTGTACAACCTTCTTTTTTTGAATGTTTGTCATCAAGCCAGAGACAAACAATCTCTCTACCTTACCACAAAAAGGTGAAAATAATCTAATTGGTTTTAAGGTATTAAAATGGTAAGCAGGATTACGATTGCTCCTCTCAACCACACTGTCTTAATTAACTTTACCCAGGGAATTAACCCTACAGAAAAACCATCACCCCCAACCCCCCCCCCCAACCCCCCCAAATACCCGGTTTCTGAAAGTCCTGAACCATTTTCTATACTGCATGCCAAATTGTTTTTAATTATATATCCCTTTAGTGATTTACTAACACAATTGTGCGGGTAGGGCATAAGTACCATGTCAAAAATTTAGGTTTGTATGTTTTTTGAACCAACTTAAAAATTTGTGCATTCTTTTTTAACTTATTTTCGCTTGAAAAAAAACACTATATCTTTACACACAATTGTGTTGGTTTTACTTCAAATCAAGCGAAATTTTTTATCAACTACGCCATTATATACTATGGTTTTTTACTCACACATTTGTGTGGGTTGGACTAAAACTGAGCCAATTTTTTTGTTTTCTTGGTTGAAAAAGGGATATGCTATATATCTGCGGCTGAAAAAATACTCGTTAATACTGAATGGTCTGTTGGATTACTGCGGTTAGCGGAGTTGGAAGTCAAGAATTTAAGCAGATTTTATCACTGCTTCCCATACACCACTAAAAGGGGTATAATTAGCAGTTTCAAAAGCCAATTAGTTTCATCGTTGGCTATCACAGCGGCGATCTCGCTCAGTAATGTGGTTAGTGTGCGGTGTTGCTCCTTTTTCATTAAGTCATTTGCTCCAACGCAGTATGTCCCATTGTCATAGCAGATATTCGGTTATTATATTGTCCTGGATGTGAATCGTTTGTATGCAACAATAAATGATTCGGCTTTTGCAAGCTTCGTGATCTCTTACCATGGTTATTCTTTCTGAAACTGACCAACATAATCGATTCCCGTTGCTGAACAACGCCATGTTGAACAATTACACTGAAAACCATATTTAACTAAAGTCACGAAGAGGGGAGGGGAGGGGGCATAAGTTGAGCCATCAGAAGGGAATCACCGGGAGGATAATCAGCGGGGTGGAGGGTAATGATCGAAGATGTAACGACCGGTGTTGCCCTGGGGATAATGACCGGAGATAATTGCCGGTTGATACTGAACTGGGAGGTTATTGTCGGGGGTGATGGCGAGGTATTATTAGACCCGATATTTGTAGAGCAGTGGATAATTTCAAAAGGGGATTTGCTGGTACTTCTAAAATATTTTTTTGAGTTAGACCACTTAGTTCATTTAATAGTGTTTCAATCAAACAAATCAGACATAACCATTGTTTACTTGATTAGGAAAATTACAGTGATCGCACATTTTTCACTTTTAATTCACTTAAAATTTACAGCTTTTAAGATTACGGCTTTCAGGAACGGAATTAACCCTCCAACTTCTTCTTCCTTTAGTGGTAAATTTAAGGTTTTAGAAGCCCGATTTAATTTTCAATTAAACAAAGGTGCTACAATTCTGTGAAACTTTCCTTGATCTTCATACTCCAGCTCATATCAGACGTGACTGTTTCTACTTCGATATTTTATAATCTGCTGGATTTATGAATGAAACATTAAAATAAACTGAGGTTAACATATTTAAGATAAATAAAAATAGGGCTCGTTTCGTGTTTGATCATTTTATTTTCATAACAGTTATTGAACTTTTCCACGATGGCATGACATTTACTTTTATTGCATTGTATATTTGGGTAGATCGCTACAAATAACACGAAACATCATTTAGCTTTATTTTATGCTTTGGTGTGTTGGTATTCTTAACAGCACTCTATGAGTCCATTTCTTCCTCGGTTTACTGTTTTTGACATTATTCTCCCTCAATAGGTTAAAACTAACAGCTAAAACAATTTTTACGATCGCAAATAGTCTTGTCGGCTTGTCACGCTTTACATTTAGCATGGCACACGTTTTACAGTTTGTGTTATCCTGCTGACCTTCAGCATTCCTCTCATTCAGGATTACTTACTTACTCTATTTTAAGCATGTGTGGATGGGGAATCAAGTTGTTTTCTTATATGAAGCTACGAACTAGGAGGATTCTGACCATAAAGAATTTGATCTCATTAAACTTTCCTCAAGTTTTCTTAAGGCATTAGAAATAATCATTGACTATTACAGATAGTCATTTATATGTCCTCTCACTCAGTAGCACTTAACATGATTATAGTAGAAAAATTGCGTAACTCTGCTTTAACTCAATTTGGCAAAAAATTTAAAGTTTCTTTCTCTACTATCACTGAGGCTTGCACAAATTTTGACATTGAACAAAACCATTGTTGCATGAATTGAATCCAGATATTGCATTGCTGAGGATGATCTGGGTTATCTTTATTTTTCTAGTAAAGGCTTCCCAGTATGTATTTCTCCCCTCTCCGTGATTTTTTTTTATTGATAAATTACTTGAGCTATCCCAATGAGCTAGGTAGTCTTTAAGGTTTCGAGTAAACAGCCTTATGTGCTAACTGACATAATGCAGCTAATGCTCTGTAGGTTGTCAAAATGTGATGCAATATGAAAAGATTTAGGCAACCAGTTCCACACAAAAACTATTTACTATAGAAATAATAGCTTACTTCCAGTCAATTTAGATGTGGCTCTGGAGTCTGGACATCTATAAAGTATATGGTTCAACATGGTGCAACTAGTTACATCACGATGCCATATGATGGCTCCACACAGAGAGAGAACAAATTTCCAATTTTTACAAAATCTATGGAGAGGAAAATAGTTCTCGATAATTAAAACGAATATAAATTGGTTGCTAACCATCGACAACCCTGCGCCAATTTTTCACTAATAGACCCATTTTTAGCATAATGGAACTAGACCTCACCGGGCGACATTCTTAACGAATTTTCTCGAAATCTCTACTAATTCAAAACGCTGCCTGGCAATCGAATCCAATAACATCAACTTCATCAAAAAGGCACCTGGTTCGAGCGGACACTTCACCTTACCAATTTGATTTCAAAATAGTAAAAACCAAAATTTTTTGTACAAGCAACCTGTGACAAATTACAGATTTTTAACGTTTTTTTAAATATAGTTTTTTAAAAATCCATTTCCTAATTACGAATTAATAAATTAATTAAGCTCTACAAAACATGGGTTAGTCCATAAAAAATTTATAATTTTTCTTATATAATGAGGACCATTAAATAAATAAAGATTTTATAATGTTAAAAATTAAGAGTGACCCATTTTCAAAATTTACCGTTGAACAGGATGATAAAGAAAAGTAGCTTGAGGTAGTACTTATAGATTTATTTATTAAAAGATTAATTTAAAAAAAAAATATTTCATTTATTGCTCATTTATATGGGAATTGCAAATTAAAAAAATTATTTTCATGGCATTTCATCTCAATTTATTGTTTCTTAACTTTCATCCTGATCTTTCGGATTAACATTATTTTTCAAAAAATTGCATTATATCGTCATGAGTATTCTTGTGTTAATATAATGCTGTTTCTGTATAACGACTGTAAGACGCTAGTATAGCCAAAGTTTAATGGGACCTCGAGTGTTACATTTATAAACACATCAACGACAACTAGACTTTTTTTCATCTAAGTTGTTACAAGACCTCATGACTCAGTTCAATTACCACCCTTGCTTGTTCACACCTATACAAGATAAATAGGAAACTTTTAATGCCTTCTTAAGGCATTTAACTTATTTGGTAGTTGATTCCCAAATTATCCCTCTTTTTGTTCCTCGTTTTTTTCTTTTCGGGTTCAGAGGGGCACTTTTATTCTCGAGCACACGTCCATATTGTTTCTTTTATCACGATATGTTTTTCCCGTATAAGGCCAAGGGCAAACAAAGAGTTTTGTTTGCCCACCGGTACCTCTGATAAATCTTCCCGTACCGAGCGCAGGGATCTGCAGACGCTGCCCCTTCCTTTATTTGTGTCTAATCTATAATATACTAACTAAATCACTGTGTTTTAGCATACGTGTATGATGGATCTTGTTTATAGATTTCAATATATTCTGCTGCTTTCCTCTTACACGCTAATTTATAGCTAACTACTTTTCTAGCTTGTAGATCTTATTGAACATTCATAAATTTTTTTACTTGGTTCGTTGTACTGCTTTTGTCTCGCCATTTAGTATTGAGGATTAAGTTTCAAAGAATTTAGGTTTAGCATTCCTTAATCTTATCGATAGCTCGTTTTCAATCTGCCACTCGTGAACCCGTTCCTTTTCTCTGCTCACCGGTAGCTTCAATTTTAATGATCAGACAATAATTTTTGGGTGTGGATTAACCCTTGTTTTGTAGAGCTTAATGAGGTATGCGTATTTTTTATATAAAGCATTGTTTTAGGCTATAAAAAATTAGGAATTCGTCAAAGCCGTTAAGTCACAATTTTCGAAAAATCACAATTAATAAGAAAAAGCCCTTATTATTGAAAAAGATTTATATAATTTGACAGTTCTCTTGATAAGCTTTTCTAATATCTATGAACCTTCTACTCACAAAATTTGACTGAGCTGGTTTTTTATTCCATCAATATTCAAATATTAAATTTATGATTTATTTTAATATGTAATATTTTTGACATAAAAATCTTATGATTAAATTTACGTAGATTAGTTAAAAAAATAAATAAATTAAATCTTGTTATCTATAAAATCAATGTGTAAATTAATCTATTTTAATAAGAAAATAAATTAAATCCCAATTAAATAGATTTTTGTATGAAATTATATAAATAAAAAAAAATCAAATTTGTTATTTATTGTTACACAGAGCTCCTGAATCTCGTTTTAGATGATTTAACAAATAATAATATTATTACAATTAAAATAAATAATAATAATTCGAGAGGACTTGGTTTCATAGGTACCCGCGCGTATTCAACCGAAACCTTCGTAATAAATTATATTTGTATCGTAGACTTGGATTTTATATATAAAGAGAAGAAGCCCCACCTCTATTTTAGGGGCAACACGTGAACTACATATTTAACCTGTCTCCGTTTAAATCTCTATAAAATTATTTCTTAGAATGTTTTCTAGTACTCGTGAATTACCTGCCTCCCCAGTAAAATTTAAAAAAAAAATCGATTACAAAACTTACTACTGTAGCTTTAAAAATAATTACAGAAATATTCATAATCAATATAATTTTTAACAAAAAACAATTTTTGTATATATTTTTAATAACAAAAAGAAAAACAAAAAATTTGTATTTTTATGGTACTTGTTAATTAATTAGAATCAAAATGAAAAACAATATATGAGATGTGTTTCCAATTACGATGTTTCCTGAACCTCCTAAATTTTTCCACCCACCACTATATATAGTCTCATTTTTAATTTACACATAATATAATATAATTATATATATAGTTAATTTTGTAGATAAGTGTTATTAAATTATTTAAAAATAATATTTTTTATTATTAAATTATTAACGGAAATATTGATTTTTGGGTGTAATTTAATTAGATCAATACAACAAATTCATTTATTTCTATATAAAAATAAATAATTCTATATTTTTATAAATAAACATAAAATCAAAAAAAATAAAAAACAGAAAAAAATATTTTAAATGTTAAATTGTGATAAATAACTAGCAAAATTTGTTTATAAATTTCACAAAAGCAACACAATTTTATTAAAAATTCAAAATTATCAAAATATTTTAAAATAAAATTGCCAAAAAAAAATCGAATATCTTCTAAACTTACCAAAACAAAACAAAATCTTTTAAATGTTATTAATTAAAACAAATTTAATAAATAAATAAATAAATTAGCTTTAATTCTTAAAAAAACATACGAAATTTGTTTAAATAATATTTAGCTTAACAAAAAATTATAATCGAATAATTAAATACGAAACCAAATAGTTAATTTAATTATAATTTATAATTAATTATATTTTAAATAAATTCGCTTTGTTTCCTAAACAAAAATTCCAAAAAAAAAAAAAATTTACACCAAACCACATATCAACGGATGCAAACTAATTTTAACCGCTCGCTTTTATTAATTAATAATTATTTAATTTTGTTTCACTTAATTTATCTCAAAATTTCTTGCTAGACATCAAACCAAATTAAAAAATATATAAATTTAATTAAGTAATTTAAAAAAAACTTCTTATAAACTTATATATATATACTATATAATATATTTAATTAATAAAAAAATTAATTATTTGTATATAATAAATTATTTAATGTATAATTAATTTGAAGCCCAAAACAAAAAAATGTTAGTCAATCGATATTAAAATTAAATGTACGTATTTTATCAAAACCACAAAAAAATAAATTAATTTTAATTTTTAAATTATAATTTTATTATATTATAAATATAAATATAAAATAAATAAAAACCCAAACAAAAATAAAATTATTTAAAATTTAAATAGATATCTCTATTTTATAAAAGAAAATGACAAAAAAAATTGTAATTAATTATAAAAGCAGAAAAAAAATAATGGTATGTTATAAAAAAAAAATTATTTGTTTTATTTTAATTAATTACATGATGAGAATTAAAACAGTCGATAATGCAGATTACACTATTATTATTTAAAGTATTTGGAGCTATATTCCAGATGGTGTTGAGAAGTGTGGTATTTTTCTGGGAATCAAATAATCATTTTTCGGAAGATCTGGAATATTCCTCATTCAAATGGTAATTATAGGAGGCGACATATTGCACCAATTTAAAACCAGCTCAACTCAGAATTTCATTATTAATGCAAAACTAGCTGACCTGAGACAGAATAATCAATCACGTGAATACATTTTATTGAATTTTTGGTTAAGAAATGATTGAGAAGATTTTTTAAGATGTAAATTTGATGCACTTTTATCAAAAATAAAGTAAATTCATATACTCGGTTAGTTTTTAAATCTTAAACGGCAAGCACGCGCTCAAATTAACACAGAATAACTTACGTGCCAAGTCAAATATTCATATCGCGCTCGGGATCACATGACCATTTATGCGCCAAAACCAAATATTCAAATCTCAAACAGGTAGCGCGCACTCGGGATCACATGATTCCGAATAAAATGTATAATCTAAATCCTTCAATGCGAACATACATACATATCAGCAATCCATTACAAGAACAACTTTTGTGCATGATGTAAAATACTAAAATCGTCGCGAATAGCAAGTCTATATGATGTGTACTGTAACATACACCCAAAAAAATAATTGCATATTATTAAAGAATCCCGCTATTAATACAAATAAATATTCTTTAGCCGAAGAACATTTCATTAATACGATGTATCAGATCTTGTTAAACTTGAAAAAATCAAACGAGTAAATTACATATACTGGTTTTTAGTATTCTATCATAAACAATCAATTTTTGGTTTAAGTATATTTCATTGGGATAAGGAATTCGTTTTTAATTCGTTAAGTCATGCCCACTGTAATTGTTCTTATTTGAGACAATTGTTAATTAGCTTGAGGAATATTACTACAGTAATTTTTTTTTATATTTACAAAAAATACTTAATATAAAGAGACTTAATAAAACTACTTTTAAAGTGATCTAGTAACTTTCTTTAAATTTCTGTATTGTTTTCCTTACAGTGAAGTGAACGTACTATTCCACATTATCAATAAACTTGTCAGTCAGTGAAAGATAATGTTTCTGAAATATAGAACCACTACAACAGTTTTTCCTTTTTATACAGAAATTTACCACTTTCCGACAAATGAAATAATAATAGATAAATTAAACCATGGTCCTTTATTTTCGTAATTTTATTAAAAATTTTCTTAAAATGAGACGCACATATTTTTTTTAAATAGTAAACCAGAATAATAAATAATTCTTCTTCTTGAAGAAGGTTTTACTTGATTTTTATTATGTAAAAATTGGTTTACATTTTGATCTTGGCTCGACTAGCATAACACCGTAAAAGTATATGTGGTAAAAGACATCTGGGGGTGATGGTATACTTAATCTTTTTTGTTGAAGACATGTCCATTATTCGTGTTGCTTGATCATTACATATAAGAACAATACAATCATCGTGAACCTTCGGGCATCTAAATGTAAATAAACAATAAAAAAACTATAATAAAATCCAATTAGGTAATGCATTGAGAACCGTAAAGAATTTTCATGATGCCAAATACATACTGATTATTTTCAAGCGCAGATAAGCAAATTTATTTGCGATTTTTCTATGGATACTTATTGTAGTTTGAAGTCACTTATCCTTTGAATATAAATATTATAAAATTAACTAGTGGTGTAGATATTTGTAGTTACCATAGTAAAATCGCAAATAAATTTGCTTATTTGCGCCTGCGAACTAATCGAGTATTTGGCATATTATGCATAATGCAAATCATTTACTAAATCGGTAAATGACATTTATAGTAAAAAATGCATATGTTTATGCGATTCTTATATAACAATTATTTTTAAGTATATTGATATTCAACACTTCGTTTAACGTCAAACTGTTTAAACATTTTGTACACACAACACTTTAATTAGAAAATGCACTAACGAAACTTACCAAATTTGTAATGGCTGATGGTAACGCCACCGTTTGATAAAAAACCACTTTTAGTGTTATATTAGGCACACTAATATTTTTTAAAATTAAAAAAAATTACATACTTTACTACACACAATATACCACAGTGGAGTGATTGAAATTGCAAAGAGAAATTTATCAGTTTTATTTTTAACACGAATTGCATTTCGTGTTACATTTGTTTCGTATTTTGTGGAAAAATTATTTCGTAAAGAATGATTACTTAATGTAACAATTGAACGTTTATATTAAAAGTACTTATTCTTTAAATTGTTTGAAATATAAATAAAGAATATGTATTTCAATTAAAGAGCCTTTTTTGTTTGAAATTTGGATAGTTAATGAAATTTCTTTTATAAGAAAACAGTTTTCTTTCTATGAATATAAGGTTTACTTACCAAAAAATAATTTTAATATTAACCTAAACATATTCGTTAATAAAATTAATAATAATTATATGCCATATAGCATTTAGAAACATATTACTAAATAGTACGAAATGTTGTTGTCTTAACAATTAAATTCATATCCAGGCAATATTTATATTAATTAATTTAATTGTGTTATATTAACGAAAATTTGTAAAATTATAAAGTAGTAAACAATTATTGTTCCTTCGTATTAGAATAATTGCGTTGGCATAATTAATTTTTATTTATGTTAATGAATCGATTAATTAGTTTAGGAAAGAATATGTCGTCTTTAATAGCATGTAACGATTTTTTTCGGTGTAGTTATTCTGTTTCTGGGCATATTTGAATTTGAAATTGTAGGTCTATTGTGAACCATATATATTTACATGCCACCCAAAACATATATTAACAAAATATATATTTACATGCCAAGAAAAAAAAGGCACTTGTTAAATTTCAAGTAATTCAAGTAACAAAAGCAGAATAAAGAAGAAAATAACATCTACACTCATGATACAAAAATTTCTCTTACAGATAGGCCCAATAGCATGCTGTATAAGATAGCAGAAAATTTCCAGCAAAAAAAATGTGTTTTGCTATTCACCGCTAGAGGCATCACTATCACAAAAATGAAATTTTTTTTGCTGATATTTTTCTTACACCGGCAGAAAGTTTTTGATATTTTTCTGCAAATTAAAAATTCTCAGCAGAAAGGTTTATGAAAAATCAGAGAATTTATGAAAAAGAGGAGAAAATGTAAGTTTAAATGTTTTGAAGCGATGAAAGTTAATTTTCTTTAAAAAACGATTTGCGTATGTATAGTGTAAGGACTCTCAAAACATACTAAAATTATCATAATCATCATTAACCGGTGTGAAGTTTCTAACGTTAATTACAAGTGTAGCGTACGCAACAAATATTCTGCAGCGTATGCAACTTATCTATGCAGTGTATGCAACTTATTTAACATGTAAATAATTTATAAAAAAACCACAAAAACTAACATTAAATTAATAATTTCGAATTAAAAACAAACGAAAAATATATGTACAAATATGTATTAAAGTTTTCAAAGTTTTATCATACACTAATATTTACCAACTGAGGTTAAACACATAATTAACACTCCATCCTAGAGTTTTCGCAATATAGCCATTATTACTATCGAATAGTAGACATACGAGCCTATTTAAATTTGTATAGCCTGTACATATAAAAAGGGTTGGGCTCTTCTGACAAAATTTCATATTTTGATAAAAAATTGATATGGAAGCTGTGTTATATGTACGGGCTTTACAAATTTAAATAGGCTCCAATGTCTACTATTCGATAATAGTAGTGGCTATATTGCGAAAACTCTAGGATGGAGTGTTTATTGGGAGTGTAGGTACAGCTTCCATAAAATTTTTTTTTATCAAAATATGAAATTTTGTCAGAAGAGCCCAACCCTTTTTATATGTACGGGCTATACAAATTTGAATAGGCTCGAATGTCTACTATTCGATAATAGTAGTGGCTATATTGCGAAAACTCTAGGATGGAGTGATAATTGGGAGTGTAGGTACAGCTTCCATATAATTTTTTTATCAAAATACGAAATTTTGTCAGAG
This sequence comes from Nephrotoma appendiculata, assembly GCA_947310385.1. Taxonomy (NCBI): domain Eukaryota; kingdom Metazoa; phylum Arthropoda; class Insecta; order Diptera; family Tipulidae; genus Nephrotoma; species Nephrotoma appendiculata. The sequence goes on from OX371225.1 coordinate 84,093,016, forward strand.
GAGCCCAACCTTTTTTATATGTACGGGCTATACCAATTTGAATAGGCTCGAATGTCTACTATTTGAGAATACTAGTGGCTATATAGGGAAGAACGGAAAACCAAATTGATCACGTCATGGTGTCTAAGAGACACTCGACCAGTATATCTGATGTTAGATCCTACAGGAGTGCAGACATGGATAGCGATCATATGCTTGTCGTATTTAAATATAAGTGCAAACTGTCATCAACTTTCAACAGACAAGCACAAAAAACCGTTCGATGGAATGTTGATGCTCTAAAAGACCAAACGTCACTGCAGAGTTACCAATCAGCTGTCACTAACTATCTAGAGCGGCCCAGCAACAACGAAGAAGCTCCTTCTAACATCCAGGAGCAGTGGCACACAATACAGTCAGCCATTACCACCGCGGCGCAAAACACTATTGGAAGAAGACCTCCGAGACCCCGCAATGATTAGTTCAATGATCAATGTCGCCTGATCGTCGCAAATAAACAAAAGCTTCGTGAAAAATGGTTGGCTCGCAACACTAGAAGCACACATGCAGAATATATCCGCGCCAGGAAAGCCACGACTAAATTCCTTCGTCAAAAGAAACGCGATCATATGAGATTATGCATCGAAAACATCAGCTTCCAAGCGGAACTAGGAAATTCAAGGGACTGTTTTGCTAATGCCAGGAATCTCACTAAAGACTTCCACCCAAGAAGTACAGCCATCAAAGACGGGAATGGAGAATTGAGAACAAACGTGGCTGATGTTCTCTCAGTATGGCAAACCTACTTTCAAAATCTACTAAATCGGAATGACGACGTGACCCCCATTAGAGCAATAGCTCCTCCAGGTGATGAGGTCTTCGTCGAATATCCCACAGCAGAGGAAGTAGACGCAGCTATTAGTCGATTGAAAAACGGCAAGGCACCCGGTCTCGATGAAATCCCCGCAGAATTAATTAAACTCGGAGGCGCTACTCTTGCAACAAGTTTATACGATCTCGTCGTGTGTATTTGGGACCAAGAAGAGTTGCCGAAGAATTGAAAGACCGCACTCATATGTCCGTTGCATAAAAAAGGCGACCGTCTTAAATGTGAAAACTATCGTGGTATAGCTCTATTGAACACTGCTTACAAAGTGTTGGCTAATGTTGTACTTGCCAGACTCATCCCTTTCGCCGAAAACATCATTGGCGATATCAGTGTGGTTTTCGTCCCAACCGATCGACCACTGACCAGTGTTTTACCATGAGGATGATCTTGGAAAAATGTTGGGAGTACAACATAACCATACATCAATTATATATAGACTTCCGGCAGGCATATGACAGTATAAACCGCGATAACCTTTGGGCCGCGCTCATATGCCTAGGAATTGAGGTTTTGGGCAGTATTAGGTCAAAAAATCTGTTTGTTTTTGGAGACATTAACATTGATATTCTTGGGTTTCCAAGCAACAGCATTGATTATCTAAACCTTATGTCATGTTTTGGGCTTGAGTCATTGATTTGTACTCCCACGCGGGTTACTGCTTCTTCTTCAACGTGTATTGACCACTTTTTTGCTAGACTTAGGTCTAATGATCTTTCAGGTATAAGAACATCGGCTGTGGACTTAAAAATTTCTGACCACCACTTGATTGAGATACGGTTTAAGGCTTCTCAGATACTGTTACCAAGGTCTAATTTGAACCAAAATTCCACGAGAAGTAGAAAGAAACTCAATCTGTTGTTGTTATATGAAAGGTTGAATCATATGGACTGGGGGTTCATTTTTAACATCGACAATCCATCTCTAGCTCTTGAGGTATTTTTGGATAATATTTTTATTATCTTGGAACGCTGCTACACTTATTGCTCGTCTAAAATTAAACGCCTGCAGCCTTGGATCTCCTTTGACCTTGCGCGACGTATTAATAAAAGGAATAAACTGCGGTCCAAGTTAAATAAGCGTCCTGATAATGCAGTACTTCGTGATAGCTATAACAGAATGTGCACCATAATTAATGTAGATATCAAAAATGAAAAGGAAACCTATTATTCTAAGCGTTTTTCTGCTAACCGCGGTGATATAAAAAAAAACTGGATTTTAGTGAACGAGATTCTGACTCGTAAACCTAAAACTTCACTAGTCAAATCTATTTTAGCACAGAACGGAGAACTTCTTACGAGTGATCTAGAAATTGCTAATGAGTTTAATTGTTATTTTTCTAGTGTTGCTAAAGATTTAGGTGCTAAATTTGACTCTGTCAACACGTCATCTAGTTTCAATTTGCCTTTTGATTTCGGTCCGACAACGTTTTTTATGACCCCAGTATCTAGTTATGAAGTTTTTTCAATTATTTGTGCTTTAGAACCTAAATACTCAATTGATAATGTTGGCCTGAGTAATTATATATTAAAAGTCATTGCTGGGCATATTAGTCTCGTTCTTGCACACATTTTTAACCTTTCCTTTGAGTTGGGAGTTGTACCCGATCGACTGAAAACAGCAACTATAATTCCCCTTTTCAAGAATGGTAATCGCCTTGATAAAGGTAATTATAGACCTATTGCCTTGCAGCCAGTAATCCTAAAAGTTCTTGAAAAGGTAGTTAAAAATAGGGTTTCCAATTTTTTAGATAAAACGGGTGTGCTGAGTATCCATCAACATGGTTTTCGTCATGGTATGAGTACCGAATCGGCCTTGTTAGATTTTCTAAATACAATCAACACTGGTTTAAATAAAGGTAATAGCTGCGGTGCTTTATTTATTGATACAGCTAAAGCCTTTGATATGGTTGATCACAAGCTTCTGCTATCTATTATGTATGATATAGGGTTTAGAGGAGTGGCAAATAAGTGGTTAGCATCGTATTTAGATGGTAGATCGGTGAGAGTTAAGATAAATGATAATTTAAGCGATCCGAAATTTATTGACGTTGGTGTTCCCCAGGGTTCAGTATTAGGCCCTCTGCTGTTTCTCATTTATACAAACTCCGTATTTAAATTGAATCTTCATGGTTATTCAACCGGGTTTGCTGATGACATTGCTCTGGCTTACTGTGGGAATTCTCCCAGCAACGTTATTTCGATGATCAATTCTGATTTAAAAGTTTTACTCTCATGGTTCGACAAACATCGCCTGATCTTAAGCCGGAAAACTAAATTCATGTTGTTTAAATTGTCTGGTAGCTTTAATACGTCTATTTTGCCGCGGGTGACTAATCACAGCAGGTATGAATGTGCGTCTAGTGGTTGCCACTCTGAGTGCTTTGATATCGAACAAGTTGACTCGTTTAAATATCTTGGTGTTCACTTGGATACTTGCCTTAATTGGAAAACGCATGTTAATTCAGTCCACCAGTATCTGTCATCAACTGCTAGAATTTTCTACCTTCTTCGTGATTATTGTCCTCCGTCGGTTCTAAAAATAGCTTACCGTGCGCTAGTTATGGCTAAATTGGAATATGGATTGTCGTGCTGGGGTGGTTGTTATGCTGCAACTTCGTATCCTTTATATGTTCTACAGAAAATGATTTTGAGAATATATCTAAAGAAACCAAGAACTGAACCATCATGGAATTTATTCTTTACGACGAATATTTTGCCGTTGAAACATTTGTATGTTTATAAGGTATTGAGAGTTTTTTTTAATCGAAGTGGTCAACAAATAATGAGAAGCGATTTTCGTTACAATTTTCGCGGTAACCATCAATTTCTTTGTAACATCCCAAGATTCTTCAATGACCACTTCCGACGCTCTATTCTGGTCGCTGCACCAACCTTTTTTAATGCGCTACCAATTTACATTAGGAAGGACATTCATTTGAAGTCCTTTTTACCTAGAGTTAAACAATGGCTATTTGAAACTGTTGATATCTCCTATTTATTCAGGGTTATTACATAAAACTTGATGTATTTAGTCACATATTATGAAGTTGAAATTTAGTAGTAAAAGTAGTAGTATTGGTAATGGTAGTAATAGTATTAGTATCTTAGTCATTTTATTGTAAGCTTTTATCACATTTTATTCTCATTTTAATCATTTAATTTTGTAAATATTAGGATTATGTTGTATTTTTATGTATTACGCGAATTTGCTTCTGCCGTTTTTTCGGCACAAAATTCGTTATATTTTTTTGAATAAATAAATAAATAATAAAATAAAAATTCCAGAGAAACTCGTTTCTCTGTGCAAATTAACAACGTGTGAGTCCGTATGTAGAATTGTAATCGAAGGAACTGTATCAGACTCCTTTGAAATAACATCTGGTGTTCGACAGGGAGATGCACTCGCGCCTGTGCTGTTCAATTTGGCGCTTGAGTACGTAGTGAGGAAAAGCAACATCGAAACTTCGCGCTGTATATTCAATAAATCAGGCCAAATTCTTGGATATGCAGATGATATCGTGCTTCTTGGCCGAAGACCTAGCGATATCAAAGACAGTTTCGTGCCACTCAATCGCTGCGCAAGAAGACTTGGTTTGAAGGTGAACAGTAGCAAAACTAAACTTGTATCAACACCCAGGAACATCTCCATGGCAAATCTCGGAATTGGCGATCATAACTTTGATCGCGTTGAAAACTTCAAATACCTCGGGTCAGTTATAACATCATCAAATGACATGCAGGCAGATATAAAAGCCCGAATCGCTGCCGCACATCGAGTTTTCTACGCTCAATCAAAATTATTGCGATCTAGACATCTATCGCAGTCGTGCAAGCTCGCACTTTATAAAGCACTTATAAGACCTGTGCTGGCTTTCGGAAGCGAGAGCTGGACCATGACCACTAACGATTGTAGATTGTTATCAACTTTCGAAAGGAAGGTCATTCGTTCAATCTTTGGTCCAATTAAAGTTGCGAACAACGAATATCGGATTCGCATGAACCACGAAATAAAGCAAAGTCTTGGAGGTTGCGATATTATCGGATCCAACAAATCCAATCGAGTTAGATGGCTTGGCCACGTAACAATGTCCCCACAACAATGGATGACCAATAAAGTGTTCCATCAACAACCAGCCGGTGTGCATCGTAGAGGAAGACCCCGACTGCGCTGGCGTGACGACGTCGAACAAGATCTACATGGACTAGGATGTCGAAAGTGGAGGACGAGAGCGATGGACCGAGACGGCTGGAGAACCATAGTTCGGGCAGCAAAATCCCTTCATGGGATGTGAAGCTAGAGAGAGAGAGAGTGGCTATATTGCGAAAACTCTAGGATGGAGTGTTAATTATGTGTTTAACCTCAATTGGTAAATATTAGTGTATGATAAAACTTTGAAAACTTTAATACATATTTGTACATATATTTTTCGTTTGTTTTTAATTCGAAATTATTAATTTAATGTTAGTTTTTGTGGTTTTTCTTATAAATTATTTCGGGAAAACGAGGCACTGACATTTTTCACGGGCGGCTCTAAGCTAGACGGCAAAGTAGGAGCTGGAGTCTTCTGTGAGAAGCTCAATGTTAATATTTCTGTTCGTCTCCCTGACTATTGCAGCGTGCACCAGGCTGAAGTGGTGGCGATAGGGGAAGTAGTGACATGGTTGAAGCATAACGCGGTATCTGTTAGGGATATCGCGATTTATGTGGACAGTCAAGCGGCACTCAGGTCACTAGAGGCGGTTTCTCGGGTGGCGCTGGATTGCCGATCATCTCTTAATGAGATGAGCGAGTATTTCAGTATCCAGATGATCTGGGTCCTTGGTCACTCGGACGTCACTTGAAACTGCAGGGCAGACGAACTAGCTAGGTACGGTACGACTCTCCAGATGCAACCGGAAAGGGCAGGTCTGGGGAGGCCTATAGCAGCGCTCAAATTGACGCTCAGTAAAAAGGCAATCGCCTTAACAGATGAGAGGTGGACCAACACTCTCACGTGCAGGGTAGCAAAACAGGTTTGGCCAAAACTGGACCTGCGGCGCTCCAAGGCACTTGTATCCCTGGGAAAACGAGATTTAGGATTGGTCGTAGGGATACTAACAGGACACTGCCTTTTTGGGGAACATGCGAGAAGGCTGGGTCTAGAGACGAATGACTTTTATAGAAGTTGTATGGACGAAGAGAAGGAAGAGACGCTAGTTCACTTCCTATGCTCATGTCCGGCACTATCATACAAAAGACGTAAGTACTTGGGTGTGTACAACATGGACAGCCTTTCTGAACTCGCGGACTGTAGGGTGCGAAATATTTTACGCTACATCAGTAGCTCTGGTTGGTTTCAGCGGGAGTAAGGGGAGATTGGATCCTGTGGTATCACAATGGGCCATTATTGGCCTAAGTGTGCGATAGCAGCCACTCTAACCTAACCTAACCTAACCTATAAATTATTTACATGTTAAATAAGTTGCATACACTGCATAGATAAGTTGCATACGCTGCAGAATATTTGTTGCGTACGCTACACTTTAAATTAACGTTAGACCGGTTCATCATTATGCAAACACAGGGCAACATCAAAAAAAATGGCCATCGTTGAAAGCACTCCATACATTTCTGAAGTCATTTTAAAGTGAAATGTTTTCAGATTTTAACAAAAGTGTTAAAAAAAACCGCTGTAACTACTCTGGGTGTATGTTTTTATGGTAGCCTAGATCATAATCTAATACGTGAGCAACACAAGATTCACACCTGGCGTCAGTAGCCTTCAATACATTTTTGATATAATTTTAATATAAAATGTTTTCAATTTTTTAACAAAAGTGTTAGAAAAACCGCCCTGTAACTACCCTGGGTTAATGTTTTTATGGTAGCCTAGATCATATTCTATATACGTAAGTAACACAAAATTCACACCTGGCGTCAGTAGCCTTCCATACATTTTTGAAGTCATTTTAAAGTGAAATGTTTTCAGTTTTTTAACAAAAGTGTTAGAAAAACCCCCCTGTTACTACCTTAGGTTAATGTTTTTATGGAAACATAGATCATAATCTATATACGTGAGCAACACAAGATTCACACCAAAGATTATGATTTAGGTTGCCATAAAAACATACTCCCGAGGTAGTTACAGGGCAGTTCTATAATACTTTTGTTAAAAAATTGAAAACATTTCAAATTAAAATAACTTCAAAAATGTAAGGAAGGCTACTGATGCCAGGTGTGAATCTTGTGTTGCTCACGTATATAGATTATGATCTAGGCTACCATAAAAACATACACCCAGGGTAGTTACAGGGGGGTTTTGCTAACACTTTTGTTAAAAAACTGAAAACATTTTACATTAAAATGACTTCAGAAATATATGGAGTGCTTTCAATGATGGCCGTTCTTTTGATGTTGCCCTGTGTTTGCATAATGATGATTATGATAATTTTAGTATGTTTTGAGAGTCCTTACAGTATACATACGCAAATCGTTTTTTAAAGAAAATTAACTTTCACCGCTTCAAAACGTTTAAACTTACTTTTTCTCTTCTTTTTCATAAATTCTCTGATTTTTCATAAAACTTCCTGTTGAGAATTTTTAATTTGCATAAAAATATCAAAAAATTTCTGCTGGTGTAAAAAAAATATCAGCAGAAAAAATTTCATTTTAGTGATAGTGATGCCTCTAGCGGTGAATAGCAAAACACAACAAACAACTAAATTGGTGAAACCTATTTATTATTGTTTTATACTCAAACACATTAAAAATCTTTAGACAGACAATGAGGGGAATAAAACAAAATGTAATATTTTTCGGATATATCCAAACTATAGTAGTGTTAACCTGGAAGCAGCTAGGGAATTTTTAAATGTGTATTGAAAAAGTGGTTTTACCAAAACACATATAGTAGCGACAACCGCTTTCTATTGAGCCTATCTGATAGAGAAATTTTTTTGTATCATGTCTGCACTGAAAAAAACTGAGTTTTCTATGTGCGTATGTATTCTATGTGCGTATGTGATTAAAAACAATCATTCATCATGACTCATTCAATGAAGTGTAAAATGAACTTTATTCATTTATAGATTTAATGAAGTTTTCCGTGACCTAACGAATGATGTTCATAAGAAATTTGCTGTATACGCATCGATGGATTCATCGTCGATTTTTGTAAAGAAGTCATTGAGATAGTAATAAGGCAGTTCTTACGGAAATTCGTGTAAGTAGTGTGCTAAAATCTATTAAGGGACATTTTGAATAGTTCTGGATGATTTGTGATTAATGTTTTTAATATGTGCTGTTAACAGCTGTATTGTGACGTTTGATAATTATACATATATTTTTGTATCACGTATCGTTGTGTATAGACATACATCATAAATTGTGCTAAATGTGAAGCTAATGTGGATTAGGACAAAATATATTGTTCTGAATTTGGCCGTAAATTTTTCGATTACGGTTGGGAGTATGTTGATCATTCGGCTATAAAGTGTTGTTCGAAATACTCCAACATTTTTTGGTTTTGTGATGAGTGTCGTGACCTTATGACCAACCGAACATTTTATAATATTATTGCGGATTGCAAATACTGCTCAGAACACATATTTTGAAATTTTGAAGGAAGAGATTTCTACCAATAGGATACTAATAGGTGAGATTATAGAGAAACTCAATAGTTCAGGCATTAGGTGTGTTGAAAAAGTTGCTGAGTGCCCTACCATTGGATTATCGGCATCAAGTGATTATCTACAGTCTACATCATCATCTGCATCATTTGGTACCATATATTATGCTGAAGCTGCTTCATCTATATCACCTTGTTCTGAGATTCCATTGATTTCCTCTGGAACCTCGAGGTTCACTTGCATCTATTCCGATGGTTAGTCGTCGGCAAATTGTTAACACATCTTCCGTTGCTCATGTTGCTAACAGTCATCATATAATCATCATATAATCAAGATAAAAGAATTTGTGGGCCTGGAAACGTGCCTGTTAATATTAATATCAACACTGTTCCTCCAAAGTGTTGGTTGCACTTCTCAATATTTTCCCCGGATACTGCTGAGTGTAATACTATATATAAGCAATGGCTAATGCGTGCCTAGGAACGGACTCCTGTAGTGTTACTAAGCTGATTCCAAAAAAGTTCAATGAGATAGTTTAGAGTACGTGTGCTTTAAATTGGGTTATCAGTGAAGTATTACGTGCGAAGGCGATGAATCCTGATACTTGGCCGATTGGAGTTTTTGTTCGAAGCTTTAATTCATCAAATTTTCGGACACTTGGGCCTGTTCTATTTTGGTAATGCGTATAACTCAAGGAAAACCTGGAAGAACTTGAAAAAGCTTGGTGTTTTATCTTCCACAGACAACACAAATATTATATTTTCTGCTGAACACCCAATTAAAAGGGTTAAGCAAATTTGGGGATTCGGTAGGTGTTCTACCTTTGACTGATTTAGATTTTTGTGAATTTGTTGACAGTAAGTGTTTTTTGTTCTGTGTAAATAGATGAATTTATGGTGTTTAATGCTATTTGTGCTGTGAAATCTGATCTGAAAGCTTATGATTTAATTGATTTTAAGATAATAAAATTTTTTATAGATTTATTTCTTCCGCATATTACATTCATTATCAATCAGTGTTTGACAAAATCTTTTTTTCCGGATTTATGGAAAGTTGCCTTTATCATTCCTCTGCCTAAAAAAGATATTGTATTTAATATTGGGGACATTCGTCCAATTAGTATTTTGCCTGCTCTTTCAAAGGTTTTGGGGAAGATTGTGCAATTGCAAATTCAAGAGCATCTTAAACAATTTGATTTTTTATGTAAGTACCAATCAGGATATAAAACTGGTCATAGCACTACTACAGCTTTATAGCATATTATTTATGATCTTTCTGCTATGCTTGATAAGAAAAATTCGTTTGCGATTTTGGTTTTGTTGCATTTGATAGTGTGAATCATGTTCATTTGCTACAGAAACTTTACTTGTATTGTATTATAATTTTTTTTTTCATCTATTTTTGAGATGTAGATTTTAGTTTAAATTTTATTTTCGAGAAAGCAGAATTTATAATCAAAATTTGTGCTCTAAAACAAAATTTGGATCATGTTTTCCATATAAAATTGGAACTGCTCCAGATCAATGAACATCAAGAAACATGGCAATTGTTAACAATGACAGCTCTAAATCGTTGTGAAACTTCCATTGTGACAACGACCACGTGCCTTTTGTCGTTTATAAACTCGTTTTGGCATTGTTACAAATGTCATTCTCAACCCTACTCGAGACTGTCACGGAAACCAATTAGATCTGTGTTTACGTCGTTTTTTTTTTGTATATACGTAGTGTGGTGAAATTATAATTATTAATAATGCACGGCAAAAAATTGTGCTTAATTTCCAATTTCAAATAATTTAAATATAACATAAATAAAACATATTTTTTGTAGTAGTAGTATTTTTTATTTTTGCTCTCCTGCAAAATTTTAATTTTTGGGTTGCGTCACTTTTTTATGTCGTGTGCGATATGTGTTACGGCATGGCAAAGGGAAAATGGTTTTTAATTTTTATCTTCGTTTGTAACGACAAGTAAATCTGCGATGAACTTTTAATGATGACTAGTTTTTTTACATTTCTTACTGCTCGCACTATTTTTTATGAAAGAACTTATCTGGCTCAACAACATTCTCGAAACAGGTTCGCAATTCCATGGGAACGTAAGTCAAGAATATCAATTGATTTGAGTTCTAAATCCTATTCAACGACTTGCTCAGGCACCAATTATTAAGAAGCGTTCTGCGTGGTTTTATTTTCCGTTCGGGCCATCACCTCACATAAACCTTGATCTTTTTTGATTGACTGATATGTGCGGAATTGTTTCAGTAATCTACAGTATACTGCGGAAGATGCGTAAATTAATTTTTGGACTGGATTGGAATTCTAACAAATTTTAGTTTTCGGGAAGCTAGATTTGACTGGACCACCTCTTAGCGGGTTAAGGCCAAGTTTGTTTCGGCTGTGGTGAATGGAGGAACTCGATAGTTCCTTGGCATATTGTTTTCGGATTTGTTTTGTAGAAAAATCTAGAACTTCATCCGGAATTTATGTTGGAGTCTCAGTTTAGCTCACCATACTGGATTCGAATGTGATTGGTTAAGAAATTGCCTAGCACGGCCAAACTCCAGAATTTCTCTAAAGGCCATTATTAAATCCCCACCCAACTCTGAATACCTGATTCGACTATATATATTTTTGGGATATGGTTCCCAAGTTCTATTCAGAATGGTCGAATTGTGGAACTTGTAGACGGCCTGGTTTCGTCAAATTTCGTCAAATTAAGCTTTACACACCAAATTTCACCATCATTTGTTGAGAGATGGCCTAGTTTCATTGAGCATAATGTTAGAGTGCCAATCCAATCATGCATACCCTATTTGACAATAATAGGTCGTGGAATGGTAAAGCTAATTTGAGCACGGCATAATATGGGCTGTGAAGTATAATTTACTTGGTAATTATTCTTTGGTGCCAAAATTAAAAAAACATTTGAATTTTTTGCGAAATAAGCTAAATTTATTTAAAATATCCAATCCGATAGTTAATCTGGCATTGAATAACATTAATGCTTTTCCGGGGACCATAGCCTTTGGGATGCCTCACATATTTTTTGTTAAATACTAATCGATTTTAGAGTAATTTTTAATATAATTTAACTAATTATGGTTTCAGGAAATTCTACTGTAAGTTGTGGAATTGCATGAGGATTAAATTAATAAATGTTTATATTATTTAGGAAGCCGGAAAATATTAATTTAGAATTAAATTTCAGGAAATCTACAGATGTACGTGAAATAATAAAATTTTTCCCTCAGGTTGCTGATTTAGAGAAGCAATTGTTGAAGACCAATACCACCGTTATCCATTAAACCTATTAAACCTTTATCCTCACTTTAGTAGTTAGAAGTAGATTAGACTTGTGTTGTGCCGTACGATCGCTAGGTGTCTGAAATCGGGTCGTTCCGTTCCAAAAAAAATACCTTTCCTATCCCTCTTATTGTTATGTGTAAACAGGCTGTAGGAATAGACCCGGTGTTATCCGGGACCACCTGTCAAGTACTTGGTTCTACACTCTAATCAATCAATCAACCAACAAGATGACAGAAAAAATAGTAAAAATAACCGCCTTGTGGTAAACACCATAACCATAAAATAATTTTATTTCCCTAAACCTAAAAATTTTTGGCTTACATTAACCGCGCATCCCCAATAGAATTCCTTAAAAAAAAAACTTGAGAAAAAAAAAATCACAAGTATGAACTTTTCTGTAACGAAAAAGTAAAAGGAATTCTATTGGGGATGAGCTATAAAGCCAATTCAGCTTTATACAATGAAATTGTTGTTGTAATTTTACGAAAGCAACACAGCTTAAGAAGAGTATAACAAATAGTTAAAAACGCAACCAATTTCTGTTATACATCGTCTATTTTTGGGTCAAACTATCATACAGAATCGGTTGTAATACCAAATTTTACTTCTTTTAAGTCTTATCGCCTGTTACAAATGTAAAAAGTTGGATCGCCTGCGTTTTTAATTTCAAAAATATGAAAAACCAACCAGAAACACTGTTGAAATAACAGTGGCACTATTCTGGTAATTCCCCGGGAATAGGGAACTGAGTAAAGAATTTATATGTAATTTCTGTTCACAAATTTTTTTTCTGGCCTAGTGAAAAGAAAAGTTGGATGTAAATATTTAAAACTTGGAAATAATTTTTCCATATCTGTTCAAGCACATAACATTAGCGACACAAATATGTCATCAGCATAAATAAGTATACGAAGAGGTTAATGCACTTAAATCGCATATACGCCAAATATATTACAAATCATTCTTGACGGTGTGTCAAGAATTCTTATGTGTCGAATCAGTAACTATCAAGTTTCAATATACGAACTATAAATTTATATTAAAATTAAGTAAACTATAATGTAAGCAATTATATTTTGTTGCTGTTATCAATATTATAAAATTTGTATATAAACCAAAGCAAAATTAATAAAAGTTAAGTAGTTAAATACACTTCAGACTGTTATTATCCCTCACCAGTGGTAAGATAATAACAACTCACTACGAAGCTAAGTTAGGAATTACAACCCGACTTAACATTGGTCCTTCAAGCCTCCCAAAACAACTGGCGGCCAATCAAAAACATAGACCAATAAAATTATCATTGTTAAGATAACATTGGTCAAAAGTTCGAGCTAATAACCAACAAGCATCGAAACTGTAACCATCACAACAACAGGTGATGCAGTAAATACCTCGGGAATCAAAGCCATCGAACAACAGGCAACGGATAATTCAAGCCAATCAACAACCGACACTAGTTCAACCAGCCATAGTCGGAAAGTCGTTTGCAGGATCAGGAAATCACAGGCGACAAAATAGCTCAGCTCAACAGGAACTACCAGAAAGACGGGCCAGGCAGGAAAACAAAAGCATATTTAGAGTCCAAAATAGCAACATTAAAGGAACTCTATAAAAAATATGTAGACACCGATGAAATGATAAGAAGAGAGATCTCAACATTAGAAGAAAATCATCCGTATTTCAACGAGCGAAAAAAGATATCGGGTATTAACGACACCCTAATCGATGAAATGCGAGGTAAGCTGAACCAAAAGACACCACTCACACCGATAGCAACAACATCGGGTGATAATACTTTAAAAACAAAATTTCCATTTTCGAATTCGGACAACGAAGAATCTGTAGAACCGAATAACATCGATCGAATAGAATTCGATCACATGGTGAAGCTACAAAGCGTTAAAATGAGATCGCTGTATAAAGAAATAAATACAGCGAAAGACTCATTACTACAAAAAGTTTCAAGACAAGCGCTACAACTGTTAATGAAACGAATAGAACGCATGATGGAAAAAATCATGGATCTAAATGAAAAAATATGTGTCGAGGCCATAGAAGAAGAGGAAAGTAATTTAAAATATTTCACAGACGGATATTACGATACCATCAAAAACGAACATGATGATATTGTCACCAAAATTACCACGGAAATTGACAGCCAACTAACAAACAACAACAAGTTTGATGTACGATTGCCGAAAATCGAAATTCCAGTTTTTTACGGGGAATACACGAAATGGAAAGGATTTGCAGACACATTTGAAAAATTAGTACACAACAACGATAAGCTTACCGAAACCCACAAGATCAACTATTTGAAGAATCATCTAGGCGGTTCAGCTGCTAAACTAATAAACCATCTGGAGTCAACAGCAGACAACTATAGAGTGGCGTACGAAATAATAAAAAAGAGATACAACAATGAAAGAATTTTGTCAACAACGTATTTCAACCAGCTGATTAATCAGCCTAATATAACAACGGAGAGTGCTTCAGGTATCAGAATAATGCATGATACCACAAAGGAAGCAATCCACAATATCAACAACATTATCAAAGAGGAGGATAAGTTCGATGCTCTGGTCACTCATATACTACAAAAAAAATTAGATAATGAGACAATCAGAATCTACGAAACAACATTAGATGACCCAAGAAAGGGTCAAAATTTAAATAAATTTTTGGAATTCTTTGAAAAACGGTTTCAATCTCTAGAAACAATAAGTAATAAAGGTACTCGCCAACCATTAACAACCGGTAACCGATACCAAACAACTTCAAGATTTCAACCGCCCAAGGCATTAACAATGGTAACAACAAATGTACATAAATGCGTTAATTGTAATGGATTACATAAAATTGAACAATGCAGATCGTTTCTACAAATGTCAACTTTGGAGCGCAACAAGATATGCAGTATAAAAAACCTTTGCAGAATATGTCTGGGTGATCATAATCTCTCCCGAGCTTGTCGATCAGAAGCAAAATGTTTGGTGTGCAAAGGCAGTCATCACACTCTACTTCACACAAGAGAAGGGCCCTCTAAAAATACCAGTGAATACCAGCAAAAAACAACTCCTGCACCTCATCACCCAACCACAGAACCGGTAAAACCAACGATCGGAACACATATGTTCAACAGTACAACAACAGAATCGCAAGTACTTTTAAGCACAGCATTAGTAAAAGTTATGACAAATGGCCGTCATCCAGAATTATTAAGAGTACTCATTGATCCCGGCTCTCAAGCATCCTTCATAACTCACGAGGCTGCCAAGAAACTAAACATACAAAGTAAAAGAACACACGTTGAAGTAAAGGGAATAGGAGGAATTAAAGCAGGTATATCAGATCAACAACTAACGTTCCATATTGAGCCTAGATTCTCCTCAAAGTTCAAAATGCAAATGAGTGCATTGGTTGTTGATAAATTAGTAGGAAATCTGCCGGAGTACAGCTTTGACGCCTGGAACTGGCTTCATATCAATAATCTATTATGGGCAGATCCAAATTATAATATGCCAAACAAAATCGACATATTACTTGGTGCAGACTATTATCCAGCCATAGTAATGAACGATATAGTAAAAGGTGCAACAAAAGATCCATTTGCACAAAAAACAGAACTAGGATGGATAATATTTGGGCCACTTCATCATGGAAGGTCAACAGCCATTCAGAGCATGATAACTCAAACAGAATTGGAAAACAGATTACGGAAATTTTGGGAGATTGAAGAAATACAAAATGGGAGAGCACTAATTGACGAAGAACAACAATGCCAGGAACATTACAATAAAAATCACCAGCGAGACATCAATGGGAGATATATAGTGCGCATTCCATTCAAAACAAACCCACCAATGATCGGAGCATCAAAAAATAGGGCATTAGCCAGATTTCTACAGTTAGAAAGAAAATTTGCAGGGTCACCATCATTCGCAAGTGACTACAAAAAATGTATAAAGGAGTATATAGAGTTAGGTCACATGAAACTCTGCAATAAGGAAGCTAAAGTAAAAACATCAACAACAGAAGAATACTGATATCACTCCTGCTGAGATGGAGGAAACATAAGGTCGTTTTTACAGCAGGCATTGAGAAAATGTACCGCCAAATCCTCGTACACGAAGACGATCAAAAGTATCAAAAAATACTATGGAGAGAAAATGAAAATGAGCAGATCAGAGAATACCAATTAACAACAGTATCATTCGGAACCGCTAGTGCTCCTTATCTACCCATTCGCACCTTGCAACAGTTAGCGAATGATGAAAAAGACGAATTTCCCATAGCTGCTAATATTATTTTAGAAAACTGCTATGTAGATGACATTTTAACAGGTAGTGATTTTCTAGAAGAAGCACAACGACGACAACAACAATTAACGAAAATACTAGAGAAAGGAGGATTTCAACTTCGAAAATGGACAAGTAACTGTCAGATTCTGTTGGAACAAATTCCACATGAATCACGAGCAATAAACAAAATAGATATAAAATTAGATGAAACTATAAAAACTCTGGGAATTTCATGGAACCCTAAAACCGACACGTCCGTGTCACCGATGTCGTCACGAAAAGGAGCCTGTTATCTGAAGTATCACAATTATTTGATCCACTCGGTTGGTTATCACCAACCATCATCGTAGCAAAAATACTACTGCAAAAACTATGGTTAACGGGACTAGAATGGGACAAACCAGTACCAGAAAACATAGCAACAAAATGGAAAAACTATAAAACCTCGTTACGTGCGCTAGAAAAAATAAAGGTGCAAAGATGGATGGAAAGAACTGCCAATTCACCGGTAACACTGTTTGGTTTTTGTGATGCGTCAGAAAATGTTTATGCCGCTGTAATATATTGCCTCCAAAGCAACAATAACGGAAGTAAGGGACACCCTTATTTACTTATCTCAAAAACTAAAGTCGCACCAATAAAGTCCAAACTAACAATTCCGAGATTAGAATTGTGTGGTGCATTATTGTTGTCTAGGCTATTGGCAAAGGTAATTAAAAGCCTACGGATAGCCAAAATAAATACATATGCGTTTACGGATTCACAAATTATACTCGCATGGATCAAATCAGAACCACATCGATTTAAAACATTTGTGGCGAACAGAGTATCAAAAGGTAGAGCGAATAAATCTTATAAAGGATACCTTGCAATTTTTGTGTGTATGTCAACCAAGGCTGTGCACATTGAAGTGGTCAGCGATCTAACAACCGACGCGTTCATATCGGCATACAAACGCTTCATTTCACGGAGAGGAATATGCACAGATATTTTTTGCGATAACAGCACTAATTTTGTGGGTGCTAGCAAGGCAATGGAATTAAAAACTTTGAAAACTATAGAAGAAACAGCTTCCAATATTATTATTTCTACCGCCGACCAAAGCACGAAATGGCATTTCATCCCTCCAGGAGCACCACATTTCGGTGGCTTATGGGAAGCAGCTGTAAAATCTGCAAAATATCACCTGAGACGAGTGATAGGGGAAACAACATTGACGTTTGAAGAACTAACAACCGTAACATGTCAAATAGAGGCCTGTCTTAATTCAAGACTTATATCACCAATGAGCAATGATCCAACTGATCCTACATTCTTAACTCCCGGTCATTTCCTAATTGGAGAATCTCTCTCAACACAATCAGAAGAAAGCGTTTCAGAGGAAAATATGAATTTGTTAACCAGATGGAAATTAATCCAAAAAATGAAGGACGACTTCTGGAAGAGATGGTCACACGACTATTTGCATCAATTACAACAACGAGCAAAATGGACCACAAGTACACCTAATTTAAGGATCGGACAATTAGTTCTTGTTCGAGATAACAACATTCCACCATCAAGATGGGTAACTGGACGGATTACAGAAGTTCATCCAGGAGAAGACGGAATTGTTCGGGTGGTAACACTTCGTGGCCCCGGAAGGGCTCTTATATAAAAAGACCAATAACAAAATTGGCGCCTCTTCCTATCGATGATAGCATCAAAGAGCAATGTGGGAATTCGGCTACTCAAACAACTACAGCATTGTCAATCATGGTTATTAATAACTCTAAATCCAGGAAGCGCAAATCACCTGAAGAACTCTCACGTGAAGAGAAAAAACCACCAAGACTTTGGATGCGTAGTCAAATAGAAGAAGATGTAAAGAAGGCTGCAAGAAACATCAAACCGATTCATCAACCTCAAATAAAAAGAAGGAAAATTCGACCATGTTATCAATCTCGATTAATGCTTTACATCCTTTAATAAGCTTACTTGGGGGTATGCTCAGCGATAACCAACAACTCTAAATTTGATATCACCACTCTAAACACCACAACCGGGATATATTTTGAAAATATTGGGACAGCTCAGTTGTCGCATCAACAATGGACGATTGTATCATATTTCAATCTATCAACAATGTTAATAGAAGCACAAGGATATAACGCAGCGATCGAAAGAATGGACAACTTCTGCCAAGAAGATAATGGGTGGTTACAACTAAGGCAAGTGTGTAGAACCGCGATCATACAACTAAAACAACAAATGATCAACATAAATCACAGTTACAAAATATTCCAACCTACATATAAATCTAGTCGGATAAAAAGAGGTTTAGTGAATGTAGTTGGCACACTTACCAACCAACTATTTGGGATCCTTTACCAAGACGATGCACAACGATACGACGATGAAATAAATTCAATAAAAAATAATGAAGAACAGTTGCTTAAATTACTGAAAGAACAAATTACAATCACTGAATCAACAGTGAATATTATAAAAAAGGATTGGATAGCAGTCAATAATCATCTACAAGAACTAGATAAACAAACAATGTAAATCCTCAATTTAGTACAGCGAAATGAGAATGAGAACCTAGCAATACAAAAGTTTATAGCGCTATGGATACATTTATCAATAGAAATGACAACCTTCACTTCAACACAACAACAACTAATCGATGTCATTACCGATATCCATCATAGCAAAATAAATACTTTCATTCTCAAACCAGATCAACTTAAGATGGAACTGCAAAAATTACACGAAATGATCCGAGCCGATGCTACCATATATGGAGAAAACAGTATGATAACATCAGAAATAAGAATAAGGAGATAAATCATTGCGAACAATTGCGTGATCCGCGATACTAACGCCACTTTTAGTAATGCAATATTTTATTAAAGCTTGTTTCTGTAACCCATGAGTGCACCATCTATTTTCAAATAGTCAAAATTACAGAACACCACAATAACAATATAAAAAATTATATTATATTAAATGTGAGGAAAAGTTGGTTACAAACACGACGATTTTTGTTTTCGACGATTTGCACATGCTGCATGCACATGTTGAATACAAACAAACTTTTACTTTTCGTAAAATATTATTTTATTTTTTTGTGTGTCCATTTAAACAAAATTATGTTTTGTTACTATGTACCTAATGAATGAGCTGTGAAAATATTTTATGATATGAGAGATTCCATTAAAAAGAAGTTAGTAATTATTATTATTGTTTTATTCGTATTATTAATAAGCAATAATTTGTTAATCCGTGGATGTTGATAGTAGGGATAATAAATATTGTTACGATGTTGCCTTGTCAATCAAGGTTCGAATCACTGGATTGTGAATAAATACACTGCTTCAAATTTTTAGCTCACACAATTTATTTACACAACACAATTTATTATACAACACAATTTTCACAATTAATTATTATAATTATAACACACTTTTTAATTATCACTTTAATAATCGCTTTAATAATCACTTTAATAATCTTTCTATTTAACCTTCACTGTATCACGTTTAAAATAATACTCAGCAATACACGTCAACGCGCGCCTTTATATACCAAAATATTTGTTTCTAGAATAATCCTAAATGCGCAGCAAATATGTTAGTATAGAAATACGCCTAAATGTTGAGTATAAATTATAAATGCAATTGAACAATTAATGAAATTAGCTTATTCCATTCCATTCTAGGTGTCACCGTAACACTACCCCCCACCTAAGCCTGTTCGTCCCGAACAGGATCCAGATCACCTCCTCTGTAGAGCGCCAAACGTTCTAAATGCACCACCTTTGGTTTACCTTTCCGTCCTTTCTGTATGCGATAAACCACGTCGTTCAATCTTTTAATGACAGTGTAAGGTCCTTCCCATGTGGGTTGCAACTTCGGTGATAATCCCTTCTGCCGTTGCGGGTTGTGAAGCCATACCAATTGCCCTTCCTCGAAGCCTTGATTATTTGCTCGTATGTCATATCGAGCTTTCATTCGATCACTTGATATTCGAATTTTCTCCCGTACAAATTGATGTATTTCATTGAGTTCCTCTTTCATCCGGTCGACGTAATCCTGTCCGCATAGAGCTGCTGATGGAACAGCTCCAAACTTTAAATCTCCCGGTAATCGCAGATTGTTCCCAAATATGGTTTTAGCTGGTGTCACTCCTGTTGTGTCATGTACCGCTGATCGGTAGGCCATCAGGAACATCGGTATATGTCGATCCCAGTTACGTTGGTTCCTTTCCACAACTTTTGCTAGATATTCCTCCAATGTGCCATTGAATCTTTCCACCATACCGTCCGACTGTGGGTGTAAAGGCGTCGTCCTTGTTTTATTGATTCCAAGCATCTGACATATCTCCTGAAATACCACCGATTCGAAATTCCTTCCTTGATCCGTGTGAATTTCCATCGGTACACCAAATCTGCTAATCCAATTGTTGACCACGGCATCAGCTATTGTAGTTGTCTCCTGATTGGGTATAGGGTACACTTCCGCCCATTTGCTGAAATAATCCATTATTACTAGCACATATTTATTTCCGCTCTCGGTGGTCGGAAATGGCCCCGCCACGTCCATTGCAATTCTCTCAAATGGTGCCCCGACATTATATTGTTTCATAGTTCCACGGCTTTTTCGTGCTGGTCCCTTTACTGCCGCACATTGGTCACATCTTCGACACCATTCTACTACTGACTGTCTACATCCGGACCAGTAGAAACGTTGTCGGATTTTGGCCAATGTTTTATTAATCCCTAGGTGACCTCCACTTGCTCCTCCATGATATTCCTTGAGGATTTCCGCTATCCGATCTTTTGGTACCACTACCAACAATTGTTTTACTTTACCATCCGTGCTTTCCCACTTTCGTTTTAAACAACCATTTTCTATGTGGAGGCTATCCCATTGAGCCCAATATGCTTTTACAATGGGAGTTTTGTCAGCTATCTCACTCCATGTGGGCCGCTGTTCCTTTTCCTTATGTTCCATGATGAATGACAGGTCAGCATCCCGTAATTGCTCCTTCTTGATCATTTCATCAGTCCATTCCTCATCAGGTAGCACTTGCATAAGCCGAATATCAATGATGTTTTCCTTACCCTCCACACGCCCACAATGCTTGCATTCCACGGGACATGGCCTTCTTGACAATGCGTCGGCATTTCCATGTGAGTTTCCCTTCCGATGTTCAATTTGGAAATCGTAGCTTTGCAAACGTTCGATCCAACGTGCTACTTGTCCCTCTGGATTTTTGAATTGTAACAACCAGCGCAAAGCCCCATGATCCGTCCGTAGAAGAAATTTTTGGCCATAGAGGTACTTATGGAAGTGCTTAACACATTCCACTATAGCCAACAACTCTTTCCGTGTTACACAATAATTCCGTTCCGGTTTTGATAACATCTTGGAGTAATATGCAATAACTCGCTCCTCACCATTTGTTGCCTGTGATAATACTCCTCCTATACCATCATTACTTGCATCGGTGTCCAAAATGAATTTATTGTTGGGTATAGGATATGCGAGGATTGGTGCTTCGCATAATCGACGTCTTAGTTCCACAAATGCCTCTTCCTGATCATCCTTCCATTCGAATGCCTTGTTCTTCCTGGTTAACTCGTGTAAACTCTTTGCAATATTGGCGAATCCTGGCACGAATCGTCTATAATAGGTACACAATCCAAGGAAGCTCCGTAATTCATGTAAGTTTTTAGGTCGTGGCCATTCCTTCACTGCTGCGATCTTGTCTTCATCGGTATGGATTCCATTGGTTGTTACCTTATGACCCAAATATTTTACTTCCGTTCTAAATAGTTTGCATTTCTTTGGGCTTAGCTTCAATCCGGCGGCTTGTATCCGATCCAAAACCTCTGCCAAATTCCTTAAATGCTCGTCGAAATCCTTGCCCATAACGATGATGTCATCCAAATATACGAGGCACGTCCTCCAATGTAATCCCTTTAGCACGCGCTCCATTAGCCGTTCAAAAGTCGCAGGGGCATTACATAATCCGAATGGCATAACGTTAAATTGCCATAATCCGTTACCCACACTGAATGCCGTTTTCTCGCGATCTTCCTCCTGGACTTCCACTTGCCAATAGCCGCTTTGCAGATCTAATGTCGAAAATATTCGAGCACCCGATAATGTGTCTAACGTGTCATCGATCCTTGGCAATGGGTAACTATCCTTTTTCGTCACAGCATTTAATTTTCGATAATCCACGCAGAATCTCATGCTACCATCCTTTTTCTCGACTAACACCACTGGTGAACTCCATGGACTGCTTGATGTTTCGATTACCCCTGCTGCTTGCATATCTTTTACCATTCGATCCACTTCTCCTTGCTTTGCCAATGGTAATCTTCTGGGTGGTTGGCGAATCGGCATTTCTGCTCCTGTATCTATTCGATGTTTTACCATTGTGGTTCTCCCATTATTGTCCGGTGTACTGCAGAATATTGGCATGTACCGCTCGAGCAATTGTTTTGCCAAATTTTTCTGTTCCTTAGTAAGATCTTCGGTCCATTTCTCCATGAGTTGTTCTACAACCTCTTTCTGCACTTGCGAGTTAGCCGTCTTAATCGGATTTTTCTGCTCGCACTTCACTATCGCCGATATTTCTTCACATTTTCCGATTATTGTCCCTTTCTTGATGGTTTTCGTCTTATCCGAGAGATTTAGAGTCCTAATTGGTACTCTATTATCGCTGTCTGGTTTCACTAAAACTTTCCCGATCATAATTTCTCTGGCTCCGCTCTCTGCTTCATTGGCTTCCACAACCCACAACCTGGGTGACCCAGAACCTCCTTCCAATCTTGCCCATACTATTGTTTCCGAGTTCGGTGGCAGCTTCTCCCGATGATCCATTATAATTTGCCTGGTCGTTTCTCCTATTGCGCTGACGTGAAGTGGCAACTCGATATTATCGTAGGTTAATACACCCCGTCCAACATCCACCACGAAGCCATTCGTTCTCATGAAGTCCATTCCCAAGATGACTTCGTCTACAATATCTGCAACCAGCACCTCGTGTTGAAAGTGATTTCGCCCAATCCTTATTTTTACGACCTTTTTTCCTTTTATTGCTGAATTTTCTCCAGTCGCCGTTCGTAATTTCATTCCATTAGCTGGTTCTATAATCCCATCGATAATATCCTCACGAACAATCGTATGAGTTACTCCCGTATCCAGCGTGATCATGCATTTCTTCCCATCAATATTGGCTTCAATTGTCAAGCTGTCGCCGCATCTTGCTACTCTCGAAACATGGATGGAGGTTATGGGGCAATCGGTTGTGGGAGTCAGCTTCTGCCCCTTCAAACTGACTCTTTTTAGTTTAACGACTCCGCTGTCGTCTGACCCTCCTTTCTGGATTCTATCTGCTCCTCGTTTGATCTACGCTTCATAGGAGATGGCGACCTTGCTCGTTTCTTCTTAATCTCCCAACAGTCCCGTGAGATGTGACCCATTCTATCACATACCCAGCATCTAATCCTGCCACTTCCATCTCTGAATCTTGGCGTAGCCCGCGCAGTGTCTATTCTGGAATCAATCTCCACTCGGCGAATTTTCATTGCTGGTTTGATGATGGTTTGCGCAGTTTCGTTTGTTAACGCACAAGCGATGGTTTCCGTGAAAGTTGCCTTAGGTGACAACATCACCGCTCTGCGCGTCTCAGGATCTCGAATACCGTCAATGAATGCATCTATTTTAATTCGCTCCATGTAATCGGCCGACATATTTGAATGTGCTAAATGTGCGAGCCGCTCAATTGCCGATGAAAATTCCTGTAGCGATTCTCCTCCTCTTTGGTATCGACCCTTCAATTCCATGCGATAGATTTCTCGTTTGTGGTCACTTCCGTATTTTCGATCTAACGCCTTCATAATTCCCATGTAAACGTTCCGTTCCTGCTCGGGAATGATTTGTAGTGTTTCCGCCGCTTCGCTTTTAAGAGCCACAATTAATGCTGCAACACATTGTTCTTCAGTCCACTGATTTTGCTTAATCGCAGTTTCGAATTGGAACTTAAAAATACTGAAGGATGTTGTTCCATCAAATGTTGGTGGTTTTATCTTAACTGCGTTAACTGTCTGGATCACTTGACCTGTTGTTCCATTTGACTTGACATCTTGGAGCTCCTTCTCGAGACGTTTAACTTCCGTTTGTAGATCTTGTTTAACATTTTGAATTTCTGCGTGTACTTCCGTTTGCAGTTTTTCCACTTTACCGTGTAGTGTAGAAGATAACTCCAGAAACCTCTTGTCTATTTTCTTTTGGCCAACTTCGATTTGGTTTTTAATGTCCGCCCCTTGTTGCTCCATCTGCTGTTTCATTTCCTGGTTCGATTGTTTAATGTCCGCTCCTTGTTGCTCCATCTGCTGTTTCATTTGATGTTTAATGTCCGCTCCTTGTTGCTCCACTTGTAACATCTGTTGTTTCAACTGTTGTCCCATCATATTCATAGCAGCCATCAACTGCGAAAAATCGAAACTTCCAGATGGGTTTTGCGTTGTTTCGACCACCGTTTGTACGTCCTTTTGTTTCTTATCCATACTGATCTCATCCGTTTTTTCCTCCTCGAAATCAAACACGTCTGGATCTAAACCTTCCTTCTCCATGGCCTCACGTAGTCGCTCCACCAAACTAGCTTTTGTGCCTTCACTGGTCAAACCTCGCCGTGTCAGTTGCTCCTTTAATTGCGCAAGCTTTAATCCGTAGAGAATCATTTTCCTTATTATTCACAATCCCACCGCTGTCACCAATTGTTACGCTTTTGCCTTGTCAATCAAGGTTCGAATCACTGGATTGTGAATAAATACACTGCTTCAAATTTTTAGCTCACACAATTTATTTACACAACACAATTTATTATACAACACGAAATTCACAATTAATTATTACACTTATAACACACTTTTTAATTATCACTTTAATAATCGCTTTAATAATCACTTTAATAATCTTTCTATTTAACCTTCACTGTATCACGTTTAAAATAATACTCAGCAATACACGTCAACGCGCGCCTTTATATACCAAAATATTTGTTTCTAGAATAATCCTAAATGCGCAGCAAATATGTTAGTATAGAAATACGCCTAAATGTTGAGTATAAATTATAAATGCAATTGAACAATTAATGAAATTAGCTTATTCCATTCCATTCTAGGTGTCACCGTAACAATATGTAGATTATTTAATTTTAAACCTGAGAAAGCATGGCTCTAACCAATTTTATCTTGCCCTTACGAGTGTTTATTTTAAAAACGGATATAAACAAAATCAAATTTGAACTGGTTTATGAACTAGACATTTTTGGTTTATAAAATTATTCTTAGGCGAATACCGTCGATGACGTAAAACTAGTTCAGCATTGCACTTTTTTATCTATTTATTACCAGCTGACCCGGCGAACTTCGTACCGCCTCAAAATCAATAAATGTTGTTTAAAGTTATTATAGCTTAATTAAATTGAGTTTTTTATTGAGATAAAATGAATTTCTCTCTCCCTCTGGCACTATATCCCATCAAGGGATTTGGCCGCATCAAATTAGGTTTCATAATAATATTTTCATTTCAGATAATGAGTGATTAATTCATTGATCCTAAACCACCCGTGCAATTTTTTCCTTGTCACTACCGGGAATCGAACCCAAGATCTCCGAGGCGGATAAAATGAATACTCCAAATTAATTAAATTCAATCAAAATGAAATATATTTTAATTACATTGAAATGAATGTAATTCACGTAGCAGCAAGGCTTTCGTTTTATTGAATTGATTTGAAATGATTCGTGGGTTGCAATAGGGTCGATTCCCTTCAGTAAAGCATTATGTGATATACGACATTTTTTGTTTTATTGTCAGGTGCGAGAACAAACAAAGCGGATGGTTTGCCGACACGTGAACATGCTACGTACAATTGGCCGTGAGAAAAACATTAATTTTCTAGATTCAGGACACAAACACTCAAGGATGGGCCTTGTGATTTGTTGATCGTCATGGCGAATGCAAGACTAATCGGAAATTGAATTCGTTTAAACTCGAATGGCATATCGGTTAGGATCATCAGAATTCTCGGAATGAGAACTTCCTCACCTTTGAATTTTCCTTGAGTTTTCTCAAAACCAAACACGTTCTGTTACATAGTTTTGGCTGACTCAGGTTTCGTAGCATGATGATTACCGCACCAAGTTTCAGTTGTAAATTGTGCGGTGGCAAGCCAGCCAGATCCAATGAGTTTAAAAATTCAGTTGGATAGTTGGTTGCTTCGTCTTTGTTTGTCACACAGTCGATAGATTTGAAGGAATGAAGTGGACCGACGATTAGATTTTGAATTGTGAAATTTAAGTAATCCACATCTTTGTTCTTTGTCGCAAGAAATACTCGTTCACTCACCCAATTGTGATTTTTGTGGTTAGTAATGATGTTCGGGAACACTTTGTTGATGAGCTCGTCTTTCGTTGTGACAAAATTGCAAAAGTTCTGAGGAAACGAAATCAATCCGTTCGATTCGTCGACCGGAACACGGCCATTACCGATAGTCAGCAATTGCTTAGAGAAATCTTCGGTAGATGGATCGTTTAACCACAGACAATCAAATTAAATTTTTCGTTCGAGCTAAAAAATGAAAACAAAATATATTTCTGATAATTCCAGTGTCATCATTGTATCTGTCATTTTTAAAAAAACAAAATATTTTTGGTTGTTTGCGGTTATTTACAGAAAATGAACTTGCAATTTAAATTTTTACGTTTACATAGGATGAAATATCTCTTTTAGATTGTCCCTGGTTTAACAATGCAACTCGCATGTTTGTCGTCAGCTGAAAATTCATCACATAGCGTCACGCAGAGTCGATGATTTGAGGTAAGCGTTTATTTCATCGACAGCGGTCGATCTTGGAATTACTGGTATTTTTTGACAGAAGTCGCCGGACAGTTGAATCATTGCGCCTCCAAAACATCTTGAGTCATTGCGTAGATCTTTCATGGTTCGATTGAGTGCTTCCAATGCGCATTTGTGCGCCATTGTTCATTCATAATCAATGATGATTTTACTTGCTACTAAAATTTTCGCCATTGCTGATTGTTTCGCAAGTCGGGTTTTCAGCCGATTGAAGGTTTAACGACAATTTCAACGCTGAGTAACTACTACAGCAATTTCGGATCTCGCACGAACAGTGGCCAAAATCAATGACATGAAGAATGCCTTCCCAGTTCCACCGGGCGCATCGAAGAAAAAAATCCACCATTTCCATCATGAATTATATTGCTAAGTAAATAAAATAAAAAGATTGGATAAAAAAAATACAAATTTGCATGCAGCCTCCAGCCGGATTCGAATCCAGTACTTCACGGCCCAAGCGCCGAAGCTTTAACCACTGCACCACTCGTCACATACAAACTACACCTACAAAATTCATATAAAAAAAGGTTTTTTATTAGATTTTTGGGGTTTTTTGAGACGAACAAAATCAAAAAAAAAATCATCGAAATCAGTGAATCCATTCTCTAGATATCATCATAAAAGCCATTCCATACAAAATGTATGAGAAAATGAATTTTCTTGATAAATTTGTTTTGGTTTTTCCGATGTTTTAATAATTATTATGCTATTCGGAGCGAAGACAAATCCAACAAAACAAAAATCATAAAAATCGGTCCAGCCGTTCTTGAGTTATAAATGGTGTAACTAATCCGACTTTGTTTTATATATATAGATAGGATCGATTTGTTTTGATACCAAAAGCTCCGACATTTATAAAATATCATAATAAGGCCCTAATTTATAACTATAGTCGGGTATTTAGAAAGCAAGAATATAAAAATATTATTTCATTAAACAGCTTCAGATAATTATTTTTATTGAATCTGATGTTTGATAGGAACTAGAAGAAAGTCGCGCTTATACTTAACAAATTTAAATTTAGTTTGATATCCCTATGTTACTGCATTTACTGTATCTATGAAATGCTAAACTGAACGAACTTAAAAGTATAAATGAAATGGAAGAAGTGTAAATAGTCCAATTCATTCTAATTTAGTTCTGGGTGAACTAAATTAGAATGAATTGGATTGAGTAGACTGTATGAACAATAGAGTGGAGTGGGTCGTGTATTATGAACTGAATAGATTGTACGATTATTGATGAACACGATTGCTGATGTCCTAGCTGAAATAAATGGACAGCACGGTCTGAATAAACTAGATGAATTTTATTGACGTGAACATTCGTATATTCAAGGACAATTTATTAATTACTTAATTAGTATTTTAAATTGATAAAATTGAACGGAAAAAATAAATTGTATTTCTGTGACACATTCTGGTTCTTAAGTTTTCGGGAACAATTCACGTACAATTTCTGTTTAATTTTATTTTTATTTTTTGGCAGACTAAAGTAAAAAGTGGTAATTGTTCTAAAACAAAAAATCTGTCGAACAAGAGAAAACCGCTCATAGATACTTCAAATATCTAGGGTACGGTCACTTAATTAAATCCATCAAACTAACATAAAATTGCTATTCAGTATGCTTTAGATTCACATGGTTTTAATCACTGGGGACAGAATGCCAAGGATAAAAATCATTTAGAATGCAGTAGAAAGTGATATGGCACAATATCTCCTACTTGAAAAGTTCAAACTGTCGCGATGTACTTATATACATTGCTATAATATGCGAACAATATCAAAACTTGTATGATACCTGAGAGTAGATGAAGGATACTACAAACATAGCTGCATTCTGACGTTTCAGGAAATGGGCTTTTCAAGAGAAGTCAGACGGACCCCATGGCTTACTTTGTAAGAGCTAAAGTGGGCTGCATTTATATCTTTAGTTGTTATGTACGAGTACCACCGGTAACATCTCTTGGCTTAAAAGCGCTTTTCTTATTGTTAGTAACACAGCTTAAGGGGAAGGCGTGAAACTAGGAGAGCGCCTAAACCCTTTGAGAAAGCAAGTAGAGACTTTTCATAACTTTATGTCCACAACAGAAGAACGTCAAACTGGAACCTATTTTGGAAGTGACTGCACCAAATACTGTAAAAGAACTACTTATGCCTACTTGCATGATTAAGAATAACAAAGCACTACGTCCGATTTATGAATGAAAATTGCCTTTAAAGTGGTAGTCCATGCTAGAATATTAATTTTCGTTAACGTGTATAGTTAATGCCTTCAGTAGTCAGTTTTCCCAAATATCCGGTTAGTTAAAAAACTTAATACTAATTCCGAAACTGATGAAACCACCCGATAGCCTGTCTGCTTACCACCTAATATTTTTGCTTAAAAGATTATCATCGATATACTTTAGATGCCAGTGAAAAGAGTAAGAGATCTCGCTGAAAAAGAAAACGACGAAGTACACGTCACATATGCAAGTAATAAAGAATGGAGAACAACCACGATCAATAATAAACGCGAACAAAGAATAATGCTAAATATAGGCGGGAAGTAATAAAGCCGGCGACTACTATTGGTGGGTGTAACCAAATCAATTTTACTCTGAGAAGCTCTGATTGAGGCCGACGCATTGCAATTGAACGATCGCTAAATGGCTAAAGTACATCGGACATTTGCTCTTAGAGTAGCCGGTGCATTCCGAACAGTTTTAAATAAGGCTGTATTTTTTATATTGCTGGACTGATTGCAATCCAAATCTTATCTATGCTGTTCTCTTCATGTATACACACAAACTTTGCTCTAAATGTTATACAACGATCGTTAAATTAAAGACATCTTAAATTTAAGGCTTGAAACAATTTATCAAAATTAAAAAGAAACAAAGTTCACGCTTAGTGACTCTGTTCTGGCAATTCCCTGGTAACAGGGAATTAAGGAAATTTTACGTAGCATTTATCTATCGTTTTCTTCTGGCCTGCTGAGGAAAAAGTTTCATGTAAATATTTGTAAATTGAGATTGATTTTTTCATTGCAAAAATTACCAGAGAATATTATTCTTAAAAATATTTATTTTCAAAATAATTGTCACTTACTTTTAACTTTAGTAACAATTCCCTATTCTCGGAAAATTTACGAGATAGAATAAATAAAGTAAAAACAAACCATCTATAAAGAACTTCCATCACAGTTGTATTAGCGTGTTTTTATGTGTTTACGTTTTATAGGCCGGCATGCATGCATACTCCATATATTGGAATGGAAATGGCAGTATGGCACTGAGTATTCGTATAAAATTTATTATAAGTATGTGGTGCCCGAATCTCAGAAACATGTAGTTTTTACTCTGTCTCTCAACCTAAAAAAGGTAAATTTTTCCATCTTTCGCTATATTTCGTTTGCTGTCGTGTAATTTTGTTATATTTTTCTGTATTAGACTGTTAGAATATGATTTGGTTTTTTGATTTCTAAAAAATTAATTAGATGTCCGCAATCCAAACTGGAGAATAGTATTGCAAGGAAAATAGTACATTAATAAATAAAATTTACAACTTTCAAACTGTATTTTATTTCATAAACTTTATATGCAAGAGGGCTAGACTCGATTACTCGTAACTTGTTGTGATATTCACAACCTCATCCATCTCAAATATCGCGAATTAATTCCAAAATCCCATCATCAAATCATCCTCATGAAGTAAATACAAATTAAATGGCTATGACAACGTAAACGATATATCAAAATACATTTTCGCATATGTACATTCTTACGTACACACAAACGGCTCATAATAAGCGCGATCGACACTATTCCTAAAAATATGAAAGCAACAAAAAAACATAAGTCTACGTCCTCACACATACATTTTTTCTTTCCTATATAATATCAAAACGTAATAAAAACAACAAAACTAGTAGTATACATACATATATTACTCATCATTTTGTTACATTTCCATATATTATCGTAAAACAATAAAAAAAAACAATTGTACGGTAATAAAGAAAAAGAACAACAAAACCAATATGTACTTAACATTATGGAATCAAATTGCATACGTAACAAATTATTAGAAAAAAAAATAAGAAAATAAAATACGAGCTGAAAAATTTTGAGCAGCTGGATAATATATAAAACAAAAAATTATCTATTTTCTAATAGATGGCATGTATGGTAATGGGTTACCAGTTTTACTTCTAATTTTTCTCACACATGATTGTCGCTTTTATCAGTGAATTTTGTAAATCCATGCAATTATTCACAATAATCTATCTCCTTATTCTCCTTATCTCTGATAACATTGTACCAAATGATGACAGCTAAGGTTGGACAAGCAAACAACGTATTAATTTTTGAACTAAAAATGCCTTTACTGACCAACAAGGTATATCAAATCATCAAACCAATCGCTATTCCAACCAGACACAAAGACATGTTTGCGTACATAAACCCATCAAGTGAATTGTTTTTGATAAGCTTAAACAGAGAAACTTACTACGCAATGTCAGAAGACGAACTTTCGGCCTGCAAGACCATACAGAGCACTGAATATATATGTATGATCCACAACGTGATTCAGAGCACGCAAAAGGAACCAACACCATGTGAGATTAATTTGGTCATGGACAGGGAAACAAATACAGACAATTGCGAGATTCGATTCATAACACAGCGAAATATGTGGATTCCCACACACGATCCAGGTACATGGATTTTTATATCTGAAAAGGATCACAAGATAAATATTATTTGCAACAAAGAAGTAACGACCACAACTATAAGAGGAACAGGAGCTATAACGATGCACAAGGCCTGCACAATTACCGATGGAATAGCAATTATACATTCCATTCAGAACTTTAATACAAAGGTAGCAGTATTCTATCAGCCAACGATAAATCTCAGCAGCCTTCTCATGCAAGCAGAGACCGTAACATACCCGAACTCTACCAATAGAATTTCCACACAAAATAACGAATTCAGTGATATACTCATGGTTTTAAATGAACTGTCAACTAATATTACCCACCTGAGGACTTCAATACATGATAAAGATCAACAATTCAATATCCATGATGTTCACCACTACATTGTTCTATATGGGATCATTATTGCCTTTATAGGATTCATTATTGCATGGATTTGCTGCCATAAAGCCGTAACATCTTTAAAATCACAATCATCTAGTGAATGAAAGAGTTCGTCCACGTCCATTGCCACGTCAGTTCATTTCAACTAATGCCGGCCCGGAGGATGTTCAAGCACATAACATTAGCGACACAAATATGTCATCAGCATAAATAAGTATACGAAGAGGTTAATGTAGTTAAATCGCATATACGCCAAATATATTACAAATCATTCTTGATGGTGTGTCAAGAATTCTTATGTGTCGAATCAGCAACTATCAAGTTTCAATATACGAACTATAAATTTATATTAAAATTAAGTAAACTATAATGTAAGCAATTATATTTTGTTGCTGTTATCAATATTATAAAATTTGTATATAAACCAAAGCAAAATTAATAAAAGTTAAGTAGTTAAATACACTTCAGACTGTTATTATCCCTCACCAGTGGTAAGATAATAACAACCCACTACGAAGCTAAGTTAGGAATTACAACCCGACTTAACAATGGTGAGGAAAATTATTCCCAATTTAATTTTGTTTTCAAAAAAATCAACAGTATGCCAGGAAAAAAATTCTAAATAGAAATTACATATAGATTCTTTCCCCAATTCCCTATTCCCGAGGAATTTCCAGAATAATGGTGCCACAGATGTACAGAATCGGTGATAATATCAAATTTTACTTCTTTTAAGTTTTGTCGCCTGTTACAAACTTATAAGATTTGATTGCACACTTCTTGGATTTCATAAATATGAAAAATAACAAATATTGATGAAGGTCATTGATAAAAAGTGTTGTGAATCGTGTATGTCCTAAATTGGGTTGGTTCTTTGCTTGTAATTTTATGAACTTAATCGACTTATAAAAAATAAAATTTTCTTTAACTCGCTTGAACGAGAATCGTACTTCAGATATTCGCAGCGCCTAAGTGCATGCACGGCACACTACCCCACCTCACTATACTGTGTCTCTATACAGTTATATAGCATTATTGGTTTTAAATGATGTAAATAAACACAATGATTTTATAAAGTTTTGATGTTGTTGTGAAAACAACAAATTTTAATTTCTGGGTGGATCTACATTTAAATTCCCGCATTGTATGGTCCTATTTCCTAGTAGTTGCGGTTCGGTTTTAAAACGTACGTGGGTTTCAAAATACATGGTCCTAACCACAATATTCGTTTGCGTCCTGGATTGTATCGCGGCCTCTATGTGGGTGTATATAAAGATCTTATGTTATCAAGATGACCCAAAATAGCAACATTGACACTTTTTAACTTAAATTTTTTATTTTAAAGTGAAAGGCAAAATTAGTTATCTAATCTCTAGTTCGTGAAACGTTTTATATCAAATTGATAATAAAACCAAAATCACCAATATAATTAATTTTAACTAATTTTTACCTCTGTATTTTAGTTGGTATTGAACTTAGTTTAAAAATGTTACTTCTTGTGTTAAGCCTAGTTGGTCTTGGTACACTTTTTACTATTTAATTTACTGCGCTAATAAAATGTTGAAATTAATTCCAATTATTGTATTATATTTATGAATAGCTGGACTAAATGTTGTTGCACTAGCCGATTCCAGAATTGTTGGTGGTGGGGCGATACCAATATCCAAGGCACCCTATCAAGTATCACTCAGACTAATATATTGGGATAATATCGAATTTGGTTTAGGATTTTTTTGCGGTGGTTCACTTATTTCAAATTCTGTTGTGTTGACTACTGCCAAATGCCTATATGACGCAAAGTACGTTATTCGTTTTAATATAACGTAGCCATAACTAACATATATTTTGCAACCGTTCTAGTTATAAAATTTTAGACACTAATAACATACAAGTAGTAGGTGGTCATGCAAGTTTAATTGTAAGAGATAACAATACATTTGTGTCAGCGGTTGCATCACTTATAGTTCATGAATCTTACAGACATGAATACGGTTTTGAAAATGATATTGCTTTATTAAAACTAGCTACGCACGTGATATTCACGCCCACAGCACGATTCGAATAACTAATTTGCCGGTGAGGTCATACCCGGTGGGTTCTACATATCTTATTTCAGGATGGGGAACATTATATTCGGTATACATAACTTTAACCTAATTCCAAAAGAAAAATTATTTATCTGTCTTTCCTACTTATTATTTTCAGCGTGGTACACCGTCAATACTTCTTCAAGGTGCTTTCGTACCGATCCACAATTCAACCGAATGTAATCAACCAAATCATTTAAATGGAGTCATCAAACCTGGTATGTTTTGTGCAGGATTTTTTGAGGGTGGTATTGATGCATGTCAAGGTGATTCGGGGGGCTCACTCAACTGTGATAACTTTTTGTACGGAATAATATCGCATGGGATAGAATGCGGCTTACCACGATATCCCGGAATTTACACCGATGTTTATTATTATCGATCATGGATTTTACAAAACAGTGGAGTTTAGAATTGGTATTATAGCTTATCATTAGATACGCCACCTCAATCTTGGAATTGAAAAATAAATAAAAATTTAATCTAATAATGAGTCACTTACAAAATATTTTACAAAGATTTAATGATTATTCTGCGTGCTATTTGCGATATCACGTAAATATGATATTCGTTTCAAAACAATTTAAGTGTATAAATTCAAAATTTGGATGGACAATTTATGACACGTTTATAATTGTTTGTCCCCTTACAGCTTGCACCTCACCAGTAACAAGAGTGACCAGCCCCCGAACCAACCCTCCAACGTCATGGACTCTATGAAACATTTCTGCATAGCGTACGATCAATAAACAAGCATAAGAAACCGTCTGTCAGAATGTCGATCTCTTAAAGATCAAATAGCCAAAATTACCGCGGCACATAATATTTCGGAACAAGAAACTGCATTGGTTCGATAATTAGTGCCGTCGGGTCATCGAAAATAAACAAAAGTTTCGTGCAAACTGATTGGCTTGTAAACTAGACCCAAAATCCCACCTGTCAGAGCATACGAATTTGATTTACACTTAGAGGTTTTAATATTTCAAAAACTCACATCATTGCTACCAGAACAACGGATTCAAATCGAAGACTGGGAACATCTAAACAACCATGCAGATACAAATTATAACACATCGGGGGGTAGATACTCGATTGGCTAGCAAGCAAGCAATTTGCTAGCCGAAATCCTGGCTCCTCAATCAATTTTGCCAAGGAAATTTGAATTTGAAATTACATTTTTCACACAAATTTTGTTTTTTTTTAGAAAATTTTTGTGTTGTTTTTCTGTGCAATTACAAAAATAATCAAAAAATTTAATAAAAAATATAATTTGAAATTCAAATTTTCTTTGTAAAATTGATTGAGTAGCCAGGATTTCGGCTAGCAAATTGCTTGCTTGCTAGCCTATCAAGTATCTACCCCTGGGTCTCATAGACCTGTTCCTTGGAACGAATTATTTTCCAAGATCGTATTGAGTGATATTATAAAATGAAAATCCACAACCACCAATGGCGCAAAATACAGAATTAGGATGAATCGTGTTCGAAAAATTCAAAAGCTCAATTGTATACTTCAGCTGTGTTCACCACAAAAAATCTGTGAAATCGTATATCGACGACAAATAGTGTTAAAAAATCGTATATCGAATTAAAAAATCAGCTAAAGAGATTTTGAGAAACTGAAGAAATCCACGTAGAACGGCAACTTACCAATGATGAACAAAGATGCGAAAAGCACTTTCAAAAGTTCAGTTTCAAAAGAACTACAAGAGATTAGAAAATGGTCCAGAACAGGTCTCATTACTATTTAAGAGTGACGATTTTATATTAGCATCATCTTGCGCTAGTTGGTGTAGGACTCTTGTGGCTATATGTGTATGTAGCCGAGGCTGTTCCTTACGTGAACGATTTCAGCTTGTTCGTGCTGATTTCGCCTTTATCGTTTCTCTATAGCAGAGACAACCTAAAAGAGATATTTCATCCTATGTAAACGTAAAAATTTAAACTGCGATTTCGTTTTCTGTAAAAAGCCTCATGCAATCAAAAATAATTTATTTTTTTGCTTATACTTATACTCAGTTTCACTCACAACGATCACATTTGAATTACTAGAAGTTGGTTTTGTTTTCATTTCAAATGACAAATCTAATTTGATTGTCTGTGTCCATAGTATCAACTGGTGCATTTGATATGAGGGGCGGAGGCTTCAATCTATGAAATGAAGTAGCAGCAACCAGAAGATACTAAACAGTAATCATATTTACTGGGCATCGAAATGAAAACGACGCACACAATCGAATTAAGAAACTATTAAAACCATCGGTATCATATGGAATCCTCCAGACAAACCAGCCGAGCAAATGGGCTCATACAGGCCGATCTCTTTGTTACCTACTATTTCAAAATTGTTTGAGAAGTTGTTATTGAAACGACTAAGACCAATGATCATTATACCTGACTTCCAGTTTGGATTCAGGAATAAACATTCGACAATTGATCAAGTTCATCGCGTGACTGCAAAGATAGAACAAGCACTTGAAGAGAAGAAATATTGCCCTGCCGTATTTCTAGATGTATCACAGGCTTTCGATAGAGTGTGGCATGAGGGTCTTATCTACAAGATAAGTAAATTAGTGCCAAAAAATTACTGCCAATTGCTCGAGTCGTATCTCTCCAAACGAATATTTAGAGTATCACATGAAGTAACATACTCCAACTTTTACCCAGCCGTAGCATGAGTGCCCCAGGGTAGCGTATTAGGACCCATCCTATATCTACTTTACATTTCTGATATACCGACAACGGAAACAACCTTCATTGGAACTTTTGCTGAAGATACCGCAGTATTGGCATCAAGCGAATCGCAGAACCAAGCAGTAGAATACTTACAGCACTCACTCGATAAAATCAGCCAATGGACCAGGGATTGGAAAATAAAGCTTAACGAGCTGAAATCAGTCCATGTAACATACACGTTGCGGTACAAAAATAGCAACATCCATACATTTCTCAATGGGGTACAAATTCCCCAAGCTGAATCTGCAAAATATCTCGGATTGCATCTCGATTCAAGATTGAACTGGAAATATCACGTTAGACAAAATGCAGAGCAATTGAAAATGAAACAACGTGAGATGTACTGGCTAATAGGAAGACATTTTAATCTTAGCCTGTACTGTAAACGCCTGATCTACGAATCGATAATTAAACCAATTTGGACGTATGGTATCCAGCTCTGGGGCTGTGCTAAACAATCAAATCGTTTAATTATTCAACGTTGTCAAAACAAATTTCTGCGTACAATAACGAATGCTTACCGCTACGTAACCAACGAGGAATTACACAAAGACCTAAATGTTAAATGGATTGATGAAGTGATCCAGGAATTTGTAATCAAACATGAAAGAAGGTTACTGCAACATACCAACAGTGAAGCAATACAACTTCTTGACATAACACAAGAACTGAGATGCCTTAAAAGAATTAAACCGCATGAGCTAGTCATCTAATAAATAAAGTTTCATTATTGGGAGCAGAATATTGATTTCTGTAAACCCACAGTCGCTCCACTTATTAGTTTCAAATAAGTGCGTTATTATCTTTAGTAATAAATTATCATTTGATAAGATTGTACTATTTAAATAAAAAAAAAAAAAAAAAAAAAATATGGAATCCTATCCTCCTACAGGAGATATTTTCCAATTTAAAATCAAACCACTAAATTTCAAAATGGTGGCTGGCACCAGTTATAATGAAAGCGAAAATATTCATGCAATAACTATGGACAGTAGAAACAGATTGGGACACACAACCACCAACATCCAATATTAAAAAAAATTGCATGGACAGATTTAATGATAACGTTATAGCATGGATTAACGGCAAGCCAAAAGTATAGTGGAAATCCAATCCGTATTATATCCGATGCAATGGGGTTACGTAAAATCCCAAGAAAAACGAAATACGAAAACGTAGGTATACATTTGATAAACACCATGGAAAACAACGTGAATCAAAACTTCGTACCGTTAATCCGAAAATAGGCAGACAGATTGTTGCAAGAAGGCGTAATGCTATCTAACGCTAGAGTTAGTTTCGACATGCAACATTCAATATTTATTATTTCTTTCCTGGTCATTTCACCACACTGCTGACAGACTACGCACACAAAACGACGTTACACTGAAGCAAATCGCTCACTCTAGCTTTCATTTAGTAAATATATGGTTTGCTACAAACATCTAGCACGGATTCTGCGCCAATTCAAGGGAGACCTCATGAAAAAATAGCGAAATCTTAAGGCTCTTATATTTAGGAAACTTTGCATTTAGTCGTACTGAGTTTCTGAAGCTTGGCTCTACCAACCCCTTCGTTTTCGCAATTAGCTCCACACTCGACTACTCCGTCATCAGCAACTGAATTCGATGTTTCATTAGATGAACTCACTACACAAAAACCTCGAGTAAGCGGACCAATTGGCAAGTTCGTTAAATTCGAATGTCCGTTAAATCCGAATGGAATATATTTAAATTTAATCGACTATAGATTTTGAACTTGTTTGGAATATGGCCACCTAGGACAGAACTGGTTTATTTCTTAACCGATTATGAAGGGATTTTGTTTGTTGGATAGAAATGACATTCATAAACAGTTTTTAGAAGAAGTTCTGGAATTTGGCCAACTGATAGGAATTCAGGCATTTCTTAGCTGATTATGTTGGAATTGGGTGTGTTGGATGGGAATGGGATTTTTAAATGATTTTTGGAAGAAGTTCTGGAATATGACCTCCTAGAACAAAAATTGTGCATTGTGAATGAAATGAGATTATCAAATAATTTTTGCTAAGCCCTTTTATATAATTCCAAAACGACTTCCCCAGTACTTCATCCATGGTATTTGTCGGCTGTTGTAAGGTTCGCAATATAAATTATTGAGAGTGCACAGACAACAACAAAAACAAATCGAAAAGAGATAGCAAGGTGCAATACCATACACACACGGTCAAGATGGACCGGATGGACCGGATGGACCGGACAAGTGGTGCAGTGGTTAAAGCTTCGGCACTTGGACCGGGAGGTAC
The DNA here is from genome assembly GCA_947310385.1 of Nephrotoma appendiculata. NCBI lineage: Eukaryota > Metazoa > Arthropoda > Insecta > Diptera > Tipulidae > Nephrotoma > Nephrotoma appendiculata. The sequence goes on from OX371225.1 coordinate 84,132,219, forward strand.
TGGGTTCGAATCCCATCAGAGGCTGGATGCAAAGCGAATTTTCGTCATCGATTACGATCGGTAATGTTAATAAACACAACTAAGACCCTCTGTTGGAGTGCAGAATTCAGCGCCGATCCACCGTCCATGTCAGTTTACAGGTTGACATGGAGCTTGCAATGTGCAGGTGGGATACTGTAATTGTGTGAATGGGTGGTCTGTGCGTGAATGAAAGGGGGGTATTAATTGACCTTCAAAGGACATTAAATCCACTGGACAATTAATACTTCCTTTTATAAAAAAAAAAAAAAAAAAAAAAAAAAAAAAAAAAAAAATTGACCTTCAAAAGACATTAAATCCACTGGACAATATTAAGAAAAAGGTTTCAGTCCCGAACACTTCGAATTGTGTGAAAATCATGAGTCAAAATCGTTAAAATGAGATAAATCGTTTCGTATTGATGACCAAAAGAAAACAACTAGTGCCCATAATACTCACCGAATAATGGAGAACCAAAATGGCTCAACTGAACAATTATATGCAACCTTAGAAACAGAACGGCCTGTTCGTCTCTTATCATATCATACCATAGCATATCAATTCATATACAATATATAATCTGGCATTCGTCTTGCGGGATCACTGACAATGAGGACTGCTTTCAATGTACTTCTTTCTGATTTATTGGTTTGCCGATGGGATTTTGTTATCAGTACTGTTGCGGAGGAAAGAGAGGGAAGCGTTTTGAACATTTTAAATAAAACAGAATCGTTGCATGGTTTTCGGCGTCCGTGCCGGCGACAGTTATTCACTTTTCGGAGACATCAAAGTCTACAATGCCACATGAAATGGATGACGTCTTCCAAACGTCATTGTATGCCAAGGGGCCAATACAATTTTGATTTTATTTTCTCATAATAAAAAATGACCCATTGTTGGTCAAAGGTCAAAATGTGTTGACTAATCCTGACCTAGGTTTAGAACCTAACGATTACCTTAAACGAAATTTGATTAAGTCGGTATGATTTTCTTTCAAAGAGATAAATGACCAAACGATAGAAACTCCTATCCTGACCAAACGACGACAAAACGAATACAATCATCACTCCTGTCAAAACCTTTAGATGGGGTGCTAAAAAGGTGGAGCCATCAAACTCCATGGGCTTGTGTTTATCTCGATAACTTTTAAATAAATCATTCGATCTATTTTCTCGTTAATGATATCTGAATCGCTGGAGACACATAATAGTAGCGCTGAGGCGTGGCCTCGCCTACATCAATGTTATATTAAAGTAAATTAGTTGTCCTTTGAATGCCCTAATGATTTCTTCTTCAATTTGTTCCGTTATGGTGTTATTCTGGTAAATAAGCGGCTGGTAGCTCTGCAGATATTTCATTTACGATTTATGATGCAATTCCAAGTGTTCACTGAACGTTTATGCCGAGATACATTTCAGATTGTGTAACGGAACTTGAAAGTTCAAGTTCAATTAACAGATTAATTCTGCAGCGGTCCACACGCGGTGTTTGGTTGCCGGCTATTAGATTTGAAAGGTCGTGGGGGTTGTGTGGACATGCAAAATCTTTAAATTAACCGCTGGAAAATAATCATAGATCGTAACGAACCAACCAACGAAGGACGTACACTCAAGCTCACTAGCTTAATAATAGTTTACTGCATTTCAATATCCATCACAAGAACAGAAGACATAAACCAATATCATTCACCAACTAATAAGAAACCACCATCAACGCAAAAAATTCGTTCGAGAATTGAACGTTGTGTTTTACAAACATACAAAAAAAATATATATATAAGTATAAGATAATAGATAATCAAAAATAAAAAAAATCAGTTATAATATTGATCACAATTGGTGATCAAACTATGTAAAAGAAAACTTTGAAAAATCTATGTGCGTACAATAAACAAGTCTATTGGAAAAAAAAATCAACTATCATTTACTGGCCACGCCAAAACAATTAGAAAATATAAACTAAATTCTGATTAATAATAAATAATGCACAATCAAATACATGATGTTAATTATAAAATTTCAAATACCGTACAATTATTCAGTTGCGACGCAGCTCCTCATGGTATCCCTAATCCGTGTATTATGGTCCAAGACAGCAGCCGTTTTGTAACGGTCAATGAATTCTTTCAGCATAACGCGTGCACCCCAGTGATATATAAACTTTCTTAGTATCAGCTCGCAAATATAACGGATTCAACCTTTCGTGGCATGTACCAGTTATGATAAGGTACGCGTGTATTATAACGCCAAACACTGAGCGTAAGATATTATAGAAATCGTAAAATAATATCTAATTTGTGTTTTATTATCGTTACCGTATCGATCTTTCAATGGGATAATTTGTAGCAATAAAACGCAAAAATTTTTTTTCAATTGCTTTTGTAGTTTAAATAATGTTTTTTTTTTATTGGTTATTTCACTTTATTATTAATTACAATATGATTTTATTATACACAAATTATAGTTTTATTTAGATTTATTATAAATTACAATGAACTAATTTAGTATTACAACCCAACGTGCGATTCGTAAACTTTATATTTCGTTTTGGGGTCGTAAATTCTTATTATCGAATGACATTGTTCTAATTAAATTTACTTTTTAGTAAATTTTAGTGTAAATTAAATTATTTTTTTTTTTTTGTATAATTTATATTATTATATACGAGCGATTCATAGAACGTCCACCATATTTTCACTCGTGGAATTTCACAACACAAAAACCATATCAAAAAAAATCCGTAAATAAATAACGCGAACCGCGCGATCCCCACGCGCAAATGTTAGATAATATATATTTTTTTTCACTTACAGGGATTCTTAATAAAAACGACCACTGCGATATTTTAAATATTATTATGATGCGGTCGAATATACTTTATATAAAACAAACGAAATCTATATAAATAAAACAAAGTCGTGTTAGTTACACCATTTATAACTCAAGAACGGCTGGACCGATTTTTATGATTTTTGTTTTGTTGGATTTGACTCCGTTCCGAATAGCATAATAACTATTAAAACATCGGAAAAATTCACCAAAAAAAAAGTTATCAAGAAAATTAATTTTCTCATATATTTAGTACATTTTGTTTTTTTTATTTTGTTCGTCTCAATACAGTGGTGGTTTAGGAAAAAAGAAAAGTCGGAAAAACTCAAAAGGGAAGCCCCAAAAATCTAATAAAAAAATCTTTTTTTTTATATGAATTTTGTAGGTGTAGTTTGTATGTGACGAGTGGTGCAGTGGTTAAAGTTTCGGCGCTTGGACTGCAAGGTACTGGATACGAATCCGACTGGAGGCTGCATGCACATTTACCATTTTATTTTTTGTCCAATTTTTTTTTTTATTTCATCTACTTATCTATTTATATAGATAAAATCTTCGTCCGAGTTACGATTTCAGTGCGAATAGTAGATTTTGACAGCTCCAAAAAAAGTTTTTTTCCTTTGCGATTTTAATATTAAATTTAATTTATTTTTGGTTTTGGTTATTTCATATTAGTTAAGTGGTTTGTGGTTTAGCATATAATATTAAAATAAGTGGTGGAATTTAGTGAAATAAGAGGTTGTGTGGTGTATGCCAATAACAATAAGAAAACAGTACTTTTTTGCGTACAATAGTACGTAATTTTTTTAGTGGTACAGAGTGTCCCAACACCGGACACCAGTTTTTTTTTTTTGGTTTTTTTAATTTTTTTTTTATTCTGCGGAATTCTATTTTCGATCGGGATTTTTAAACGGTAAGTTCCCTTCGAAGATGTTCACTTTGTGAGGTTATCACATTTGTGATTGTGCGCACATCGATAATTGATTATGTAATTTGGGATTGTGTGATTAATTTTCCAGTATTATTTACAATGCCGCGAGCCAGAAGATCTAATCTTTCACCACGAAGCCGTAATGCAATTAGACTTCGGACTATTGCGAATCAATCCACTGCAGATGAACAAGAAATCACACGAGAAGTGCGCCGCGTTAGTATGGCCCGACTTCGCGCTTCACAAAGACAAGCACAAAGAGAGGCAGTACGTCAAATGGCTCAGTTGACAATGAGAAATCGTCGAGCTTATCGCACAGATCAACAACGAGATAATTTTCGACGCGCAAGAAGAAATCCTTCAAGTGTTGATTTGAATCGAATAGCGTTTCAATACGATTGCACAATTGACTACAACTCGCATCCTTTCGTTCGAATTGGCCCAATGGAGTTTGTGTGCGACCATTGCGGTGCATTGAAGTTCGCTGGAGAAACGCCTGGATTGTGCTGTCTCAGTGGCAAGGTGAGATTGCCATTATTGCCTGCACCACCTGAACTGTTGCGTTCATTGCTTCGTTCAACACTCAAAGATTCAACGGATGTTTCCAAATGACTTCATTTGGAGCAGACATTATCGAAGAACGCGGATTCAATCCAACATTTAAGGTCATTTCTGCTCGAGAGAGTAAACATTCATTTTCTTTTGGTGATCAAAAATCTATAATTCTGACTTCGTCTTCGACTTTACAGATTCAAGGCCAAATTCACCACCGAATTGGGTCATTGCAACCGATTGAAGATGGACAGCATAAATTCATCCAAATATACTTTATGGGCAATATGGAGGATCAACTTGATCGGCGCCAAACGATCAATACAGCAATGAAAAGGATAGTTCTGAAAGATTTGCAGCAACTACTCCATGAACATCATGCATTGGTTCGATTGTTTAAATCTGCGTTGGATCGCATGCCAAGTGACGACTGCAAAGTCGTGATCAGAGCAGATAAATGACCCGCTGGAACACACGAACGCCAATTTAATGCTCCAACAATAGATGAAGTCGCAATTGTGATTGTTGGTGAAAGCGTGGAACCGCGCGATATTGTGCTTACACGTCGCGACACTGGACAACTGCAACGAATAAATGAAACACACCGTTCATACGATACATTGCAATACCCGCTCATGTTTTGGCAAGGAGACGATGGATATCACTTCAATATCAACATGATAAATCCATTGAGCGGTGAGTACTGATATCATAATTTAGATTATGACACTAATTTTACTGATTTCACTTCAGGTGAGGAAACTAACAAGAAGGTTAGTTCGATGAATTATTATGCATATCGTTTGATGATTCGTCAAAATGCTGACAACTATTTGCTGCGATTTCGTCGTTTGCTTCAGCAATATATCGTCGACATGTACGTCAAAATCGAAATAGAGCGCCTCATTTTCATTCGGTTGAACCAAGCTAAACTGCGTTCGGAGGAATATATCCATTTACGCGATGCAATCAGCACCGAAGGAGATGCAGCTAATGTTGGTCGATTGACTATTCTACCGGCGACGTACATTGGCAGCCCGCGCCATATGCATGAATATGCGCAAGATGCAATGACATATGTTCGTCATTACGGTTGTCCAGATTTATTCATCACTTTTACTTGCAATCCGAAATGGATAGAGATTGTTCAACTGTTGCTACCCGGGCAAATAACAAGTGATCGGCACGACATCATCGCACGTGTCTTCAAACAAAAAATCCGGTCGCTGATGAACTACATTGTTAGGCATTGCGTCTTTGGGGATACTCGATGTTGGATGTATTCAATTGAATGGCAGAAACGAGGCTTGCCGCATGCTCACATTCTTATTTGGTTAGCCGAAAAAATTCGACCAGACCAAATAGATGACATCATATGTGCCGAGATTCCTGATCCCGAAACCGATCCAGACCTGCATGATGTTGTAATTACGAACATGGTTCACGGTCCGTGTGGCTCCATCAATCCCCAATCACCGTGCATGGTCGACAACAAGTGTTCCAAGCGTTATCCACGAAATTTAACCGCAGAGACTATCACTGGCAATGATGGTTATCCACTGTACCGGCGTCGATCAGCCGATGATAACGGTAGAACTATCACAACGATAGTGAGAGGAAATGAGTTCGTGGTCGACAACACTTGGATTGTTCCATATTCGCCACTTCTTTCCAAAACATTCAAGGCGCATTGCAACGTGGAGTACTGCAATTCAGTGAAGTACATAAAATACATTTGTAAATATGTCACGAAAGGTAGCGATATGGCAGTTTTTGGTGTTCAAAATCCCAATACAAACGATGAAATCACGCATTATCAAGTTGGTCGATATGTGAGCTGCAATGAGGCGATTTGGCGTATATTCTCATTCCCTATTCATGAACGTCATCCCACTGTTGTACATTTGGCGGTGCATCTGGAGAATGGTCAACGAGTTTATTTCAACTCATCGAATGTTGCTCAACGTGCTGAGACACCTCCAGCAACAACATTGACCAGTTTCTTTTCGATTTGTCAAAGTGATCCGTTTGCACGAACATTGCTCTACTCTGAGATGCCACGTTATTACACTTGGAACGCCTCATCAAAAAAATTTCAACGTCGGAAGCAAGGCGATGAGGTTCCTGATCATCCAAATGTGCGTTCTACTGATGCTCTTGGTCGCATTTACACAGTTCATCCGAAGAATGACGAATGCTTCTACTTGCGGTTGTTGCTGGTGAATATTCGTGGGCCGACATCATTTGAATCACTTCGAACTGTCAATGGTGTAGTGTGCCCAACATTTCGTGCTGCATGTCAACAGCTCAACTTGCTTGAAAACGATACTCATTGGGACATGACAATCGCTGAATCAATTATTTCTGCAACTCCAAACCAGATACGCACATTATTTGCTATCATTATTTCGACATGCTTCCCATCAAATCCACGTGAACTATGGAGCAAGTACAAGAATGACATGTCAGAAGACATTCTACATCGAATTCGTGTCAGTTTCGGAAATCCCGATCTCGAGGTGAATGAGGAGATACATAACCAGGCTTTGCTTTTGATCGAAGACATGTGTTTTCGCATGTGCGGCAGTTTGTTAGTCAAATTAGGAATGCCAACGCCATGTCGTGGAATGAACGACGCTTTCAATCGAGAATTGGAACGTGAACATGAATATGATCGAGATGCATTGAACCAATCAGTTCGAACCAATGTACCACTGTTGAACCTCCAACAGAAAGGAGTGTACGATACGTTAATGAAGGCAATTCATGATGGAAATGGTGGATTATTTTTCCTCGATGCGCCTGGTGGAACTGGGAGGACATTCCTCATGTCATTGATTTTGGCCACTGTTCGTGCGAGATCCGATATTGCTGTAGCAGTTGCTTCTTCTGGGATAGCGGCCACATTGCTAGAAGGATGCCGAACAGCTCATTCAGCGTTGAAATTACCGTTAAACCTTCAATCGGCTGAAAACCCGACATGCAACATTGCAAAACACTCAGCAATGGCGAAAGTTTTGGTAGCAAGTAAAATCATCATCTGGGATGAATGTACAATGGCGCACAAACGCGCATTGGAAGCACTCGATAGAACTATGAAAGATCTACGCAATGACTCAAGATGTTTTGGAGGCGCAATGATTCTACTTTCTTGCGATTTCCGTCAAACAATACCAGTTATTCCAAGATCGACCGCTGCTGATGAAATAAACGCTTGCCTCAAATCATCGACTCTGTGGTGTTATGTGAAGAAACTTCAGCTGACGACAAACATGCGAATCGAACGGATTGATTTCGTTTCCTCAGAACTTTTGCATTTTTGTCTCAACGAAGGACGAGCTCATCAACAAAGTGTTCCCGAACATCATTACTAACCACAAAAATCACAATTGGGTGAGTGAACGAGTAATTCTTGCGGCAAAGAACAAAGATGTGGATCACTTAAATTTTACAATTCAAAATCTAATCGTCGGTCCACTTCATTCCTTCAAATCTATTGACTGTGTGACAAACGAAGACGAAGCAACCAACTATCCAACTGAATTTTTAAACTCATTGGATCTACCTGGCTTGCCACCGCACAATTTACAACTAAAAGTTGGCTCGATAATCATCATGCTACGAAACCTGAATCAACCAAAACTATGTAACGGAACGCGTTTGGTGGTGAGAAAACTCATGGGCAATGTAATTCACGCGACGATACTTCAAGGGAAGTTCAAAGGTGAGAAAGTTTTCATTCCGAGAATTCCGATGATCCCAACCGATATGCCATTCGAGTTTAAACGAATTCAATTTCCGATTCGTCTTGCATTCGCCATGACGATCAACAAATCACAAGGCCAATCCTTGAGTGTTTGTGGCCTGAATCTAGAAAATGAATGTTTCTCTCACGGCCAATTGTACGTAGCATGTTCACGTGTCGGTAAACCATCCGCTTTATTCGTTCTCGCACCTAACAATAAAACAAAAAATGTCGTATATCACAAGGTGCTACAATGAAGGGACTCGACTCCATTGCAACTCACCCAGCAAATAGTTTAAAAGAAAGTAGTGCAATAATGCTACGCGAACCATTTCTATTCAATTCAATAAAACGAAAGCCTTGCTGCCACGTGAATTACATTCATTTCAATGTAATTAAAATATATTTCATTTTGATTTTTGTAATTTCATTGAATTTAATTAATTTGGAGTATTCATTTAATTTATTTAATCTTAATAAAAAACTCAATTTTATTATGCTAATAACTTTAAAAAACATTTATTGATTTTGAGGCGGTACGAAGTTCGCCGGGTCAGCTAGTCTTACAATAATAATTCGTAATAATACTCAAGGCAATATTGTACTGCCAAAAAGAAATAATGAATTGTACTGATCGACTGACCAAACAAGAATCTTTTTTTTTTCGACCGTCAGCCTTGCTCTTTTTATAACCCTTTAAAATAAAAATCAATTGGTGGGGTGATCGATTGCAGATGTACATCATAAAGATGATACCAAAACAAATATTAGTGTAATAAATTTAGAATTAGCACAGTTGCAGGGCTGGGAAGGATGGCTGCAACCGCGGCCGTCGTTACAATTGTACAGATGGTACTTAACAGAAATTTATGATACGGGTTTCAGCCCATGTTAGTTATAGGGAAATATATGTGACTGATAATGTAACGAATTCTATAGATAGTATATGGTTATCAACGGTCGATAACGAAGCTACCATAAATTTTTTTTCGTACACTCAGAGAAAAATACTATAAAATTAACGTCATTTGCTATTATTTTCATTTTGAAATAATAGTTGGTAAATTGTTATAATAATGGTGGCTATCTACTAATATTTTAATAGTGTTACACCTTTAAAATAATAATTTACAGTATTAAAATTGATTTGATTTACTATAAATATAATCGTATTATTCGCATAATCGTAATATTAACACAATAGTATTTACTATTATTATAGAAAGACTACTATTAATTTAATGTGACAAATCGTATTAGAAACCAATGCAAAATAATGAGATTAACCATTAAAATAATAGGATGATCTTAATAAAAGAGCTATTGTATGAACTATTAATTCAAAGGGTATATACCTTAGAAACCGTACCTGTATTATATACTTTTTATTTATATTAATTCATTTTAATACTATTAATACAAAATTTGATAGTAAATAATAAAACTGTAAATAAATATTACTGAGCTATTTAATTTCATATTATGTACACAAATATAATATTCTCTTAGAAGTTTATAATTGTTTCAAAAGTTGCAGGGAATTTTTGTCTTTAATGTGTTTTAGGTTGTAAGGTATAGTTTTTTGGAAAAATGATGGCCACAGTGAAAAAAGTTGAGACGTATAATCTTTGTACAAGTTGTTATAAGCAATATCAACCTAACAAAAACGAGAATTTTTATTATATTGCCTACTTGAGCCCATTTAGTTTCAACGGTCAGAATCACTGTCTGTAACTATAGGCTCCAGCGTTGGTAAAACTTCGATTGGTGCACGGGAAGGAGCTATACATACATTAAATGTTGATATTACGTAAATTATTGAAACTAATCTGTATCCAGTTATACCTGAAAGCTCTTCTGTCCGACTTTTCCTTAAATTCCGTATTTTTGTATTCGAATTACATGTACATAAAGCTTCCCAATTGGGTTTAGTCCGGGGCCTCTTTTACGCAAATAATATTCCTGGGAAAGAATGAATTAATAAAACTATTTTTTACAATTTAGCATTTCTAATATTGGAATGATTGTGCTTACGCGTAGAAGAAAGTTTTTAAAATAATTTAGGTGAAATGTGTTTTTTGTACCGAGAAAAGTTTATTTTAATATAATCATCATCAATTTATGCAACACCAAGCAATTTCTAAATTTGTAAGTAAAAGTATGTAATATAAATAAAAACGTCCCCTCATATGGATTCCTTTGCAAAGATCAAATGAATTGCATTTTATACATCCCGTATGGTATTTAACTTTCTGTTATTGAAATATGATTCCACTATGAGTGAAGTCAATATGTATATCTTTGTTTGCGTCATCCAGAATGTTATGTTCTTCATATTATTTTAAAATTTCAACACATGTTTCGGAATTATTTAGGATTGAAAGAAGTTTCGCGGTGGTAATCTCATTATGAAGAAAATGGGATAGAAGCAATGCGTTCCGGCTCGCGGGCAATGGAACTGGTGATTGTGCTTCAATCGCTTCATGTTCCCGACAGGAGTGTGACACAGACATAGTAGTGGTCTGCAAATAAAAGAAATTTGTATTATTTAAATAAGATTTACATTTTTCCTCCATAAATTTAAATGAAAGCGAAGTTCTTGTTTCCATGTTAAGAAATAAATCTTCTAATTCAGAGTCAGTTGTAACTAACAGGCTTTCAATGTCAAAATCATGATCTAAAATTAAAATTAAAATAACAAACATATGTTTAATGTTATTATGGTTAATAAAAATGGATAATGATCTTACCAATAGCACGCCGATAAATCGCATCATCAAACCCAAATCTACCACAAATCAAGCCATGTAACCTATTTTCCACTTCGACGACAGGAATATCTGATTCACAGGAGGGTTCGATTAATAATTCGTCAGCCATGTCTCCTTAATTTTTCCAAATTGCTAGATGTTGAAGTTTTATAGCAAAAAAATGACTGCACGCAAAGAAAAATATTTCGCAAATCGATAAGTAAACCTAAAATTGTAAAATCAACCTATTTTGTAGTTAATTTATCCTAGTCTTTATAATACAATTTAACATATTGTTAATTTAACTAAATTGATAAAGTAAAATAACAATTTTCGTAAAATTAATTATTTTTTGAAAAATACTAATAGATTTGTAAAATAAACCGAGCGGCATGCTAATTTTAGTAATCTACAATGTAATATAAATATTTTAACAAAAATTTTCTCTTACAATGTAAAGTTTACAAATTGGTGTGTTAAATTTACATCGGCGATAGGTAACAATTATTATTGCATTTTCAATATAATTCGCTAGGTCAGTTGATCTTTACTTCATTTAAATTCATGAAGTATGAACATTATTTTCGTAGTTTGATAACTACATAATCTGATGAGGATATCGAATCTTTTAATTAAAGAGATTCAAAATATTTACCTCATCAGTTTTGAAAAGATTAGACCTCATCTCGACGTGATAACAAATATTTTGTTATCGTCCAAATGACCCCATTTCACATTAAAAAATTTGTGGAGTTTACTTTGAGTTACGTAGGCTCAATTTTAATAGAGATTTTAAGTTAAATTTACTTATATTTGTTGTAGACTTTACCCTATTATTTTTATAGTGTGGGTTTTACTTACTTTAAAAGGCTGTTGGTTTTACTAAATCATTCGGTTAATTTTACCAAAATGCTATTCATATTTCACTTTGTATTGTAGTAAAATCTACATATATATTGGTTGAATTTACTTACTCAATAGTAAACTGAATTTTTTTTTTTTTAATTATTTTACTATTCTCTCCGTTAATTTTACTACTTAACATTTATAACATTTACCAATCAACAAGTAAGTTGAGTTTGTAACACTTTTTTGGATAATATGACCAATTATTTCTCTGCGTGTGACAATGTGTAACGATGGCCCTATCTCGGTTCTCGTTCCCATCCCTGGAAAAAAAAAATTCCCTATTCCAATAATAATTGTTTTTCTACCCTGTCCTTCTCCTCCACTAGAAAAAGACTATAAATAAGCCGACCGTCAGTCAGTCTAGGTTGAACGTTTTTATTGAATATTTTGTTTACCACTTGTGCACCAAGTCTATACAAAAAAAAAAAAAAAATAATTGAAATTTTTAAATTAAAATTTATATTGTGCCTCATAATATATATATATATATATATATATATATATATATATATATATATATATATATATATATATATAATGAGTGGAAGTAGTGCTTGTAGTTAAAGAATCCCTGTATAAAATTAAAATACAACAAATACGCGTGGGGATCGCGTAGTACATAGTAGTTATTTAATTCAAGTTTGTGATTTTTGTGACGCTACGGCCTACCCAAGTATTGTTGGATTATAAGCGATACGCTATAACCCAGGTTTAAAAACTAAATTAAAAAGGCCAGGTGTAATTCAGTGGGTAGCATTTTTGAGCCTATGCCTATATCTGTACTATCTATCTGTGAAATTTGATACGCAAGTGTAAAACGAACGGTTTGGTTTACGTGACCGCTAATCGCGCTAATTCAAGCGGTACCAAATTCTAGTGTGGTACTGTGTTGATACGAACACATTATATATATACCGAAAACCTAGTGATGATATTATAAGTAAGAAATTACGTTGTTAAGTTTAAAAAATTAAAAACGGCCTAAAGTGTTGGTTAACAGAAAAATACAGCCAAAACCAAATTAAATAGAGAGTGTCATTCATTACAAAAAAAAAAAAACTATATTATGAAATGTTCGAATTAATAAGTTAAGCTATAAAAAAACAAAAAAGAAAACATTTCTCTCTCTAGCATTTACATCCCATGAAGGGATTTTGCCGCCCGCACTATGGTCCTCCATCCTTCTCGGTCCATCGCTCTCGTCTTCCAATTTCGACATCCTAATACGAGTAGGTCTTGTTCGACGTCGTCACGCCAGCGCAGTCGGGGTCTTCCTCTACGACGTACTCCGGCTGGTTGTTGATGGAACACTTTGTAAACCATTTGTTGTTGTGGAGATCTTGCAATGTGGCCGAGCCATCTCACTCGATTAGATTTGATGAAGCCGATAATATCGCTACCTCCGAGAAGTTGCTTTATTTCGTGGTTCATGCGAATCCGATATTCATTGTTCGCAACTTTAATAGGACCAAAAATTGAACGAATGACCTTCCTTTCGAAGGTAGATAATAATCTACAGTCGTTAGAGGTCATGGTCCAGCTCTCGCTTCCGAAAGTCAGCACAAGTCTTATCAGTGCTTTATAAAGTGCGAGCTTGAACGACTGCGATAGGTGTTTAGATCGCAATAATTTTGATTGCGCGTAGAAAACTCGTTGTCCGGCAGCGATTCGGGCTTTTATTTCTGCCTGCATGTCGTTTGATGATGTTATAAGTGACCCGAGGTATTTAAAATTTTCGACGCTATCAAAATTATGGTCGCCAATTTCGAGATTTGCCATAGAGATGTTCCTGGGTGTTGTTAAAAATTTCGTTTTGGTACTGTTCACCTCCAAACCAAGTCTTCTTGCGCAGCGATTGAGCGGTATGAAACTGTCCTTGATGTCGCTAGGTCTTCGGCCAAGAAGCACGATATCATTTGCATATCCAAGAATTTGGCCTGATTTATTGAATATACAGCGCGAAGTTTCAATGTTGCTTTTCCTCACTACGTACTCAAGCGCCAAATTGAACAGCACAGGCGCGAGTGCATCTCCCTGTCGAACACCAGATGTTATTTCAAAGGAGTCTGACACAGATCCTTCAATTACAATTCTACATGCAGATCCAGACGTTGTTAATTTACACAGAGAAACAAGTTTCTCTGGAATACCTAGGCATATGAGCGCGGCCCAAAGGTTGTCGCGGTTTATACTGTCATATGCCTGCCGGAAGTCTATATATAATTGATGAATGGTTATGTTGTACTCCCAACATTTTTCCAAGATCATCCTCATGGTGAAACACTGGTCAGTGGTCGATCGGTTAAGACGAAAACCACACTGATAGTCGCCAATGATGTTTTCGGCGAAAGGGATGAGTCTGGCAAGTACAACATTAGCCAACACTTTGTAAGCAGTGTTCAATAGAGCTATGCCACGAAAGTTTTCACATTTAAGACGGTCGCCTTTTTTATGCAACGGACATATGAGTGCGGTCTTCCAATTCTCCGGCAACTCTTCTTGGTCCCAAATACAAACGACGAGATCGTATAAACTTGTTGCAAGAGTAGCGCCTCCGAGTTTGATTAATTCTGCGGGGATTCCATCGAGACCGGGTGCCTTGCCGTTTTTCAATCGACTAATAGCTGCGTCTACTTCCTCTGCTGTGGGATATTCGACGAAGACCTCATCACCTGGAGGAGCTATTGCTCTAATGGGGGTCACTTCGTCATTCCGGTTTAGCAGACTTTGAAAGTAGGTTTGCCATACTGAGAGAACATCAGTCACGTTTGTTCTCAATTCTCCATTCCCGTCTTTTATGGCTGTACTTCTTGGGTGGAAGTCTTTAGTGAGATTCCTCGCATTAGCAAAACAGTCCCTTGAATTTCCTACTTCCGCTTGGAAGCTGATGTTTTCGATGCATGACCTCATATGATCGCGTTTCTTTTGTCGAAGGAATTTAATCGTGGCTTTCCTTGCGCGTAGATATTCTGCCTGAGTGTTTCTCGTGTTGCCAACCATTTTTCACGAAGCTTTCGTTTATTTTCGACGACCATGCGGCATTGATCATCGAACCAATCATTGCGGGATCTCGGCGGTCTTCTGCCGATAGTGTTTTGCGCCGCTGTGGTTATGGCTGACTGTATAGCGTGCCACTACTCCTGGATATTAGGAGGAGCTCCTTCGTTGTCGCTGGGCCGCTCTAAATAGTTAGTGACAGCTGATTGGTAACTCTGCAGTGACGCTTGGTCTTTTAGAGCATCGACATTCCATCGAACGGTTTTTTGTGCTTGTCTATTGAAGGTTGATGGCAGTTTGCACTTATATTTAAATATGACAAGCACATGATCGCTGTCCATATCTGCACCTCTGTAGGATCTAACGTCAGATATGCTGGTGGAGTGTCTCTTGGACACCATGACGTGATCGATTTGGTTTTCCGTTCTTCCATCATTCGATCTCCACGTTACTTTGTGAATTCTCTTATGTGGAAAAAAACGTACTTGATACAACTAAGTTGTACGTTATTGCCAGGTCGGTGACGCGTTGGCCGTTGTTGTTACTAGTTAGGTGCAGGCTGTTAGGACCGATGTGCGTTGTATTTTCTGCACTTCTACCGATTTTTGCATTAAAGTCGCCCACGATGATTTTAATGTCGTGGTGCGGTATGTTATTGATTACTTCCTCGAGCTCGACAAAGAAGAGATCTTTGATGTCATCTGATTTATCTTCGGTGGGTGCATGCACATTAACGATCGTGATGTTAAATTTATTAGTGCGAAGTCTGACCGTGCATATCGGCATGTTGATATTGCGGAAATCGATGATATGGTGCTTCACGCGCCGATGGATGAGGAAGCCAACTCCAAATTCTCCTCCGTTCTGATGGCCGCTGTAATGAAGAGTGTAACCATTGGTGGTGTCATGGATCCCACTCCCAGACCATCTAAGCTCTTGTAGTGCAAGTACGTCTCATGTGTAACTTTTGGCTTGGTTCGAAAGGTTCTGGAGAAAAGAAAACATTCTCTATACTAATTACGTGCATAGTACTAGTGGTTTGTATGTACATAACCATACACCACTGTTATACACCTTCGACGGTTGTTGATTACTTGATCATCATTATTTATGAAATTGGAATGGTACATATTATGTACTCCATTATCCATGTATAAATCTCTACAGTTCGCGATAACGATATTCGCATTACAGTTCGAAAACAAATATGCGGACAGTAATTTGATGCGGAACCATACGATAGCACGGTAATTGGATTAGTGGGTGCAATTCATTCATGTATTTATTTGAATGTTATATATTATTATAAATCTTTATATATTTATTATTATTCCATATATTATTATATATTACTATTTACATTTATATTTATTTTTACATTATATTACAATTTACCCATATATTTATTATCTTTATAAGAAAAAAAAAAAAGGAAAATACTTTTTTTTTATAATATAAGGTAATTTCAAGTCCGGACTAAATGAGAAAAGAAAATTTAGCTATTCTTAAGTTCAATTTAGATTTAGGTTTTTTTTGCATTTCTAGTTGTAAGCATTATATTTTTTTTTTATTCTTTTTATGTGAACATTCAAGCTATGCTATTTGATTTTGGATTGTGTTAAATTAGAAACAATAAAGATCTTTCTTATGTACTATTTGTATATTAACCAAAATAATTTATCATCTTCTTATTTTTCTTACTTTTATATCTTCTTGCTGGGTTGTTTTTATTTTGTAGGTTTCCTCTTTGATTTCTCTATATGTTTTTTTTTATTTTTATTTTTTTTTTGGTACAGATTTAGGTATGCAGAAATACCCTAATTACTAAGACCCTCTCTAAGGATGAGTGTGTGCAAAGTAAAACGTTTTGGAAGAAATGTTTTTCTTATATGTCTATCTCTTTTATATCAACGAAAATTTGATATAAAGGAGAGACAGAGAAGAGAGATTAATTTCTTCTAGAATGTTTTACAAGTTGTCAGTCAAGTTTTGATTGAGAGATAGATAAATCGGGTTTTTTTTATGATAAGCTCGAACTTTTGTTTCTTTGTAAAAATAGAATAAATTAAAATTTTTTTGGTTTTGTACCAAGTGTTGAGTATTAAATTAATATATTTTTATTTTTTTTTGAAATTGTAAAAGAAACTAATAAATTGTTATAAAAAAACACAAGTTTGTTTGGTTAGTGCTTATTTTACGAGTGAATTGGAAAAATATAAGGTGGTGGTTAGTTGTCGAAATTTTCGGATCAATCGTGTTTCATCGACCTAACCACGCACGGTGCAGTGTGCCATTGTTAAATTTTCGAGACTAAGGAGGAAAAATCCTTGGAGACCCTGCAATTCTCTATGGAGTGGAATAAAACTTGCAACATACGGGTGGCCAGGTGAGGCCATCCCACATATTAAAACGTGGTATTTTTTACTGGTGGCCTGGTAAGGTCAGACAAGTTAATTTGTTTATCTTCGGTTAAAAAGGCGAGGAACGACCAACGGTACATAAAATTATTAACGGGTCCACCCACTACAACGTGGCCACCGCAAATTTTCGGTATCGGTGAACAGCATCGCATCAATTGATCGGCGGCCAGTTGAGGTCAGCTGCTTTCGGTTTAAGGTGGGACAAGGCCACTTCACAGTCAACGGATTCGGCGATCAGAGATTACAGGCGGGGTGACGCCTAATTATTTAACGTAACGGGTGGCCTGCCACGAGGCTATTCGCAGTGCATCGACGGACGTGTCGCACCGTGGGACGAAATTCACGGGTAGCCAACCGGCTATTGTTTTGTTGTTTTGGGATCGGGGAAAGGCCCCGCATCGAGACGGGTGGCCAACCGGCACCCCGTTTTTATTTATATTGGTAACGGGGAAAGGCCCCGCAACGCGCAATTTATTTTTGGCGGCCAGTTGAGGCCAAGTTATTTAACGGCATCAAAGCCGCAACGGTCCGGGGCGGCGACCCTGAGGCATGACGGCCGCGCAAGGCCGCAACCCAAGGTTTTCATCGGGGAGAGGCCCCGCAACACCAACGGCACCAAGGCCGCAAAAGCTGTAAATTAATTAAGGTACTATTTTTTTTTATTTTTATTTATTTTAATTTCTTTTTATTTCATTTCTATTATATTATATTAAATTTAAAATTTTGTGATCGAGCGCCGCACAGCGGGTGCACGCTCGGTACGTATTGCTTTCTCTCTCTCTCTCGTTTTCTTCTGGTGCGGGTGGAGGGGAAGTTGTTTCGCTTCGTTTTTTTTTTATTATTAAAATGAATTACTAAATTTTCGGTATGATGGGAGCGGCGACTCCCTCTGTGTCGGTGTAGTGTTTGCGGTCCCTTGGTGCCCGCATCCAATTTCGTAACAGGGGCTTTGCCCTGTTTGAATTCGAATGGATGCGCGCACCAAGGCACCTCTCTCCCATTTATAATTTTGAGTTGTTCGTTCCTCAGGTTCCGGCCGACGAATTTCGGCGGAACTCCAGTTTTTATTATTATTTGCGTTTCATTTTTTTTTTTAATTATCTGTATGATCACGGTGTCAGCCAGGAGCCCTGTATGCCTCAAACCCCACGACCTTAGCACTTCTCCCTGAGAACGTAGCCGGCAAAAATCACCGTGGAGGCCTCTGCATGCGCTTAGTGAATATCTGCAGGTTGGCAGTAGCCAGCCTGTTGCATTCCTTCCCCAAACAGCGGTAGTCACGATTCCTGTAAGTTTTTTGAAAACCCCACGACATCCCCTGAGCTCAGCCGGCTACAAAAACCGCTTCAAAAACCCCTGCAGGAATATTCTGTTCAACGAAACTTTCGTTTCGTTACAAATGTAATAAATGTCCACAAAATTTCTTTGAAATGCATTGCATTGGCAGTAATTTTTTTGAACTAAGATCACAATTTTGTTTGGAAAGAACTTGCTATTAATGTATTACGGTCCTGAATTATCACGGCAAAACTCCATTAAATTAAAAAGCACATTTGTATGTAAAAATGTAACGTAATATAAATTTTTCCAACACGTTCATTCAAGGTTGCGTGAAAAAAATTTGGGTATTAATATATATTAAGAATTTTAACCGTATTAAAAATATTTTCAATTATATCTACATTTACTTTTAAAAACAGTTACAGTTTGTTGCACAACCTTTAGCACATAACCGAACACTTAAAACAAGTGGTAAAATAAGAATCGCACCGCCAAAAAAATTTATTTCATCATCGAATCACATTTTTACCGGCACTATTCTTAATTTAACTATGTACATATATTATTGAACACATTATATATACACCTTTATTTTTTTAAATAAATAGCACCACGTTAAACTTAATATTATCTAATAATTTTAACACTAAATTCAATTAACCTGCGTATTTTATTTAGACCGTAAAGAATTCTTTCTTGTTAAACTCTCGATTAATACTGAATCGTGAGCACAAGTCACTCTACTATTAACCTAGATTTAATGGTATGATGGTAAATTTTACGGTGCTTATTATTAATTTAATAGTGACAGCTTTAATATTAACAAACAAAATATTGCTTTGATAGTAGAGAATTTACAATATTAATGTTATTACCATCAATTTAATAGTACCACTATTCACTTTTCATTTACCGGTTTAGAGTCGAGATAATTATAACCCAACATATTTTTTCCTGCTACATCGGTGTGTTTTTGAAACAGATCTCTTTATAAAATCAATATGATATGGTACGTAATAAGGTATATACTGTTAATTTAATACTTTTTACGCTATTTGCCGTAGGCACTTGGCGAAACACACTAATACTTAATAAACACATTTTTATTAACCACTTGTTTTTTATTTCGCAAAATTATTAATTTAATTATTTTTGCGAAATAAAAAACAAGTGGTTAATAAAAATGTGTTTATTAAGATTAAGTGTTAATTTAATAGTATTTGTTGTAATATTAATTCTATGCTTGGATTAAAAATCAACAATGTCTATCCTATTGAATCAATTGTATAAAATAATGGAAAATTATGGATTTAATAAGCAAATTGTACTATTGCGAATTTAATAGTACGTTTTTCTCTGAGTGTACTACCATGTTGGGGCAAAGGCTGCTCGACACAAATTCCGCTTGCTTTACTTCTGCGGTGCTGCTTTCGCTGGTCTTCCCAAGATGTCTGTCGTTGATTCAATACTTTGGTAATACAAGTTGTTGATTGAACTTTTAATAAAACACTAAATTAAATTCAATCGTTAACAAATCTTGGATTTATATTTTATTTGTGCAATATTTAATGTTAATTCTACGACACTTCTTTTCAATCTGAATTGTAAAACTTAAAAAAATCTAATAAAACTTATAACTAATTTTGCCCGGGAAAACATCTTTCCCAAAAAACCCGTTCGTGGTTGAAAGCCACTGAACAAAACTTCCGAATGACATCTTTAGGAATAAATACTAACATTTAATTTTGCTATAACCCTTTAGTGATTTACTAACACAATTGTGCGGGTAGGGCAAAAGTACCATGTCAAAAATTTAGTTTTGTATGTTTTTTGAACCAACTTACACATTTGTGAATTACTTTTTAACTTATTTTCGTCCGAAAAAAAACACTATACCTATACACACAATTGTGTTGATTTTACTTCAAATAATTCGAAATTCTTTATCAACAACGCCATTACAAATTACGATTTTTTACTCACACATTTGTGTGGGCTGGACTAAAACTGAGCCAATTTTTTGTTTTCTTGGTTGATAAAAGGATAAAGAGTCATCTTACAATGAATAGTTGAATAAACATATTTGTAATTGAGCTACAAATGATAATAAGTTACAATAAAGGTTTTGAAGCAATGAAAAATTAAAACGTCAAATTATGAATAGATGTCAAATTAATAAACAATTAAGAAAGTGACATTCTTAAGATAAGTATTTTAAATGACATACAATTTAAATACATAATTACTAATTTTCTTTGATTTTAGATACTCCTGCATTCGTCTCCAAACATAACGCCAGCCTTGCATCATCGGATTCAACAGGAAGAACACATATTTTGTTGATTGGCTGTTTTAGTGATCCGGATTTGGTTTTCAACGTCACAACCCTTACGATGTTATCTTTTCGTGGATGCACTGCCTCAATCTTTCCCAATTTCCAGTGGGGTGATGGTATATTATCTTCCTTGATGACAACGATATCTCCTACTTTAACATTGGTTTTCGTTTGATGCCATTTTACTCGTTGCTGCAAAGAGGTTAAATACTCCAGATGCCATCGTTTGTGAAATTGTAGTGCGATTCGTTTTACAAGTTGCCATCGTTTATTGAAATTTGAGTGTATTACCGAAGCGTTGTCCTCTGGAATCTTTGCATTTGAATGACCGATCAAGAAGTGTGATGGTGTTAGAAGGTCTAAATCATCAGAAGATAACACACACAACGGCCTTGAGTTAAGTACAGCTTCAACTTCCACTAACAGCGTTGTCATTTCCTCCTTGGTGAGTATATTTTCTCCAATGGTTCTCTTCAGGTGGAATTTCATTGATTGAATTGCACGTGCACAAAGTCCACCAAAGGTAGGTGCGCTTGGAGGATTAAAATGCCACGTAATATAGTTACATGAAAAGAAATTAGAACAATTATTAGATTGCTTAATTAATTTG
Organism: Nephrotoma appendiculata; assembly: GCA_947310385.1. NCBI lineage: Eukaryota > Metazoa > Arthropoda > Insecta > Diptera > Tipulidae > Nephrotoma > Nephrotoma appendiculata. The sequence continues at coordinate 84,153,592 of OX371225.1, forward strand.
GTAAAGCCTTAACGCTGAGACAAATATAAGACTTGTAGGTTTTTTGTCCGCGCCCCTTAGTTAGATGTATTGATATTGGCCCTGCGAAGTCAACTCCAACCGTAAGAAACGGCCTAATGAATTCAACCCTTGCTGCTTTTAGATTTGCCATGATTTGAGTTTCCGTTTTAGCCTTTACTTTGCAGCATACGACACACTTGAAAATGATTTTGCGAATTATTCTTTTGACTCCCAGTATCCAAAATTCTTGCCTCAAATTTGCTAACAATAATGAAGCACTAGCATGTTTGTATTCCCGGTGCGCTTCTTCTACTATTCGCGACGTTAGTATGGACTCATAAGGCAATATCACTGGATGTTTTGCATCATAAGCAACGTTTGAATTGGACAGCCTTCCTCCTACCCGCAATAAACCGCTTTTATCTATGAATAGATTCAATGATATTATTTTGCTTGTTCTTCATAAATTAGTGGAATCCGTCAACAGTTCGATCACTTCACTGAAATAATTCTCTTGAATAGTCTTTACAATCACAATTCTTGCTTTGAACAATTCATCTCGGCTGAATATGGTTCCATATACCCTGTGCTGTTTTGGTGTACGGCAATTGTTGGCAAACCTGTGAACGTAAGCAATTATTCGAATTAATTTGTTATACGACGAAACCCGTTCCGCTACTCCTTCAATTAGATTTGGAACTTCGGTTATATTTATATTGAAGATTTGATGACGTAGTTCTTCGGACGATGAGTCAACATTATACTTTGGTGATGACCATTTATCCTTATACCAACTTAACCAATTAGGCCCCTTCCACCAAAGACCGAACTCCTTTAATATTTTTGGACACAAACCGCGAGAAGCACAATCTGCCGGATTGTCAACCGAACGAACATACCGCCACTTGTCGCGAGTTAGAAATTCAATAATCTCTGTCGTTCTATTAGCAACAAACATTTTCCAGCGTCGTGGAGGTGAAGAAAGCCAATCCAGTACAATCTTAGAGTCAGTCCAGTCTAACTTAGAAATCCAAAGATGTTGAATAAAGATTTTTACCTGAATTACAACAGGTGCGAGCAGGCCCAACGGATCAAATATTCTGCTTGCATTAGACAGGACCTTCCGTTTTGTGATTGCTGTCGTGTCTTCTATATTCACTTGAAATTAAAATTTATCTTCTAAAGGGCTCTAATTTAATCCCAACACCTTCGTAATGTCTGTTTTGTCGGTGATTTGAACATCCATCACTTGTATTTTCTCACTCAGCTCCGCTGAGTTGGATATCCACTTTCTCAACATAAACCCCCGTTTCTTTAAGGCAGTATCAATTCCATGCTTTAACTTCATAGCTGCTTCTACAGTTTCGGAGCCAGACAGCAAATCATCAACATAAAAATCATTAATTATAACGTTTGCCACATCTGGAATTTTATTTAAATTTTGCAGGCCGACGTCTTGGAGAGCCCTGGTCGCCACAAAAGGAGCTGATGATGTCCCATATGTTACTGTTAGCAACTTGTAATGACGAATTGGTTCCGAAGGATGATTTCTCACAATACGCCCGTAATTTGAGTCGTCACTGTTTACCCAGACCTGCCGGTACATTTTCTCTACATCAGCTGCAAACACTACGGCATGTTCTCGAAATCGTAATAAAATTTGGCATAGTGATGATTGTATCGTAGGACCAACAGGCAAACAATCGTTTAATGACATTCTGTTTTCGGCTTCCCCGATCCCTGTCTTCGAAGACGCATCAAAAACAACAAGGAGTTTTGTGGTGGTACTGGACTGCTTCCATACTCCATGATGTGGCAGGTAAACTCCAAAGTTGTTCCTCTCAGGGAGTTCTATCTACTTCATGTGGCCTAGTTGTTCATATTGGTTCATGAAATCCTTGTACTCCTCATAGAACCTATTGTCTCTTTGAAATCTTCGTCCCATTGTACGCTGCCGACGAATTGCGATGGATAATGAATCTCCTAACTCGCTTTTATTAATCTTAAAGGGCAATCTCACTATGTATCTGCCATCTTCCGCGTACTTTGTGGTTTCCTTAAAATGTTTCTCACAAAATTCTTCTTCGTTTGACAAATTTGATATCGACTCAATTTCCTCAACTTCCCAAAATCTTCGTAAAGTTTTATCGATGTTTTGTGCAGCTTCATCTTATGTTCTGGACCAATAAGCTTGAACATCACTAATTTGGTTCTGTTTTGATATTTGACCTGCTACGACCCATCCAAACACAGTCTTCTGCAGAACAATTTTGTTTTTTGTTGTTGCAAGCATTATTCCATTTAAATTGAATTCTTCAACCTCGCTTCGATCTATGGTGTATGCCGATAGATTTGCCGTTATCCTTGACAGAACTAGTACCTCCACATTAATATGCGGTTGTACAGTATCTCTTGTGTGTAATTGGATATTCGCTATTCCCCTGGAAGTTTCCGCTGCCGAGTTTCTCAATCCTAACACGGCGATCCGTGCATTTCTTCGCTTTAGGTTTAACATCTGTAGGCATGATTCGGTAATAAACGAAGCCTGAATCTAAGGGGGAACCTGAATCTAAGAGTGCTCGACATGGAAAAGTTTTACCGTTAGAGCTCGTTACGTTTACTATTGCTGTCGGCAACACTGTATGTAAGATACGGTTTGAGGTATGTCCACAATTTAAAGTGCCTGAATCACTGGTTTTGACTTTTCAATATTTACGTTTGAGTGGTTTGTCGTGGTAATTGGTGTCGGTTGTTCTGCGTGTCATAAGGTATTGTGTTTTCTGTTGCATATACTGCATCTACGTTTTGATCTGCATCGGAAAACTCCGTGATCACCACTTAAACAATTGAAACAGCGATTGCAATCCTTTGCCCATTTTCTTCTTTCTTCTAGCTCCATAGCATTAAATTTTGGACACTGGTAAGTCATGTGTTCTGCTTCATTACATACTCCGCAGCTTAGGCTATTTGATACTTCATGACTTTTGACGTGTTGTTCTTTAATAGAAGATGTTCGTCTAGATGAACCTTTCAACGATTCCAAAGCGTCCCCTCGGCGTAATAAGAAGGCAAATAATTCCTCGACCGTTGGAAAATCCTTTTCTGCTGTTTCTTGTGCCCATAGCGCTTTACTTTCGTGATCTAATTTGTGTACTAATATATATATTAGCCATGGATCCTTTGAATCACCATTCGGTCTCACTACCGACAGTCCTCGTAACACCTCGTCCGATGTATCAAGTAGCCTTTTGATATTGACGCTGGTTGCTGTGTTGATTGTCGGTTGCTCTATAAATGTTCGAATGAAGAAGGTGATCGTATGCTTTTTCCTATCATAGCGCTGTCTAAGCTTCTTAAGTGCTTCAATGTAGTTTGCTTCCGTAATGGACAGATGTCTCAATAAGCTAGCAGCTTCTTCTCTAAGTAACACCTTCAGGTATTGGAATTTTTGAACTGGCGATAATGAAGTGGAATCGTGTATAGTAGCTGAGAACAAATCGTAGAATGATTGCCACTCCTTATAAACTCCAGCAAACGGTGGGATGTTTAATTTTGGTAAGCGGACTTCTACGTGTGTGGGCTGTGTAAGATTCGCCGAATAATCAAAGCTTCCACTAACCTTTCCAGCATTTAAGCCTAATTTTCGCATTAACACTGACAATTCCGATATTGCTTTATAGTAATTCTCTTCGTATTCCATATCGAGTTCTTGATTTTGATCCAGTTCAAAAATTTGATTTTCGATCGAAGTGAACTCATCCATCAACTTTTCTGCACGTGCCATCTTTGCTCTACATTCCTCTAGAGTAATTTCACCAGGACTCTTCTTGAGGCTGTTTATGAAGCATGTTATAGCTTTCCTTTATTCAGTGATCTTTGTTTGTTAAGCGCATTTAGTTCAGCCATTTTGCATAGTTACGTACAGCACTATTTGAACTGGTAATAGTTTATATTTCGCACACAACACTATAATCACTAACACTGTGTCCGTTTAAAGGTATTTCAAAGTTTGTATAAAACGCGTACCGGGATTGATTAAATGTTTAATAGATCGATTATATAAAATGGCGTCAGTGGAAAATTGTTAGTGGAAAATTTTCACTTGCACGTGGTTCAACAATTTATTTACAATAATTTGGACTACTACTATTTGTAATAGCCAACCGAATATGAAATTTACTAATCGTTCTATAACTTTTGTTACACTTAATTTACAGTTATCGATAATTGTCTTTTAAGATGCGCTATCTTACATATACGTATATGGTGCACAATAAAATTTTATTTTCATTCTTATAATAATTTAATTTTGTATACTAATATTTTTTTATTTGTATATATAAAAAAGTATACTTAGCCGATCCGGCTCGAAGAACCATTCTGTTGCGGTGCTGCTTTCGCTGGTCTTCCCAAGATGTCTGTCGCTGATTTAATACTTTGGTAATACAAGTTGTTGATTGAACTTTTAATAAAACACTAAATTAAATTCAATCGTTAACAAATCTTGGATTTATATTTTATTTGTGCAACATTTACTGTTAATTCTACGACACTTCTTTTCAATCTGAATTGTAAATCTTAAAAAAATCTAATAAAACTTAACTAATTTTGCCCGGGAAAAAACCCGTTCGTGGTTGAAAGCCACTGAACAAAACTTCCGAATGACATCTTTAGGAATAAATACTAACTTTTAATTTTGCTATAAAGAGACATCTTACAATGAATAATTGAATTAACATATTTGTAATTGAGCTACAAATGATAATAAGTTACAATAAAGGTTTTGAAGCAATGAAAAATTAAAACGTCAAATTATGAATAGATGTCAAATTAATAAACAATTAAGAAAGTGACATTCTTAAGATAAGTATTTTAAATGACATACAATTTAAATACATAATTACTAATTTTCTTTGATTTTAGATACTCCTGCATTCGTCTCCAAACATACCCTATGATGGACCGGTTTCCCCTGTTGTGTTTTTTTTGGTGTGTCAAGTCAATGACCGGGATAACGAGAAAATGAAAAAAGAAACAGAAAAGTTAGTCGATGATAAGTTGTAACGGCTCGTTTGGTTTCGGAACCAGGTGTTAGTATTTGCGGGTGTTGCTCGTCGCGGCCGGGTTGTAATTTCCGAAACACTGTCTACCATGTTGAGCCGGATACGGTTACCTGGTATGCATAAATATCCGCACGCGATTTATCTAGGTTGCCCATCACTAATCCTTATATAATTTAGGCTGACATCACTATTAACATTCGATGCACTGTGACAATAATCGTAAAAAAGTAGCCGAAAAGATAACAGCACTCGAATCCGTGCGTACGCGAGCAGATGAGAGCAAAATTAGGTTGCATTTACAATAATCGCATACAAAAAAATCAATCCAAAATATGTAAATTGCTAGAACTACGTTACTGCCAAATTCGAAAAATTATGTATACTGTATGTATATGTTTACAGTTTCAAATAAATTTAACATAAAATAATTAACAGAATACCTTACAAAATTATTTTCTGGTTATACCATGTTGCCGTAGTTGGAATCGCCCCTGCGCTCGGTTTTGTTCAGCACTTCCTCCTACTCCAATAGTTTAAATGCTGGTTCCAGTTGTCGCTGCCCGGAAAATAAACTTTCTTATTCCAGAAATCGGTTTGACGTTGTAGCCCGCAGTAACTGTACCGCTACCAGTACGTTCGGCGAGAGTTGGTGGTGCCAAACAAAACCTTTGGGATTGGCCCTTTTACCTAACTCGCTTGGCGACTTACACGCCTATAATGTTTGCACGTATTCCAAACGCAAAATGGTGGAGTTAAGTGACCCGCTATGCACCTTTTATCTTCTTTTTATTTTTATACCTCAACAGTCACTTTGGACAAGATGGCTTGGTACCAACAAAAAAATTCACAAAAACCGTTTTGATTTTTTTATTATAATACATACAACTATTTTGCACTAAATGTATTATTTGTTTTGTATTTCTTGTTTTTTTTCTTTTTGATACAATCACAATTTATTGCCTTTCGAATTGGCACACCAAACAAAACAATCTCAAAAAACTAAAATTTTATTGTATGCACTTTATGCAACAAAATTTTGCACAATCCAAAAAAAATATATAACCAATCTTGGTAATCGCCAAAAATTAACTGCCTCTCCCCGCTTTTCATCCGATCGAGCTGTTTTTTTCGTTTTTTTTTCTTTTTTTTTTTTTTTTTATTGGAGAGAAAGGGGCAACGCGTTTTTATTTTCTACTACACAAATCATGAAAAGGTATATTGTTGTCTCCCATTAATCATCATCGATCGTTATTCACATGCACATCCATCATTATAAGTCATCCTACCAAAGCAACATTTGTTATGTCACCCAGGAAGCATTTAAGCCAAACGCGTGTCGCGTTAAATCGTTACAAAGTCTCAAAGCTAAAATCATAAAAACAAAAAAAAAAAAAAAAAAAATTCGTTAAATTAAATTTCTTAAAAAATTTTACTAAAATTTGGTTTATTGTACAAATAAAAAAAAGAAAAAAAAAAAATATTTTTTTCGTAACACTTAATTTTAAGTAATACCCGTAAAAAAAATATTATAATCAAAATGAAATTACTAATGAAGAATGTGTATAAAAAGAAAATTTTAACATAAAAATTATAATCTATATAAATTAACGAACTACAAACGATTATAAAAATAATATTAGAAATTTCTGTAATAAGCTGGTGAATTGAAAATAAAAAGAAATTATATTAAAACTTAAATAAAAGCTCGAACCAAAGTAATTATTTCATAAAATCCTGGCATCGCTAAAATCGAGGTTTGTGTTAAAACCGTTAAATCACGCAAATAACGTATGAAAGGCATAAATGCTAGTTTTGTTGGATGATTAATCGCTGCAACATTAAAACAACAGCACCTGCAAATCACATCATATTCGATACGTGCCGTCATATTGGGGAATATCTTTTGTACAACGTTGCGGAGGTCATCAAACGCGTATACTACACCACTTATTGAAAATATTGGTACAACGGAATGTAATATCGAATGACAGGCACCAACAACAATCATAATAGCTGCATAGAGGACAACCTACTAAAATGGATTACATGTACTACCTTGGCAGCGCGTTATAGGTAACTTTATATTTTTTAATTATATTTACTATCCATTAAGTAAACGCAATTACGATCGGGAACATTTTTTTTTCCTTGCCTGAATTTTAATACGATTCAACTAACATCATTTCGATTAGTGATATAATAATTTCTTCACAACAATTTTTTTTCTTTGCCTATTTAACTTGTAAATTAAAAGTGTTAAGATGTGTTATCTTTTGTCAATGTAATATATGTACAAACAAAATATGAACCCTTGATGATATCGGTCTCCCAGAGTGCTCCATTCGCCTAACTATTTTGTTCCTTTGTTTTTTTTTATTCTTTTTGTGACCAAGTGAATATCTCAGTAATTATGGCTAATTAAAATTATTAATTATAGTGATGTGAGTGAGTATAAAATAAACGTAATCGAGGCACGTTGAATAAAATTAATATGAGACAATTCAACTAGTACATTTTAGCTAGAGAATCCCCCCGCGACGAGTAAACCTGGAAAAGTCCTGGTCGGCCAAAAAGGAGGAATTGTTACAATAACGGAGATTGACGACCCATCGGCAGCTTGAATTAAGGCATTTAATTTCTGTTTTTTCCCTAAATACTTATGGTCGCCCTGCTGTCAAGTTGTTTAAATTATCATTATTTTGGTGTAAGGTCGCGTAGATCGTGGGGTTGATACTCCCGATTTGTTCATATAGAGTGCATTGGTGGACGCGTTTTAGTTGTTTAGCTTTGTTTATTCATTTCTCATATTTTCGTTATGTTGGTTTCGTCTGCCTCATTCTTCAACTGTAGGTTTTTTTTAATCGCTTCTTCAAAATGTATGGGCAAAACTGAGCAAAATTTAAATCGATGACCATTGTCCTTGCATTTCAAGCAACCCGTGGGAATATGTGTTTGTTTGTTTATAGTAACTTCTTCGGCCCTCGGTGTATAACGACTTCGATTTTCCATCATTTTTCGTGGGTTATACTCCAACGCGTCCTATAGAGTCTTTCATAGTTCAGCGATTCCATACGAAAACGATCAAAAAATGCAAATTTTGTCCTGAACCCTTTAGATTTCTATGAAACTTCCCAAAAATGTTCTCTATATAAAATAACTCAACACGTATTTTTTATTTCCTTCTGCGGCACTGTTCTTTGTAATAGGGGCGTGCGGCGTTTCTGATTTTTCTTAAAAATGATAATTTTTGGAGGCCTCTGTCGCGAGAACCACTTAACCGATTTTAACAATTTATATCTCAAATGAAAGGGATCTTATAAATAGCGGTACAATTTTAATTTTAGAAAAATTTAATCTTAAAGAAAAAATGCGTTTTTTGGAAAATGTGATTTACCGTTATGTTGGACTTAAACGAGTTATCGGTTTTTTAACTTTTTTTAAAGCTAATTTATTTTGTAAGCAAATAGAAAAATAAAAAAAGGAGTGGTACCTTTCATTTTTAAAATACGATTTTTTGAATAGGTCAAGATCTGAATATTTTAAACCAAAATTGAAGAAAATCTATTCAAACTGTTCCTTCGATAATTTCATTACAGATTTTACTTTATTTTTATATTTTAATTCCTCAATTCAAACACTTTTTGCAATGCAATAAAACCATAAATTAATTGTTAATATAATCTTTATTACTCAATATCAAAAAGTTTGTTTCTTGTACAAAATGAAAACTTCCTAATATCTAAAGATGCCTTATTATGTGGACAAAAACTATGATATTTTTGAGTTCCTGCTATTTGTTTTACTGAGCCATATCTATTTTTTAATTGCTTTTCCATTGTATCATAATCTGTAGTAGTAAAATATAGATAGTTTACTTTTGATTCTTTTTCGACTGCCCATGAATAAAGTTCACGTGGCGTAGTTATTTGGTTTTCAACAGGATTTTGTAAACTTGCTCTAGCAGCATTCCTCTTGAGAACTCCTCCTAATGCATCGCAAGGTCCTTTTCCGTGGCGAGTTGCAAAAAAATGCCATTCTGCTTCCATACCGAAGTCCTGCTTGAAATGGCATAGATTGTAGAAACTCATTTTGTTTTTGTACTGAACCCCGGATCCATCGGAAAAGAAACAAATTTTCTTAACGTGCCGTAATTTTTCCTTTAAGAAATTAACTAGGCCGTTAATAAACAATCTCGCTTCTACATGATTATGTTTAGTTGCCTCAGATATAACTATCAAACTTGTGAATTCCAAACTACTATCGTCTTTAATCGTATGGCCGCTTTCTACGTTTTTATAATACACTGCAAATGGATGTATTGTACATTGAGCATTGGACCAATGAAATCCTTGAACGGCATCCTGAATTACAAATGAATAGTTCTCTGAAAAATCACATATAACAATACATTCATCAGTTGCTGCATTTGATTTTCTATATTTTAGGTAATCTGCTTGTTGTTTTGCAATAAACGAATGCGGTACTATATTATGCAGTTGTACACCAAGTTTATCTGTGAAACCCATATGGTTATAGTTTCCATACTGCATCGATCTACTTGCTGCCACTGCTTGAATGTTATTTCATCTATACAATTTTGTAGAAATTTTTCAGATAATTCCTCTCGAATACTGTCCGGTCCCGGGCAGGCTGTACATTCGTTTAAATGGCATGATGTGCTTGGAGTATTGCTTATGATCTGCGAAATAAGATCTTGATAACTTCCTTCTTCGTGTGATAAAAGGTTCATAGATTTTATTTTATTAAACATAAGTTTAATATTTTGATGATATATATGACACAAATACTATGTGTACCGCTAGAGTTCGCTAATACGCAGTGCCCTGGACGAAGTGCAGCAAAACTAGAAAATCCAATTTTTGTATTTGGTTATTTTTGTTTAAATATTTGATGAGCCTCCTTCAAATTACCAAGAACCAGCCTACGCTGCTTTGTTTCAATAACCCCATCTGATGACATGGTCTTGAAATCTCGTTTCCCAGGGCACATCCGACTTATATCGTCATCTTCATAAAATTTCTGCACCAATAATGCGATTTCCTGATTAAGAATTGTTGATCCCAATTTGGTGTTCGGTCTTGACATGATACCTTTTTCTTTTTGAATCTGTTTTGGTCTATTTGCCATATAATAAGACACACCGAACTCATCTTGAATTTTCCGGACAGGCCAGCTTTTTGGAACCGATGTTAAAACCATATACTTTTCATTTGTTATTGTAGAAATATCATATTTTTCTCGTAACTGTTGAATTATTTCAATACTATCACCTGATACGTCAGTGACAGCATGCTCAGAACTGCACGGAAGCCTAAATATTTCTTCAGAAATTTTCGCTGTAACTTCTTTAAATTTTTGTTGTTTATAATTTTCACTTCTCATTTTCTTATGTACTAAAGGAGAACTGTGAATTGATTTTAAAGTATCGTTGAATGATGATATATCCGGATTAATAAATTGCTCCTCATTTGATGAACTTATAGACGAAGATGCAGGTGAACATTCTCGATCCAAATTAATATTTTGTGAACCAAAGAGTTTATTATTATCACTACTTGATCCACTTTTATAAATTTCAAGATAACAAGCATGGCAATACCTTGAAGATTAGCTTTCTCAATTATATAATTATTCACTTTTCGGCTGGACGATTTGTCTTTATATAGATGGCACTTTACACACTTAACTTTCATACTGAATATTTTTTGTTTTCACTTTTTTAAAATGTACTTCAAACTCTACGATACGAATGACAAAAAACTTACAAATCTAGCATATTTATACGAAACCGATTTTGGTCTGAAACCCAAATGAATTTGCCTGCTGCGATTTCTAATTGTCAGGCAATAAAACGTTCAGACATATAACCAAGTACAGTTGGCGAGATAATAAAAAGTAAAAAGGAGGTTATCCACATGCTGATAAGAAAGTTTATTACCATTTGCACACCCTCATTTTTAAGATTTATTATCTTGACCAATAGATAATTGTTTTAAGTAAACCATAATAATGTAAGCATGAACAATAAGAATGAGTCATAAAATCAATGTTAGCAAATGTTTTTCATAAAATATCTATTCCTGTACGATTTCTGTCGTAAGCGATAGATAATAAACTATAAACATTATTCACCACGAAATATTAAGGCTGTTTATGAGAGTTTTAAAAGATATCTGGGTCAGCCTTTATTTTATAAAATTCAAAAATTTATAGTTATTCCCCTTGCTTGATGAGACATTCTCATTATTGCTCCTTTCAAGTTTTAGATAATGACAATTCCTAATTTTAGAAATGATTTTTTTTTTTGTTTTTCCTTTTTTTGATTTTTTTATTTTGTTTTTTTCTAAATGAACTAAAGTAAAAAAAACAAAGAAAATAAAAAATAAATTAAAATTATAATAAAATTATCAGAGGAAAAGTTTGAATACATTTTCTTGAATTCTCGTTTAAAATATTCAGATATTGACATAATCAAAAAATCATATTCTAAAAATGAAAGGTATCACTCCTTTTTTTATTTTTTTATTTTCTTACAAAATAAGTAAGCTTTAAAAAAAAGTGAAAAAATCGATAAGTCGTTTAAGTCCAACATAACGGTAAATCACATTTTCCAAAAAAACACGTTTTTTCTTTAAGATTGAATTTTTTTAAATTAAAATTGTACCGCTATTTATAAGATCTATTCATTTCCTTTCATTTGAGATATTAACTGTTAAAATCCGTTAAGTGGTTCGCGCGACAGAGGCCTCCAAAAATTATCATTTTTAAGAAAAATCAGAAAAAACGTAAAACGCCGTACGCCTCTGTTTCAAACAACAGTGCCGCAGAAGGAAATAAAAAAATACCTGTCGAGTTATTTTATATAGAGAACATTTTTGGGAAGTTTCATAGAAATCTAAAGGGGTCAGGACAACTCGTGATCGTTTTCGTATGGAATCGCTGAGTTATGACACATTTTCCGCAGCTGTTAGATACTCCTAAACCACATGTTACAGGTTGCGTTCTAGAGCAAGGCATTCATGTTTTCCAATATGGATTCCAAAATATAAACTTCCAATAACCGCGCTTTCTAGACGTAAATCGCCCTTTGTTTCTTGCTAAATGTGTCATTACCATTACCAAAAACCATTTTTACCCGGAATTTGAGCAATAAAATGCGGATAATTGATATGATGATAATAATATTTATTGTCACAGATCTTATAAGTTTCAGTTGTTTTGACAAAATTAGAGAACTCTGAGTTGATTTGCGTTTAAATCCGCATTATGTGGTCTTGTTCGCGTGCAGTTGCGATTTTATTATAAAATTTGCTCGGGTTTTAGAATACGTTATCCTAAATACCATATTTCTACGTTGTGGGTATACATAGTAAGATCGTGTTTTATGAAAATGGCCCAAAATAGGAACATTGACACTTTTTATCAAATTTGAATTTTTAATTTTAAATTAAGTAAAAGGCAAAATTGTTTAACTAATCGTAAAACGTTTTATTTCAAATTAATAATGAAACCAAAATCGCCAATTCAATTAATTTTACCTAATTTTTGTCTTTGGATTTTAGGTGGTATTGAACACCCGGTGGGTTCTACATGTCTTATTTCAGGATGGGGAACATTAAATGCGGTATACATGATTTTTTAACCTAAATCCAAAAGAAAAATTAATTATTTGCCTTATCTACTTATTGTTTTCAGGGCGGTATACTAAAACCGTCAGATCTTCTTCAAGGTACTTTCGTACCGATCCACTATTCAATCAAATGTAATAATGCATATTATTTAAATGGGGCCGTTAAACCTGGTATGTTTTGTGCAGGATTTTTCGAGGATGGTATTGATTCATGTCAAGGTGATTCGGGTATGAATGCGCTTTACCACGATATCCCGGAATTTACACCGATGTTTATTATTTTCGATCGTGGATTTTACAAAACAGTGGAGTCTAGTATTTGTAATAATTTATTATTAGAAACCCCTCCACATTATTGGTATCCAAAAATAAATAAAAATTTATTCTTATAATGTGTCACTTAATTACAAAGGTTTAATCATAATTCTTTGTGCGATTTGCGATATCACGTTAATATGACATATCTGTGATAACAAATTATCAATAAGTTAACGACCGCTTCATACCGCCAAACAAACATCGTATCAATAGCCAGGAGCATATCTAACATAAATATCGTAATCGACAGTCATAATTTTAATAGCGTTCAAAACTTCGAATACTGCGGGTCAGTAATAAATTATTACTGATTTTATAAGTTCTGCACTTCTAAAACCCGACTGTAATGAATTTTTAATTTTTTCCATAATATCGATCTACTGCTTTGCATTCTAGATGTTTAAAGGTGCGGTGTTTAAATACTTTAACAAAGAATAATACCATGAAGTGTAAAGTATATTTAAGATTTGGGCCGCTACATCACTCCCCTCCTTGGTCAAAGACTTTTTTGATTTAAATGGAACATACAGGTTTTACGAACACTAAGATTTTCGGCTGGGCTTACCACAAGTATTTCTTATGCTGCCTTAAGTCAGTCGGTGCTAATTGTTATTGAATTTCCGTCGAGATACACAACAAAGCCGAGGAAGGACCTAGAAGAATTTTACCGCTAATGGAAGAGTCAGTAGTTATGTTGAACTGCGTGTCGTTCATCGAATGTGCCAGAAGAGCAGCTGCGGCAAGAGAACGCTTGGACCTTTTTGAAAATTTGAAGCAATTTTCAGACCAACAGAAGTTTTTCTGTTTTCCTTGCGCGAAGACGAAACTTCACAACACATTTATGTACTTGCGAGTGCATCTAGTTTTTGACGCTTAACATTCAATAGTGCTTTCGTAAGTATGCCAACATCAGATGAGGGTCACCGTATAGCGTTGTACGATGTACTTGCGAAATACTGGATGCTTCCTCACTCAGAAAAAAAATATGATAAATACATGATTACATTTACCATATTATGATAAAAGTTAATCATTGTTATTATTAATATAATCATTGTATGTTAAATACAATCATTTAAATGATTGATTTTATCATACTATTATATTCTTGATCAATTTCTTGATCTTCCTCATCATAAGAATGGTGATCACAAGTGGTCACAAGTGATCATCATTCTTATGATGAAGAAGATCAAGAAAATGATCAAGAATATAATAGTATGATGAAATCAATCATTTAAATGATTGTATTTAACACACAATGATTATATTAATAATAACAATGATTAACTTTTATCATAATATGGTAAATGTAATCATGTATTTATCATATTTTTTTTCTGAGTGCTGGATAATGACAAGATCGATGCGCCCTGCGACTCGTAGTATACCGTCACTGTCGACGTAGTCGGTTCTTGTCTAACATATTGTAACGGAATTCTATTTAATTCCGTTACTAACCTATCCCAAACAAAAAAACTAATAATTTTCTTATCTGCATGACCTTGGAGATAATTCTCTAACTATATCTAACTTATGTACCAGTCATGCTACGTTTTCACATTTTCTTTTTACGTTTATTTACTACAAGGCCATTTAATTAATTCATGTTAGAATTTTTTTTTAATGAGTTTCTGTGGGGTAAGCGTAAAAAGTTTATGCAATTCGACATCTCTACATTTTTCAAGTACACGATAAATGCAAGTGGTTTATTTATGTATAGCGTTGACATATTTACGAATACGTCAACCTATGTGAAAATCAAAACCATCTGTATTTGTTGTTGTGCAAACTTCCGCTAGTAGCAAATACGAGCCGGAAATTCACAACATGCGCGGTTTCTAAAAGTTTTCTGGATTGTCATCAAAAATAAAATGTAAGTTGATTGAGAGAACAATTTTAATCACTGGGTTAAAATGTAAATTCTCTCTCTCAACAAGTGATTAAGTTTTGGAATAAATACCGCGAAATTTTCTTGGTTCGAGGCAGTCAGTTAATTATCCGTGTAGTAGCTCAGCTCGGCGGATAATTAAATACTTAGTTTTTTGTTTTTGTCTTGTTTTTTTTTGTTTTTTTTTTTGAATAAAAGTTCTGTGTTAGGTTAACGTAAATATTGTGTGTTTTTTTTTCGGGGTGAAGAACAAAGCGGTAAATTGGTAAGTATACAGGGCTCACCATACTAATTCTTACGGCCCAGGTAACACGGTGTTCTTTTGGCTGTCTCTCGGGACGGGAATGTTGTGACATAGGCACTCTTTCCCCTTCTGCCAAAACCGCCGTGGTACCCAAAATACTTACTAACGTCTATTGTGGGCCAGAGGCCAATATATTGTTGTATTAGTTGATCTAATATGATGGTGTAAACACCATAATATACAACCTCGGTCGACTCGATCCGCATAACGGGTCGACGAGACTGCCACTATGTAGGGGTCCGCTACCCCACTCAACTGTTCCCTTTTTCTTCTGCGGCTAGCAAGGCCGCTATCCATGCACTCCAATACCCACGCCATTTTCCTCTAAAAGACTGAGCTGCGGGAATAAATGCCGCAAGGAGTGCGAACATGGGTAGTGGCAAATTCTATGAAACCGGGCTGGCCTCAATAGGTAAGAGGCTAACCCGTTTCAAGTGGCGCCCAAAAGGGACAAAACAACTGTTCCACAATTTATTAAAATTATTTATGTAGGCACCACCGTTTCAAGTGGCGCCCAAAACCAGGGGGCACAACATCTGTTCCCTGTCTTTAACAATTTATTTAAATGATTTATTTATAAGTTTTTGTCAATACAGATATGAGATTCTGACCGGTATGAGTATGGCAGCGGTCATGCTCTAGAGGCATGCCTGACCAGATTCAGTGGTGGGTCATAAGCATACCGGGGTGAATCTTAAACTTTTAAGTTGCATTGCTGGATTTTCGAATTCTTGGTTTATCTGTGGCATGTCCCAACCCACACTCTGGGGGATAAACCAACATTCGTGATAGCATTTGGAATTTAAAATTTATGTATTTAGGATTGTCATAAACTGGTACACAACATCTGTTTCCAATGTAAATAAATTGTTGGTATATAGGCATCACTGTTTCATATGGCGTTTAAATGCGTGCATTTAATGAACCACTGTCTCAAATGTTGTCGATATGTTAAAGAAAAAAAAATTTTCGGTAGTAGCAACACCAACCATTTCTCAAGAATTAATTATCGAGTTGTACGGTTTTCGGTACCTGGTACAACTAACAATCTTTCAATTCTGTACAGGCAAGGGTGAATGGTGTGATCCCTGGAGCAATGTGCATATCTCTTTCTCGGCCGGGGAAGATACCGGGGGTATAAAGGGCTGCACATTCCCAGTTAAATTTGAAACATCATTCCATGTCCCGGTCAGATGGTAAAGATTGCCCCCTCAATTTTTCCTCAGTTTTAATAACCCAGCTGGTAGTAAGAAGTTACGCCAAGTGAGGATAAATTTGGTTAAAAAGTAGATTTCCACCCACAACGTTAGTTAGGTTTCGCTGTATTTCACCTCGTTAATTCAATTTTAAATTTACATCCCTAGGGATGGGTTCGCCAGTCCTCCTTTTTAGATTAAGTACGTCCAGGGCATAGCACTTGTAGCTGTTCAATCTTGTGTTCTGATTGTGGACGGTTATATGACTCCAAGTTTTGGACATAAGTTACAAGTAGGTTATGGGACACGTTGTGGAAATC
This sequence comes from Nephrotoma appendiculata, assembly GCA_947310385.1. Lineage (NCBI taxonomy): Eukaryota > Metazoa > Arthropoda > Insecta > Diptera > Tipulidae > Nephrotoma > Nephrotoma appendiculata. Next base: position 84,170,335 of record OX371225.1, read on the forward strand.
TTAGCGATAGCCGGCGAGTTATCGTTCCTTCTTGATAAAACAATAATCCGGCCGCGAGAGCTGAGCATTTGGCCTCGTAGATATCGGATTACTGCGTGCCAGTTCTGACTTATCACTCACACGATCCATTGTCTCCAAATGTAGGATAGGAATCTGGATTGTGGAACGAGGGTAAAGCTGATGACACGATCAAGCAGGTACTTTAATCAGTTTCGTTAGTCTAACCAACATGGCAGTGAGGATCACTCGTAAGTAGTTGGGACGCCCACTGCATAATTGAAGGTAGATTAGCAAGCTGATCAAAATTATAAATCTGTTCCTTTTCCTTTTCCTTGTTTGACCCAATAATAGTGGTATTCTTATTGTCGACCCATGGTGGGGGTCGGAATAAACCGTGGTTGTATATATTCTGAATTATTCAATTTCATTTTTTTTTGTGTTAAGGATAAATTAAGTAAACTGTTTATTAGTAGTCAGTTTTGGTTTACCTAATAAGTTAAGATGGAGCTTTATATAAACAAGCTCAGTGAGGAGGAGTTGCGTATAGAGTTTGAGGTGCGCAACCTGGTTGACAAAGCCAACCAGGAAATAACTCAGACGATGAAAGAAGCGCTAGTGCGTAAAATAGAGGAAGAGCGTGAGGATTCGTTCTTCGCGCCTAGCAAAGCGCACCAGGCCGCACAGAAACAACCCAGACGTGAAATTGAGGCTTGCACAAAGAAGTTAAAGTCGGTATGGGAAGGGGTGATGCAAAACCTAAAAGATAGTGTACCAACCGAAGAATGGCAGCCGGAGACGACTGCAAGATTGGCTCACATTCAGGGTCGAGCCGATCGGGTAAGCAAGTCCCCAAAGTTCTCCGAAATGTCAACGTGTTTAAGGGAAGCCACCCACGTTCTCGGCAAGGTGGTAGCAATGCTGAAGCACGGAAAGCTGGCCCCAGAGCAAGCCCGAGAGCAGATAGAGGGGTTAGTGATAGAAATACCAAGCAAAGAGGCTACAGTTAACCCCGGGGGAAAGCCAACACTACCCCAAGATGAGGTTGGGACTAGCAAAGATGTCCAGCAGTTCAAAACCAAGCCCCCGTTTATGTTAGAGGATCTTGGTGAAGACCTGTTGGATGATCTTGGGCTTGAAATAGATCAATTGAAGTTAAGCAGTTCGGATAGAACAAAGGGAGACGAAACTGGGTTCGATACGTCCACTAGGATGCCTCATAATTCTACTAAGTTTCCCGAAGTACCAGCCTGGAGTAATACAAAATTACGGCAGGAAGCAAAAACATGGAGAATCAGATTCCAGGGACTCCAAAGCGATTTAACGATCCAACGCTTTCTCAAACGAATAGAGTGGCATGCCGACAGGTCAGATATCCCCTATGACCAGCTTGTGCGAGTGCTAGATCTCTGCCTAGAGGACGAAGCTTTCGAGTGGTTTTGGAATACGGTCGATCGTAACCCCGGAGCCTCCTGGGAACAAGTGAGACAAGCAATGATTGTCCGGTTCACGCCAAGTATCACGGATGACGACATACGTCGGATGCTTACCAATCGAAAGCAGAGGTATCCACGAGAAACCGTACAAGAGTTCTACCAAGCGATACAGAGGATTGCGTTGCAATCAAACAAAGTTATAACTGACAGTACGATATATACCATCCTAAGAAGGAACATTAGACCAGGTCTACAGTTTGCACTTCATGATGAAAACGATTTCCCGAACCTACCGGCCTACATCCGCCGCTGCAGTGCTTTAGAAGCTATGTGGCGTAGATTCGGACATAATCCTGAGGCAAGTCTGTCGCTGCAATCAAACGCATCCGAATCTTACAGGCCACCTCCTCGGCGGCAAGTAGCGTTTGATCCGAGAGCTCCAAAGGTTCACGAGCTGTCTCATCCAGACACAACAGAGTACGTACCAGAGGAAGAGGAATGTCTGTATGGTTACCTGGATGACGGCACACAATACAACCAGCCACAGATAGAGGCGATGGAGGCTAAGCTTAAAAGAGAGATTTCCCCAGGAAGATCGTTCAAGAATCCAACTGGGCCAGTTATTCTTAAACCCCATCTAAACACCACAGGGCCTTCACGGCCTGGATACCGAAGTTGTTGGAATTGTGGCCATGCAACCCATTACTTTAAAGACTGTACGAAACCCGTCAAAACTAATTTCTGTTTTGGGTGTGGAGCTAAAGACACGTTCATGGCGTTTTGTGCAGTGTGTAATCCACCGGGAAACTGGAGGGCCGAGATGAGGGGTACTCGGGACACTCGTCTTGGTCACGAAAGCCCGAGATTAAACAGGAGGACGGAAGAAGCTGCATCCAACACCGATCCGGAGTTATACCGGGGGTGGCGGAAATAAGTACACCTAAAACCAAATCTTCTTGTTCGACGTCTTGTCAAACGGATAACAGGCAAGTTAGTCGGGCAATAAGTTGGTTGCGTAAGCGCAGTATAGGGCGCAAGAACATTATTTCATCAGTTATCCAACCAGGGCCAGACCACCGGCCATACGTCGAATTAAAAATAAACAGGCAAATGATCCGAGGATTACTCGATTCTGGAGCCAATATTAGTCTGTTAGGTAGTGGTAGTGAAAGGTTTCTAGAGACCCATGGCCTAACATATCGACCACAAGAAACAAAGGTACGCACAGCCAGTGGAACACCAGAACCAATTCTGGGATATATCCATACCCCAGTGACTTTCCATGGCCAAACCAAAATAATCAAGTTATTTATCGCGCCAACTTTATCTCAACCTTTATATTTAGGCACAGATTTCTGGAGGGAATTTGGACTGAAAATCTCTGTCTCAGAATTATCATGTCCCACAGAGACACCACGAATGGAAGGCACGATCGACCATCACAAACTATCCAGCGAGCAACAACGAGAATTAGATTTCGTGAAGATGAAATTCCCATCATCGGTCCAATTTGGGCTGGGAAAAACACGTCTCGTTGAACACGAAATCGATACCGGCGACGCAAAACCTATCAAACAGCGGTATTATGCCATTTCCCCTGCCGTCCAGAAAGATATGGACCAAGAGATTGAGCGGATGTTAGGTCTCGGGGTAATAGAGGAATCTTGCAGCCCTTGGAGTTCGCCAATGGCTGTAGTACGAAAGGGTAATGGTAAAATTCGTCTATGCCTTGATGCTCGTAAGCTGAATAGTGTGACAGTCAAGGACGCTTATCCACTGCCAATAATCGACGGATTACTTAGTAGACTGGAAAACACCAGGTATATATCTAGCCTAGATCTTAAAGACGCTTTTTGGCAGATCCCGCTTAATCCAACAGCAAGGCCTAAAACTGCATTTACTGTGCCGGGTAGACCGTTATACCAATTCACAGTAATGCCTTTCGGCTTGTGCAATGCTGCACAGACCATGTGTCGACTTATGCACAAGGTAATCCCGCACGAATTACACGAACGTGTGTTTGTATATTTAGATGATCTTCTCGTGACTTCCCCCACTTTTGAAGAACACTTACACCTACTGAAAGTGGTTGCGGATCGCCTGTCTGCTGCAAATCTCACCATTAATGTAGAGAAATCTAAGTTCCTCCTAAAACGTCTAAAATATTTGGGACACATTGTTGGTGAAGGCAGTATTAAGGTGGACCCCGATAAGGTTATGGCCATCCAAAACTTCCCAGTCCCGAAAACGGTTAAGCACATTAGGCAGTTTCTAGGTATGAGTGGGTGGTACCGGAAATTCATCCCAAATTATTCATCGATCGCTTCCCCACTCACAGATCTTTTAAAATCTAAAGGAAGCATCACATGGAACGAACAGGCACAGAAGTCTTTCGATCAGTTAAAAACTTGTCTGTCCAAAGCACCGGTTTTAATCCATCCGGATTATACACGTACATTTTATATTCAAGTCGACGCATCGAAAACCGGCGTGGGCGGGGTACTCTTCCAGAAGGATGATGAAGACGGAGAACACCCCATCGCATTCTTCTCACATAAACTAAATGGTGCACAGAAAAACTATAGTGTTACCGAGCTCGAGTGCTTAGCGGCTGTCCTAAGCATAAGAAAATTCCGAGCTTATGTGGAAGGATATGAGTTTGTATTAATAACAGACCATGCCAGTCTTCAGTGGTTAATGAACCAGTCCGAACTCTCTGGTCGATTAGCACGTTGGAGTCTGAAACTCCAAGGCTACAAATTCCGTATAGAATATCGGAAAGGGGCGCAAAACATAGTTCCAGATGCTCTATCTCGAGTACACTCCGATGAAATAGCAGCGTTGAATGCGGTCCAAAAACCCCAAATAGACTTGCAGTCACCGGAATTCTCCAGCCCCGAATACCTCGACCTGAAAAATATCATAATGAACATGAAGCCCATGCCAAGCAACGTCAAGGTTGTAGACGGTAAACTGTTGTTTCACCAACCAGTAAGAGACCTGGATCTCAAGACAGACATCCCTAGTTGGAAACTCTGGATTCCAAAAAGCCTAATCCAAGAGGTTTTAGCGCAAGCCCATGATCCTCCAACAGCTGCACACATGGGGACCGGGAAAATGCTAGAGCTAATACGTAGGCATTTTTATTGGCCGACTTTGACTAATGACACCAAGGATTATGTAAGGCGGTGTGAAATGTGCAAACTAACCAAAGCAGCTAACACTGTATTAAGACCAAAGATGGGCGAGTATAAAGAATATGACAGACCGTTCCAGAAATTATACCTAGATTTCTTAGGCCCTTACCCCAGGTCAAAGAATGGAAACATGTACATATTTATTGTTTTAGACCATTATTCAAAATTGGTTCTGCTGAAACCACTGCGTGATGCAACCGCCAGCAAGGCAGTGGAGTACCTGGAAAAGGAAGTGTTCCCCTTATTTTCCGTACCCGAAGTGATACACACGGATAACGGCAAACAGTTCAAGTCCAACCTATTCAAAGACTGTTTAGCTACACTGGGAATAAGCCACTTGTTCACTCCAGTGTATTCGCCACAAGCAAATGCTTCTGAGCGAGTGAATCGATCAGTACTGGCAGCAATCCGCGCCTATGTAAAGAAAGACCAGCGCACATGGGATGAACACTTAAGTTCAATCGCGAGCGCACTAAGGAACACAGCGCATTCCTCCACGGAATATGCGCCATCCTATCTAGTGTTTGGTCAACATACAATAAACCACGGTTCACAGTATGAGTTACTTCGTCTTTTAGGAGACCAAAGTTTAAGTACCTTCACGGTCAATGCTAAAGATGATCGTCTCGAGCTAGCCCGGGAGCTAGTCTTAGACCACCTCCGGCAAGCACATGAAAGGTCTTCACGCCAGTACAACTTGCGATCAACAGATCGTGTGTTGAGCGTGGGGCAGAGGGTCTATGTGCGAAATTTCACCCAAAGTAATGCTGCACAGCAATATTCAGCTAAGCTGGATAAAAAATTCGTCCCTGCCAAGGTTCTTCGGCGCACAGGCCGAGTAGCATACGAATTGGGGGATGGAGCTGGTCGATCACTTGGGATATTTCATGCCAAAGATATTCGGAGTGATCCAGTAGGGGCATAATATCGCCGTTAACCAGCTTATACCAGGAATAGCCGATAGCTAATCTCCGTTATTATACTTGTAGGTCGAAAATGATGGGCCAAAAGGCGGCTGAGGCAACCCAAGCAGGACCGGCGATTCCCACGGACGGGCCTACTGCACAGAAGAAGATTACCTTAGCGGAATACTGGAGTAGAAGGGTTTTGACAATCCTGCCACGCTACGAATCCGAGCCCCCATTGGGGGCCCACAAACGTGGAGGCCTAGAGGCCGAGTTAAAGGCCAAAATTCAGGAAGAATCCCGGATTCTGGGATGCTGCGTGAGGGCAAGGGATAAGAGTAGAGCTGAGGAAAGGTTGAGCCATCTCAGGCTACAGCTCAGTACTTGGAGGAGAGAAAGAAGAGAGAGACTAAGAAACGCGAGGACGAAGGAAGAAGAAAGGAAAGGCGAATTATCGCAGAAGGGAGAAATTGGTGAAGTCGCGGGCCAGTCTGTTGTCACATCATCGATGCGACCGTAACTGCTCGCATAGTTGATGTGATAACAGAGTGAAGGCTGGTATTGCGAATACCGGCAATAGGTTAAGTACGCCTGTTTAGGTTTAGGGAATTAAGTTAAGATTAAAGAGGCAGGAGGTTGGCTCAATCCCATTTCTTGCACATGGTTCAGCGAAAATGGGGTTGGGGCAGCGCCGTGCTTATAGATATTAGGTAAGCCACAGGGAGTAAATAAAACATATCTTTATCAAATAGAGAATTCGAGACGCCAACAGCGCGTGAAATCAAAGATGCAGGGAGTTACAGTAGCAAGTTTGGTGTGTTTGGGGGTTTTGCTGGCTGCAGCCAACATGGAGTACCTAGAATTTACTCACCATCCAGGAATCTATTTGGAAGAGTTGGGAAAAGCCAGTCTTACCCAGGACGATTGGAAATTGGTCCTATTCTATAATCTCGAAAACTATTGGCACGAGTGGAAAAGCATCCGTAGTGTGATGGACCGGGCTCATCAAATTTGTGCAGGGCACAGCGATCAAAGCGCCAATCATACCCGAGCTACGTGGTTCCCCGACAAAGAGTGGCCGTGCGAGGTCATGTTACAACCACTACAAGTCATGATTGATGGCATGCAGGACCGTAACGCGATGTTGCAAGAGCCTAAACGAACACGGCGAGCTCCGTTGGAATTTATTGGGACATTCATGAGCGAGACCTTTGGGGTACTGGACCAACGATCAGCACGGCAGTATGAGGCTGTTATCAATGACCTACAGAGGGGACTGGTACATGTTAGTGATCTCACCAGACAACAGACGCATATAGTGGATATGACCGTGAATCTAGTGCGGAAGCAGCAAGAACAGACAAAAACCCAATATCACCAGCTGCACGGTGAAATAAGCTCACTGACCAGCCATGCCGAATTTGTGGACACAATTCTCCAATTAACCACACAAATTACTATCTTCAAGGAAATGCAGGAGGCTGTAATTGATGTAATGATTGACCTACACCAGGGTCATATTAACACCAGGTTAATAACACCCTCTCAACTACAGAACCAGCTGAACAAACTAGAGTCCTGGTTACCCAGGCATTTGCGTATTCCAAGGTACCAACAGCATTGGGTACAGTTCTATAAAAACTTGAGGGTGACAGCCAGAGTAACGAACCAACTTTTGATTTTTGAGCTCCGCGTCCCACTACTAGATCCTGAAGAGTACCGAATCTACAAAGTATATCCAGTCCCGACTGTTCATGGGGATCGTATGGTTTCTCTGCAACCCACATCACCGTTCATACTCGTAAATCAGCAGCAAACTTGGTATTATCAGATGCAGTACCTAGAGTTCAGAGAGTGCCAAGAGTGGGAAGATGAACAACATGTCTGTAAGCGTGAACATGCGGTATTTAACACACATGAGGAGGGCCGGCCATGTGAAATCAGCTTGTTATTGCACGAGGAGCTGGAATTAGAAAAGTGTACCGTTCAATCCACCAATAAAAGAACCAGCATTAGTCCACTTAGCCAAGCCAATACGTGGATCATGGCCCTGGCGCAGACAGAAACCGTAAATGTGATGTGCAATGGTACGGTGGAGCGGGCAGCTATACAACGAAGTGGAATACTTAGTCTGAGCCCCGACTGTAAACTGATGGGGAAGGATTATTTGCTGGTGAGCCAGAATATTTACGTCTCGGAACAAAATGCCTATTTCCTACCTAGCTTCAACATAACTCAGAAGCTAAGGAAATCGGTTGGCACGCTGGATTCTGAAGACCTGGACCCTGAGATGGAGGAAATTCTGTCAGCTGTCCGAGCCCTACAGCAAGAGGAAACTTGGTACCAGTTTAACGTCCACGATCTGTCACACTACTCAAGCTCAGGGATAACTATAGTGCTGCTGGTATTGTTCGCCATCGCCTGGTGGAAGAGGAGACACATCAGCAAGTTGCTGTATCTAGCAACCAGACAGCCAGCCCCCAACACACAAACTCAAACGCAAACGACAACCAAACGAAGGATAGGGAGACGCGTCAGCCTTTGAGAGAGGACCCCGTGACAGAACAGCAGTTAAAGAATGATATATATTATATATGTAGTAGTAATAATTAACGTAAAGTAACATAGTTACATATTTTTATTAGGGCAGCAATCAATTTTTGAAATCTTGACCATAGGTAACTAGTTTTAGTTTACATTTTTATTAGACATGGTCCTTTTATTAATGTGCACTGATTTTCACAAATTACAACTCCCTTTAAATTAAACAATAAAACACGATTATTATTTGAAATTCATAAAAACTATTCGAAAAGAATTTACACTTTTATTTTATATGAAAAAAATATTTATGATATACAAAGATATTAAGTAAACCTAATAATTATGGTAACAAGATCAATTTCGGCCATGTACTTGTCGCCGTCATTAGTTGTAATACTTGAATATACCGATTGCAGATGGAATACAACAAACTGATGTTACTAGTTTTAGTGTTAGGAAATTAGATAATAAGTTTTAGTGCCCGGCTTTGAGACTTTCTCAGGGTGTGGGGCGTCCGCCACGTTGGGCTACTTCAAGTACCTACAGACTGACTCATTAAACCACGTCCCCCTAAACAGAGCATGAGATCTCTTTTCATTCTCAGGGATTGGGTTTTCCCCACGCTGTAACGGAATTCTATTTAATTCCGTTACTAACCTATCCCAAACAAAAAAACTAATAATTTTCTTATCTGCATGACCTTGGAGATAATTCTCTAACTATATCTAACTTATGTACCAGTCATGCTACGTTTTCACATTTTCTTTTTACGTTTATTTACTACAAGGCCATTTAATTAATTCATGTTAGAATTTTTTTTTAATGAGTTTCTGTGGGGTAAGCGTAAATAGTTTATGTAATTCGACATCTCTACATTTTTCAAGTACACGATAAATGCAAGTGGTTTATTTATGTATAGCGTTGACATATTTACGAATACGTCAACCTATGTGAAAATCAAAACCATCTGTATTTGTTGTTGTGCAAACTTCCGCTAGTAGCAAATACGAGCCGGAAATTCACAACATGCGCGGTTTCTAAAAGTTTTCTGGATTGTCATCAAAAATAAAATGTAAGTTGATTGAGAGAACAATTTTAATCACTGGGTTAAAATGTAAATTCTCTCTCTCAACAAGTGATTAAGTTTTGGAATAAATACCGCGAAATTTTCTTGGTTCGAGGCAGTCAGTTAATTATCCGTGTAGTAGCTCAGCTCGGCGGATAATTAAATACTTAGTTTTTTGTTTTTGTCTTGTTTTTTTTTGTTTTTTTTTTTGAATAAAAGTTCTGTGTTAGGTTAACGTAAATATTGTGTGTTTTTTTTCGGGGTGAAGAACAAAGCGGTAAATTGGTAAGTATACAGGGCTCACCATACTAATTCTTACGGCCCAGGTAACACGGTGTTCTTTTGGCTGTCTCTCGGGACGGGAATGTTGTGACATAGGCACTCTTTCCCCTTCTGCCAAAACCGCCGTGGTACCCAAAATACTTACTAACGTCTATTGTGGGCCAGAGGCCAATATATTGTTGTATTAGTTGATCTAATATGATGGTGTAAACACCATAATATACAACCTCGGTCGACTCGATCCGCATAACGGGTCGACGAGACTGCCACTATGTAGGGGTCCGCTACCCCACTCAACTGTTCCCTTTTTCTTCTGCGGCTAGCAAGGCCGCTATCCATGCACTCCAATACCCACGCCATTTTCCTCTAAAAGACTGAGCTGCGGGAATAAATGCCGCAAGGAGTGCGAACATGGGTAGTGGCAAATTCTATGAAACCGGGCTGGCCTCAATAGGTAAGAGGCTAACCCGTTTCAATATGTTCTCCAGAATGGCATGTTGATATTGAAGTTGGATGAAGCGTCTTCCGAATGTTGTCATATGAAGTAATTTACCGAGCGTTGTATATCGGGCGTGTAAATAGCATACTCATTGTGAGGCATCACATATCCCTTTATCAACCAAGAAAACAAACAAATTGGCTCAGTTTTAGTCCAACCCACACAAATGTGTGAGTAAAAAACCATAATATGTAATGGCGTTGTTGATAAAATATTTCGATTTATTTGAAGTAAAACCAACACAATTGTGTGTAAAGGTATAGTGTTTTTTTTCGGGCGAAAATAAGTTAAAAAGGAATTCACAAATGTGTAAGTTGGTTCAAAAAACATACAAAACTAAATTTTTGATATGGTACTTTTGCCCTACCCGCACATTTGTGTTAGTAAATAACTAAAGGGATATCCTGTATGCGTTGTGATCATTGATTATTTTTCATTCGTCGAAGTAAGTGTAGGCTTCACCCGTTCTTTTGCATGGCCCATGATTTGAATCTTGTTGTAGTCAACCTGTCCACCAAAACGGATGGCTGTGTAGTAATGCGGGTTCAAGACCAAAACACGCGCAATGTTCAAGTTATATGATTGGTGTCGACGTAATTCCAATATGTATAGGTTGAAGGTAATCCATATGATTTGGCCACAAATGTCTTCCATTACCCGAGCTGCGTGACTAATCAAGTATCTTTGCGAGTCGGTCCATGCATACATTTGAACTGGTGGTGGCTTTGAGTGATTGAATGAATTATGATGTGCATGAGTTTGGCTAGGTGTACGCTAAAACTCCAGGCGTGGCAGGATAATCATTTTAAATGGTGCGACGTGATTTTCACAAATCCAACTGCCAACGTTGAACGAGGAAACACCACCGAGGAATTCTGAGAGCCTCGCGTGATCCTGGCCTGCAGTTAGCCGTGCTGATTTTAAACTGATCAAATTTATTGTCGCACATCCTGTAAGTTTCGGATGTTTTGACAAAATTGACAATTTCTGAGCGGATCTACTTTGAAATTTCAGCGCTATTCGTCTGTATAGTTTACTTATTTTATCTCTTTTTTTATCTTACTCTATTATGGGCGCTATTGTTTTAAGTTATCTCATTTTACCGAGTTGTTTCGCTTCGGCTAGCACCGTTATTTTTCAGGTCATTTCTCATCTTCCTAATTTCCTCTTCCCTTGCGGATTCCATTCCAATGACATTCTTGTTATATAATTGGTCTCTTCCTTTAATGTGTGTCCAATTCATCTCGACTTTCGTTTCTTAATTTTTTTTTGGTTTGGCCACAGGTATTTTACCTATGGCATGGTATCTATGGTATTTAATCACAAATACCTTAAGTCTTCTTGTGATCCTCTCCGTCTACCAGGTCTAAAGCCAGCCAGTTCGTTTCTGATATGCTGGTGGACCGTTGGTGATATCCGCTCAAAATGATCGTTGCTAACACATTCATTGTACTGTTGAGAAGGGAGATGCTTCTCCAGTTGTTGCATTCTCTAAGTCGATTTCTTTCGGAGTTGTTTTAATAAAGTCTTCTTATACTCACTTACTAGTAGTGGAGTTAGATTTTCAGCCGTTACAGATGCGTGACCATTTAGTAATTCGTTTCGTTGGTGGATGGGTGTTTATAGCTCCTAGATGGATAGTTGCCATCAGGGGCTCATCATTATGTTCGCTATCTGTTCCGTTGTCCTCGAAGAACTCTTTCCATCTATTTAGCTATTGATTTTTTGTGGTTAACAGTTGCCCAGAAGAATCCTTCATTGGTGGTATGTTTGTGAAATTTTCGGTGCGACCATTTTTACACATTGATGAAGTGTGAGCATATTTCTTTTTTCTGTTACTATTTCTGCAGTCTCGAAGTGTTTTCGGTGTATTTTCTGCTACCATTGCTTGCTATCTTCTTTATTTGTTTAGCATTATCTTCAAGTATTATTTGATTTAGCTGTAACTTTACATAGTTAGTGGTGTTTTCTGGTATAGTTTTGGTAGCGAAGCACATTGGTAGCAAACGTATTATTCTGCTATTTAGTCCCATTTCTAATCGATAGCTCTGGTTTCGTTATACCTGAAATATTGAGTTGGAGCGTTTCTTTGAATGTATCTTTGGTGTAAGTGTTCTTCAGTCTCCCAATGCTGAATTTCCTCCGTTTACTCTTTAGGTGGTTCACTGCCGTTGTTTATATTTTGAATTTTGGTATTACCAGTTGGTGTACGTCTGGTCCTCTCATTGCTCTGACATCTTGTAAGGAAAATAGGGATTTTTTGTTAACCAGTACATGATCAATTTGATTTTTGGTTTTTCCAACAAAATATTTTCAATATTTGATTAAAACCTCTCTGATTGTAAGTCTTGCTGACTTTAAGCAGATAAAATTTGTTGTCACAGATCCTGTAAGTTTAGATCGTCTTGATGAAATTACAGAATTCTGAGTGCAGCTCTGCATTTAAATTCCCGCATTATCTGGTCATATTTGCCAGTAGTTGCAGCTCGATTATTAAATTTGCTCTGCTTTCAAAATACGTAATCCTTAACATCATATTTCTACATTCGTTTGCGTCCCGGATTGTACCGCGGCCTCTATGTGGGTGTATATAAAGATCTTATGTTATCAAGATGACCCAAAATAGCAACATTGACACTTTTTATCAAACTTGAATTTTTTATTTTAAAGTGAAAGGCAAAATTAGTTATCTAATCTCTAGCTCGTGAAACATTTTATATCATATTGATAATAAAACCAAAATCACCAATTCAATTAATTTTACCTAATTTTTACCTCTGGATTTTAGTTTGTATTGAACTTAGTTTAAAAATGTTGTTACTTCTTGTGTTAAGCCTAGTTGGCCTTGGTACACTTTTAACAATTTGCATCGCTAATAAAATGTTGAAATTAATTCAAATTATTTTATTATATTTATGAATAGCTGGACTAAATGTTGCTGCACCATCCGATTCCAGAATTGTTGGTGGTGAGGCGATACCAATATCCAAGGCACCCTATCAAGTATCACTCAGACTAATATATTGGGATAATATCGAATTTGGTTTAGGATTTTTTTGCGGTGGTTCACTTATTTCAAATTCTTTCGTGTTGACTGTGGCCCATTGTCTATATGATGAAAAGTAAGTTAGTCGTTTTAAAATAACGTGACTGTAACTAAAATATATTTTATAATCGTTCTAGTAATAAAATTTTAGATGCTAGTGATCTACAAGTAGTAGGTGGCCATGCTCATTTAAATGTAAGAGATAACAATACCTTTGAGTCAGCGGTTGCAACATTTATAGTTCATGAATCTTATAGAAATGGATTCGGTTTTGAAAACGATATTGCTTTATTAAAATTAGCAACACACGTGATAATGACGCCTACTAGCACGATTAGAATAACTAATTTGCCGGTGAGGTCATACCCGGTGGGTTCTACATGTCTTATTTCAGGATGGGGAACATTATATGTGGTATACATAATTCTAAAGAAAGAATTCTAAGATTTAAAACCAAAAGAAAAATTAATTAATTAATCAGCCTCATCTACTTATTATTTTCAGGGTGGTGAAGCGTCAACACTTCTTCAAGGTGCTTTCGTACCGATCAACAATTCAACCGAATGTAATCAACCATATTATTTAAATGGGGCCGTTAAACCTGGTATGTTTTGTGCAGGATCTTTCAAGGGTGGTGTTGATGCATGTCAAGGTGATTCGGGAGGCCCACTCAACTGTGATAACTTTTTATACGGCATAGTATCGCACGGGTATGAATGCGCTTTACCAGGATATCCCGGAATTTACACCGATGTTTATTATTTTCGATCATGGATTTTACAAAACAGTGGAGTTTAGAATTTGTAATAGCTTATTATTAGATACCCCACCTAATTCTTGGAATCCCAATATAAATAAAAATGTAAACTTATGATGAGTCATTTGCGAAATATTTTACAAAGATTTAATCATTATTCCGTGTGCCACTTACGATATCACGTAAATGTGATATTCGTTTCTAAACAATTTAAATGTGTTGTCAAAATTGGGATTGAAAGTGTATGGCAAGTCACAAACAAATATTGTTTGTTCCTTAAAAGCTTCCACCTCACCAATAACAACATTGGCCAACGCGTTATCGAACTGGCAGGAGATTCAGTGACGGAAAACAGAAAACTAAATTGATCACGTCATGAACTCTAAGAAACATTTCAGCATATCTGACGTAAGATCTTATAAAAGTGACGACGGCGATCGCATGTTTGTCGTTTTCTACTTCAATTGCAAATTGTGATCTACATTTTTTAAACAAGCACAGAAAACCGTCTGTTGGAATGTCGATGCTTGAAAAGATTTGAAGGAATCAACATAATCAATTTTTACACATGAGCTAGAACAATTATTATCAGTGAATTTAATATTAGATTTATTTTGACACGTTCTTGCTTATGTGAGTATATAAAATTGAAATTACTATCAAGTAAATTATTTGTTATATGGAGTTGAATTATTTTAGATTTATCAGTCAAGAGTCACGATCATAAATTGATGATTGACTTTTCTGGCCTACTGAAAGATTAAGTTTAGTGCAAAAAATTTCAAAACAAAGTGATTTGGGAAACTTTTGTTCCACAAAATTTTTGTAGGGAAAAATATTTTCCCATTTAACTTTGTTTCGAAAATATTAACACCAATCATGTTGCCTCAGTAGGCCAGAAAAATACAATTTAGACAAAAATGCTATGAAAATATTTTTCCCAATTCCCTATTCCCAGGGAAAGCCAGAATAGGGCCACTGGAAAACTATCAATGTTATTCAATACCATATTAACTACCGAATTGGATATTTCAAATATTTTATTAATTTTGAAAGAATATTCGTTTAATTAATTACCAAGTATATAAATATACTATACATGATATGTTTAGGTTATGTTCAATGGAACTGTACCATTCCTCAACTAATTACTGTCAAATATGGAACGCAGAGTTGGATTGGAGTTCTAACATAATGCTCAATGAAATTAGGCCATCTTCCAATAAATGATGCTCAAATTCGGTGAACAAAGCCGAATTTGACGAAATTTTTATAGTTTGGCTATTAGGATGGAACCAGGCCATTTCCCAATCGATCCAAATTAGTTTGTGGAGCTGGGCTAGGATTCTAATAAACTAAGGTCAATTTGTATTGGGATTTTAACGTGTCTAATTGACGAAGTTCTAGAATTCGACCATTCACAATGGAACTTGACCATATCCCAACAAACCATTATCAAATCCGGTATGCAGACTTGGGTGGGGATTTAAAAATTGATTTTAAAGAAGTTCTGGAATTCAGTCGTGCTCGGCAATTTCTTATCTTGAATCTGGCATGTTAAGCTGAACCAGGATTCCAACATAAATCCTGGATGAAGTTTTGGATTTTTCACTCACTACTGCAGCTAAACCAAACCTGGCGTCAACCAGTTAAGAGATCACCCAGTCCAATTCAGCTCCACCAAAACTAAAATTTGCTAGAATTCCAATTCAGCCCTATTCATACCCAAAAATTATTATATGCATCTTCTGCAGTATACTGATTAGAAACAGATTACATGACAACTCCGTACTTCTAGATCAATCCAAAACGATAAAGGTTTACATGAGATGACGGCACG
The DNA here is from genome assembly GCA_947310385.1 of Nephrotoma appendiculata. Lineage (NCBI taxonomy): Eukaryota > Metazoa > Arthropoda > Insecta > Diptera > Tipulidae > Nephrotoma > Nephrotoma appendiculata. The sequence continues at coordinate 84,185,904 of OX371225.1, forward strand.
ATCGAAAAATAGGACCACACGGAAGGCTTCTTACATAATTGGTGCACGAACAAGTCGTTGAATATGATTTAGAGAACAAAGCCATCGATATTCGTGTCTGACGCTCCCATGTAATTCCGAACGTGTTTCTATAAATATTGTTGAGATTGCTAAATTCTTTTATAGAAAATAACGCCAGCGGTAAGCAATCTAAAAAATAATCGACATTGAAAATCCGCGGGATATCACATCAAATATTTGCTTGTCGTTACAAACGAAACTAAAAACTAAAACCATATTCCCTTTGCCATGCCGAAACACATATGAGGTCTCACGCTTTTAAACTAATCCACAAAAAAAAATATATTATTTATATTATTTGAAATTGGAAATTTACACCATGTATAATTACTAGTTAGAGAGAAAATTAATTTAATTACACAAATTATAAACCAACAAAATAAACATTAAAATCAGTTAATAATAAACAATAATGATGCCTGTATGTACATATTGTTACGTTTTCGCCTTGTCACTCAAGGTTCGAATCACATGCATTGTGAATAAATACAACTGCTTCAAATTTGAACTCACACAATTTATTTACACAACACAATTTATTATACAACACAAAATTCACAATTAATTATTATAATTATAACACACTTTTTAATTATCACTTTAATAATCGCTTTAATAATCACTTTAATAATCTTTCTATTTAACCTTCATTGTATCACGTTTAAAATAAGACTCAGCATTCCACGTCAACGTACGCCTTTATATATCAAAATATTTGTTTCTAGAAAAATCCTAAATGCGCATCGAGCAAATATGTTAGTATAGGAATGACGCCTAAATGCTGAACCAAATCATAAATGCGATTGAACAATTAATCAAATTAACATATTCTATTATAATCTATGTGTCACCGTAACACTACCCCTTATCTAAGCTTGTTCGTCCCGAACAGGATCCAGATCACCTCCTCTGTAGAGCGCCAAACGCTCTAAATGCACCACCTTTGGTTTATCTTTCCGTCCTTTCTGTATGCGATAAACCACGTCGTTCAACCTTTTAATGACAGTGTAAGGTCCTTTCCATGTGGGTTGCAACTTCGGTTGTAATCCCTTCTGCCGTTGCGGGTTGGGCAGCCATACCAATTGCCCTTCCTCGAAGCCTTGCTCGTTATTATTTGCTCGTATGTCATATCGAGCTTTCATTCGATCACTTGATATCCGAATTTTCTCCCGTACAAATTGATGTATTTCATTGAGTTCCTCTTTCATCCGGTCGACGTTATCCTGTCTGCATAGAGCTGCTGAAGAAACAGCTCCAAACTTTAAATCTCCCGGTAGTCGCAGATTGTTCCCAAACATGGTTTTTCTGGTGTCACTCCTGTTGTGTCATGTACCGCTGATCGGTAGGCCATCAGAAACATCGGTATATGCCGATTCCAGTTGCGTTGGTTCCTTTCTACAACCTTTGCTAGATATTCCTCCAATGTGCCATTGAATCTTTCTACCATACCGTCCGACTGCGGGCGTAAAGGCGTCGTTCTTGTTTTATTGATTCCAAGCATCTGACATATTTCCTGAAATACCACCGATTCGAAATTCCTTCCTTGATCCGTGTGAATTTCCATCGGTACACCAAATCTCCTAATCCAATTGTACATTAGCAACAGATTGATTGTCATCAACTATTGTTGTTGTCTCCTGATTGGGTATGAGGTACACTTCCGGCCATTTGCTGAAATAATCCATTATTACTAGCACATATTTATTTCCGCTCTCTTTGGTCGGAAATGGCCTCGCCACATCCATTGCAATTCTCTCAAATGGTGCCCCGACATTATATTGTTTCATGGTTCCACGGCTTTTCCGTGCTGGTCCCTTTACTGCCGCACATTGGTCACATCTTCGACACCATTCTACTACTGACTGTCTACATCCGGACCAGTAGAAACGTTGGCGAATTTTGGCTAGTGTTTTATTAATCCCTAGGTGACCTCCACTTGCTCCTCCATGATACTCCTTGAGGATTTCCGCTATCCGATCTTTTGGCACCACTACCAACAATTGTTTTACTTTACCATCCGTGCTTTCCCACTTTCGTTTAAACATCCATTTTTCTATGTGGAGGCTATCCCATTGAGCCCAATAAGCTTTTACAATGGGAGTTTTGTCAGCTATCTCACTCCATGTGGGCCGGTGTTCCTTTTCCTTATGTTTCATGATGCATGATAGGTCAGCATCCCGTAATTGCTCCTTCTTGATCATTCCATCAGTCCATTCCTCATCAGGTAGCACTTGCACAGGCCGAATATCGATGATGTTATCTTTACCCTCCACACGCCCACAATGCTTGCATTCCACGGGACATGGCCTTCTTAATAATGCGTCGGCATTTCCATGTGCGCTTCCCTTCCGATGTTCAATTTGGAAATCGTAGCTTTGCAAACGTTCGATCCAACGTGCTACTTGTCCTTCTGGATTTTTGAATTGTAACAACCAGCGCAAAGCTCCATGATCCGTTCGTAGAAGAAATTTTTGGCCATAAAAGTACTTATAGAAGTGCTTAACACATTCCACTATAGCCAACAACTCTTTCCGTGTTACACAATAATTCCGTTCCGGTTTTGATAGCATCTTGGAGTAATATGCAATAACTCGCTCCTCACCATTTGTTGCCTGTGATAATACTCCTCTTTTACCATCATTACTTGCATCAGTGTCCAAAATGAATTTAACGTTGGGTATAGGGTATGCGAGGATTGGTGCCTCGCATAATCGTCGTCTTAGTTCCACGAATGCTTCTTCTTGATCAGCCGTCCATTCGAATGCCTTGTTCTTCCTGGTTAGCTCGTGTAAAACTCTTTGCGATACTGGCGAATCCTGGAAAGAATCGTCTATAATAGGTGCACAATCCAAGGAAGCTCCGTAATTCATGTAAGTTTTTAGGCCGTGGTCATTCCTTCACTGCTGCGATCTTGTCTTCATCGGTATGGGTTCCATTGGTTGTTACCTTATGACCCAAATATTTTACTTCCGTCCTAAATAGTTTAATTTCTTTGGGCTTAGCTTCAATCCGGCGGCCTGTATCCGATCCAAAACCTCTGCCAAATTCCTTAAATGCTCGTCGAAATCCTTGCCCATGACGATGATGTCGTCCAAATATACGAGGCACGTCCTCCAATGTAATCCCTTTAGTACGCGCTCCATTAGTCATTCAAAAATCACAGAGGAGTTACATAATCCGAATGGCATGACGTTAAATTGCCATAATCCATTACCCACACTATATGCCGTTTTCTCGCGATCTTCCTCCTGAACTTCCACTTGCCAATAGCCGCTTTGCAGATCTAATGTCGAAAATATTCGAGCACCCGATAATGTGTCTAACGTGTCATCGATCCTTGGCAATGAGTAACTATCCTTTTTCGTCACAGCATTTAATTTTCGGTAATCCACGCAGAATCTCATGCTACCATCCTTTTTCTCGACTAACACCACTGGAGAGCTCCATGGACTGCTTGATGTTTCGATTACCCCTGCTGCTTGCATATCTCTTACCATTCGATCCACTTCTCCTTGCTTTGCCAATGGGAATCTTCTGGGTGGTTGACGAATTGGCATTTCTGCTCCTGTATCTATTAGATGTTTTACCATTGTGGTTCTCCCATTATTGTCTGATGTACTGCAGAAAATTGGCATGTACTGTTCGAGCAATTGTTTTGCCAAATTTTTCTGTTCCATGGTAAGATCTTCGGTCCATTTCTCCATGAGTTGTTCTACAACCTCGTTCTGCACTTGCGAGTTCGTCGTCTTAATCGGATTTTTCAGCTCGCACTTCACAATCGCAGATATTTCTTCACATTTTCCGATTATTGTCTCTTTCTTGATGGTTTTCGTCTTATCCGAGAGATTTAGAGTCCTAATTGGTACTCTATTATCACTGTCTGGTTTCACCAGAACTTTCCCGATCATAATTTCTCTGGTTCCGCTCTCCGCTTCATTGGCTTCCACAACCCACAACCTGGGTGACCCAGAATCTCCCTCCAATCTTGCCCATACTATTGTGTCCTAGTTCGGTCGAAGCTTCTACCGATGATCCATTATAATTTGCCTGATCGTTTCTCTTATAGCGCTAACGTGAAGTGGCAACTCGATATTATCGTAGGTTAATACACCCCGTCCAACATCCACCACGAAGCCATTCGTTCTCATGAAGTCCATTCCCAAGATGACTTCGTCTACAATATCTGCAACCAGCACCTCGTGTTGAAAGTGATTCCGCCCAATCCTTATTTGTAGGACCTTTTTCCCTTTTATTGCTGAATTTTCTCCAGTCGCCGATCGTAATTTCATTCCATTAGCTGGTTCCATAATTTCATCGATAGTATCCTCACGAACAATCTATGAGTTGCTCCCATATCCAGCGTGATCATCTTGCTACTCTCGAAACATGGATGGAGGTTATGGGGCAATCGCTTGTAGGAGTCAGTTTCTGCCCCTTCAAGCTGACTCTTTTTAGTTTAACGACTCCACTGTCGTCTGACCCTACTTTCTGGATTCTATCTGCTAATCGTTTGATCTACGCTTGGCTTCATAGGAGATGGCGACCTTGCTCGTTTCTTCTTAATCTTCCAACAGCCCCGTAAGATGTGACCCATTCTATCACATACCCAGCATTTAATCCTGCCACTTCCATCTCTGAACCTTGGCGTAACCCGCGCAGTGTCTATTCTGGAATCAATCTCCACTCGACGAATTGTCATTGCTGGTTTGATGATGGTTTGCGCAGTTTCGTTTGTTAACGCACAAGCGATGGTTTCCGTGAAAGTTGCCTTAGGTGACAACATCACCGCTCTGCGCGTCTCAGGATCTCGAATACCATCAATGAATGCATCTATTTTAATTTGCTCCATGTAATCGGCCGACATATTTGAATGTGCTAAATGCGCGAGCCGCTCAATTGCCGATGAAAATTCCTGAAGCGATTCTCCTCCTCTTTGGTATCGACCCTTCAACTCCATGCGATATATTTCTCGTTTGTGGTCACTTCCGTATTTCCGGTCTAACGCCTTCATGATTCCCGTATAAATGTTCCGTTCCTGCTCGGGAATGATTTGTAGTGTTTCTGCCGCTTCGCCTTTAAGAGCCACAATTAACGCTCCAACACGTTGTTCTTCATTCCATTGATTTTGCTTAATCGCCGTTTCGAATTGGAACTTAAAAATACTGAAGGATGTTATTCCATCAAATGTTGGTGGTTTTATCTTAATTGCGTTAACCATCTGAATCACTTGATGTGTCGTTCCATTCACTTCAACATCTTGGAGCTCCTTCTCGAGACGTTTAACTTCCGTTTGAAAATCTTGTTTAACCGATTCAAATTTTTGTTGAACCGTCCCTTTAACATTTTGAATTTGTTCGTGTACTTCTGTTTGCAGTTTTTCCACTTTACCGTGTAGTGTAGAAGATAACTCCAGAAACTTCTCGTCCATTTTCTTTTGACCAACGTTTTTAATGTCCGCTCCTTGTTGCTCCATCTGCTGTTTCATTTGATGTTTAATGTCCGCCCCTTGTTGCTTCAACTGTTGTCCCATCATATTCATAGCAGCCATCAACTGTGAAAAATCGAAACCACCGTTTGTATGTCCTTTTCTTTCTTGTCCATACTGATCTCATCCGTTTTTTACTCCTCGAAATCATACACGTCTGGATCTAAACCTTCCTTCTCCATGGCCTCACGAAGTGGCTCCACCAAACTAGCTTTTGTGCCTTCACTGGCCAAACCTCGCTGTTTCAGCTGCTCTTTTAATTGCACAAGCTTTTATTCGTAGAGAATCATTTTCCTTATTATTCACAATCCCACCGCTGTCACCAATTGTTACGATTTTGCCTTGTCACTCAAGGTTCGAATCACTGGATTGTGAATAAATACAACTGCTTCAAATTTGAACTCACACAATTTATTTACACAACACAATTTATTATACAACACAAAATTCACAATTAATTATTATAATTTTAACACACTTTTTAATTATCACTTTAATAATCTTTCTATTTAACCTTCACTGTATCACGTTTAAAATAAAACTCAGCATTCACGTCAACGTACGCCTTTATATACCAAAATATTTGTTTCTAGAATAATCCTAAATGCGCAGCAAATATATTAGTATAGAAATAACGCTTAATGTTGAGTATAAATCATAAATGCAATTGATGAATTAATGAAATTAACTTATTCTATTCTAATCTAGGTGTCACCGTAACAATACTTTTGCTCGATGTATCCGTTTATTTCTTATATTCATTTATTTAAAATGAACTTATAGTACACTAGAAGTCTATTGGTAAATAAAAAATGTGGCACTATCATATTGAATTTTTATTTATTTATTATTTTATGTAGATTTCACTCTCTATTTTTCATTGTTTAAATAGATATTTTGACACTTATTCTAATTAGTTTAGTGTTTCTTAACGCACACATAATGACTTTTGTACTAGTGCTACCTTTTGACATATTATATGAACTAACCATTCCATTTTTAGTTTAGTTAGTTTAGTCGATTAAGGCACACACCATTAGTCGATGATTCCTTTTCAATTAAAATGAAGGACTTGCAATGCTATTTTTGATGGATATTTTTACACACCCTGTCTAAATGCATCTATATATATACGCATATTTTGTTTTGTTTCAATGTTTATTATTCGAGAAATCATCAACATACTGAAAATCGATATATTTTGTGGCGTAAAATCAGATTTATTTTAGTTGTAAAAAATCAACTGTTTGTGAATATTAAACTATTAAAGTAAATCAGTTTTTCCATTGAGTTAAGAGCAGCCGTTGCCATTCAACATAGAGAGGGGCAGTAACTACGTGGATTCCGATTGAGGATTAATTAATAAATAGTCATTAATAAATTGTGGTCTACCGTATCAAATGTTTTTTTAACATCAATAAACAAACAATTAACAACACGGCCTTCTTTAAAGTGTTGTAAGTAGAGATAAGTAATTCCATTAGTACATTCTCAGTATTATGTCCATCTCGAAATCCATATTGATGTTGAATAAAAATAAATAAAAATAAATAAAGAGAATAAAAGAAATAAAATTTATTTTATTTAAATAAGACAAAACACGAGCTTTAACATACTTCTCTAGAATTTTTGAAAAAAAAACTGATAATAGTTGGCATCACCACCTTTCAACAACGGTACTACTACAGTTGTTTAAGTGCTGCTGGAAATTTCCCCTGAATAAAACTACGTGTATAATTAAAACTGTGAACCAGTGGAAACATAAAATGTAACTAAATTTCTTGTTCACAAGCGAGCTTATGCCATCACTGCCTGATGGAACTTTATTTTTGAGCGTAGATATAATAGCGCGGATTTCATAAATATCAGTAGGGAAAAAGAAAAAATTCGACTCATTATATTCATCATAATTTAAGTAATTTGTGCAACTATTGGAACTAATTGATGTTTTGAAAACCTTTCATATATTCCTTTCAGACTATCAGTAAGAATAGTATTATTGTCTCCAATGATACAATTTATTTTGTTAGATTTACGAGATTTCCTAGTAAGTCGTTCAGTAAATTCCATTGCTTTTTTGGTCAAAACTTACAGCCTTAAATTTTTGAATATAATAACGTTTTCTAGCAGTGTCGCAATCTAATTTAATTTGTTTCGAAATAGTTTTTATTTGTTAGTTTAGAGTTATTAGGTGTTTCTTACAAATTTTAGATAAAGCATTTTTACGGTGAATTTTACCTAATAAAACATTATTTATCCATATGGTTTAGCATAGTTTGAGTAATAACTTATCACAGAGGAAGTCGTGTAGTTTGCCACATGTTTAGATAACGTTGATAAAAAAATATCAAATTATTTAGAAGGATCATTTTCTTCAAAAACATCTTCCATGATTAGACTGTCTAATTCTTCAAAGTTAATAAAAGTGTGTGGTCTAGGTATTTCAGGCGGAAGTTCCTAATTTGGCTGCTGGTTTGGTAGAGTGGCCGGACAATCAAGTTCTAAACAATTTTCGCTTATCTACACATGAAGAACAATTAAATACTTTTTTATTAAATTTCATATATTCCATGTCGGATTCTTGCAAATTGACGCAAGCCGAATGAAAGCTTTATATACAACTACCACAATTGATTGAAATTGTACAATCACGTTTGATTCGAATGTTACAAACTGACGATTAATTAAATAATACGTTTTTAATTTTTATGGGATATTACAACTACTATGTAAGGTAAATTTCGTTATTAATTTATGTTATTGTGCTTTGTAAGCAAAATTTTCAGCGCACTAAATAAGTATACACGTTACTATTTTACATACAAACCACTTTTATCTGGAAATCTGTTATCCGGAAAAACATCTAATATCCGGAAATGTTTTTTCGTATTCTTTCATTTTCTCTTTTATTTACTCGTACCTTATGTTTCAAAAATTTAATGAGTTTTTTATTATGTAATTAACTAAAATAAATTTGAAATCTTAAAAATTCACACTGAAGTTTAAAAATATTAAAATATGCTGTTTTACTATGAAATTATTAAAAAAATCTTTATCCGCAAAAATCTTTTATCCGGAATTGTTTGCCCCAGTCGTTCCGGATAAAAGAGGTTGCATTGCATTGATATACCTAGACACAATTATTTCGACACATTTAATTTAAAGTTATGCAGTTTAATGAACCATTTAAAAATTATTTAACTAGTTTTATTGATAACACAAGACAAAAATTATAGATTATACGATATTAAATAATTTTACTTTAAATTGTAATTTTAACTTTGGATTTCATTTTACTTGAAGTTAACCCCTCAAAAAACAAAGTGTGACTGATTTGTACTAATAACCTGTGTTTGGCAGAGTGATGTACTCGCACCCATGATGTCCTATTTGGAAAAGTGGAAAAGTGGAGAAAAGTTTCCCGATCCTTGATTTAAAAATATCGGATCAATAATCATCGGATCAGTAATAAATCTTCAAATGTTGTGCAATCATCGCACTCACATACCCAGACCTCAAACTGCTGTAGGATATTACCTAATTTTGATAGGAAGGTATAGCGAGGAAAGCGGGTTAAAATAATTGCGCTCACATAAATACACTACACTTCTAAAACCCAACTGTAATAATTTTTTAAATTTTTCTTTTTAATATCGATCTAGTGCTTTGCATTCTCGATATTTAATGATGGTCGATAAATATCGATCGAGCAATGCCTCGTAATTAAACGGTGCTTTGTTTAAATACTTTAACAGAGAAGAATGCTAAGAAGTGTAAACTATGTTTAAAAATTTTGTTACTACATTTGTATTCCGTATGCTGGCTTAAGTCAGTCGGCGCCAATTGTTATTGAACTTCCGTCGACATACACAACAAAGAATTTGCGAGAATTGCGTAGAAGCCAAATAAAGTTTTGCCTATACTGAAAATGGTTTTCAATCACATACGCTGTGACAAAACACTGTGCCCGTGCTGCTGTTCATCAAAGGAAACGGGGAAAAAATTAATTTTTTTCAGTGCAGATCTTTCTTCTTTATTCTGCTTTTGTTACTTGAGCTTCAGCTTGTTTGGAATGCTCGTCGTGTTGTTTTTGTCTTGCATGTATATGTGCATCTGTTGATGCATTTACTCTGTTTAGACGTACAGAGTGATGATGAGTTAGCGATGAGTTTGCGAGGTGTTAAGTTTGCAATATGTGTGATTCGAATATTGGTTTGCAATATTGTAACCGCTACAAGCGTAAAAGATCTCGCACATTACTGCTTTCGAGGTCACAGAGGCTGTCCATAGTGTATTTTCTCAAGTGATCATGTCTTCTGCCAGCTAGCGCAGAGTACGAGCAAAGGAAGTGAGCAAGAGTCTCCCCATCCTCCTCGTCCATGCAGCTTGCAGAAGTCATTTGCATCCAGACTCAGCCTTCTTATATGTTCTCCAAAAAGGCAGTGCTCAGTAATTATCCTCACAATTCTACCTAAATCACGCTTTCTTAGTGTGATTAAGATCTTGAAGCGATTCAAGTTCAGCTCAGGCCATACTTGCTTCGCTACCCGGCCAGTTGAACTGGCCGTCCACCTAGCATTTGTCAAAGCAACTGTTTCCCCTATGGCTTGCTGTTTTCAGCACAGACATAGGCCTTCCTATACATTCTCTCCCTAGTTCCAGTTGGAGAGTCGTACCGTACCTTGCTAACTCGTCTGCCCTGCAGTTTCCCTCAACGTCAGAATGGCCCAGAACCCAGACCAACTGGATATTGAAATGTTCACTCATCTCGTTAAGAGATGTGTGACAATCCAACGCCACCCTTGACGCCAGAGAAACTGAATCCAGCGAAAGAATGACTGCCTAACTGGCCACATAGATAGTGATATCAATTAACGATATTACATTATGCTTCAACCAATTCATGACTTCTTCAATCGCTAAAACTTCAGCCTGGTACACACTGCAGTACTCAGGCAGACGAAAAAATAAACTAACATTTAATTCTGCACAGAATACACCCGCTCCGTCATCGAGCTTGGAGCTATCGGTGAAGAATTTAGCTAACCCGGTCTCCATAATGAGACCACTATTCCAATCCTCCCTAGAGGGAAGAATCACCTTAAAAAGCTTGCCAAAACACAACAGGGGTGTTATATAGTCTAAATACGCAAAGGTCATGCCTCACTGAATTGACTATAGTTGATGACCCTTTTTGCAGGCACTTCCACCCCAAAGTCGCTGATAGCCGGGCGGTCGTATTGACCGCCATTTGCTTACCAAAGATATCCAACGGGAGAAGGTACAGCATGACCTCTAGACCACTAGTGGGGGTTGTTTTCAGCGCCCCTCTAATGAGCAGACAGGCTGCCCGCTGCACCTTCCCCATCATGTTCCTGTTTTTTAATTTCTCCAGAGCTGGCCACCATACGCTCACACCATACAGCAGTACGGGCCTTACACCTGCCGTGTAAAGCCAATGTCCCAGCTACGGTTTCAAACCCCATTTTCTTCCAATGGCATTTTTACAAGAGTAGAGTGCCACAGTAGCCTTCTTAACTCTTTCTATCGTGTTTGGTTACCAACTTAGCTTAGGACCAGTCTAGTATGATTCAGGCTTGGTGGAACCATTGCCGGAATTTTATATTTCCTAGTTAAAAGGACCAGATCTATTTTAGATGGGTTAATCCCCAATCCACATCTACTGGCCCAACTCGCAGTGATTGATAGCGCATTCTGCATCACATCCCAGATTGTACCCAGGTGCTTACCCGAGACAGCTATCGCTACGTCATCGGCATAAGCAACCACACTCATTCCTTCCCTCTCCAGTTCCAGTAGTAGTCCATTGATTACTATATGTTCCAAAGAAGGTGAGAGAGGACATCTCCCTGGGGTGTTCCTCAAACGAACCGTCTCCTGACGGAAACTTGCCCCATGACCCTTCCGCTTTCAAGCAAGTGATCGATCAGTCTGGTTACTGGGTATTCGACCTCAAGTGGCAGCAATCCTTCCCTAATTACCTCAACGTTCACGTTGTTGAAAGCGCCTTCGATATCGAGAAACGCCACCAACGAAAATTCTTGAAAATCTAGTGACGTCTCAATTCCCCGAACCAAGGTGTGTAATGCCGTATCCACGAACTTAGCCTTATGGTACGCATGCTCAGATTGTGCTCAGTTTCTGGGTACGGGATGTACCCCACCTTCAGACGCCCTTTGAAGATGACTTCCAGCTAGACCTCCGAGTTCTTATGAATTTCCATACGGGCCAGCTGACTTAAAAGGTTTAAACCCTTTAATAGCCCATTTTATCTTCCGTGTATTCAGAAAATCCTCTGTATGTAACAGATGGACCCCGCAGTCATTCCTAGGCCCGCAGTCATTCAAAAGCCCCGCAGTTGACACTTTCTAACTTCTAGGGAATTGAGTTTCCATCAAAAGATCAAGAGTCTCTTCACTAGACGCCGTCCATTCGCCATTCGGTTTTATCAGAGAGCATGGAACAACTGGACTAGTGAAGAGAATCTTTCTTAAGCGCAAAGTATCTGAGACCCCTTCCATTCTATCACACAAGCGCCTCCACGACTTCCATTGCACCTTCCTTACTTCCCTTTTGTAAACTCTGAGGCCTTCCTTATAGAAGTCCCAGTCTTGAATTTCCCTAGATCTTTTCGCTCTATTGAAAGCAGACCCGGCACTCCGCAAGTGCCGAGGTCCACCAAACAGGTTTTCGCTTTCCCATTAGCTTTGTTAATGGGCAAGCTTCCCTCATAGAGATATTGCAAGCTCTAGTAAGAGTATCCACCATTGAGTTCAGTTCACTACCCGTGTCGGGGAGTCCTGGAACTCGAGATGGAATGATGCCCTCCAATACCTCCCTATAAACACACCATAATGTCCTCCCAGGATTTCTGAACACGTATTGATTTGTAATTTGGTGATCAAGTTTAAAAGTTAAGTATCGATGGTCGGAGAAGGGATTCTCCTTCGCCACCCTCCATTGTCTGATCATCGGAGAGATAAATTTAGAGACCAGAGTAACATCCAGAACTTCCTGTCTATTACTAATAATAAAAGTGGGTTCCTGACCTATATTACTAATAGTGAGGTTAGTTCTTAAAAAGAAATTCGAAAAATAACTCACCCCTATCACTGATGTCCGAGCTGCCCCAGATGGTATGGTACGCATTCGCGCCACATCCCAGGATAGCTCCCACCTTCCTTCTTTCCGCGTCACTGTCAAGTGCCCCCAGTATATCTGGCGACACTGGCTTTTCTCGGTCCATGTATGCGGTTGCAAGCCAGAATCTCCTCCCCTCCGTCTCTATGCAGACCGCAGTTATGTCCCCATTGCAATACTGTGGAAGTAAATAAGCATTTATATTATTAACCACAAGTATACATGATCTGCTCTTTTCCGTCCCACGAGCGTAAAATAGGGTCCACCCCTTCGCTCGCAGACTACAGATCTTGTTATTTTTGATCCAAGGTTCTTGGATTGAAACTATTTCCTCCCCTGACTTAGCAAGTCTGAGAAGTAACGCCGCCGATACAGCCTTTGTATGGTGTAAATTTATCTGCACAAACCTGATCATTGTTAACAGAGTTCACTTACCTTAATACGACTGCAGTGCTACATTGATTTAATTGGACCCGATGGAGTCGACGGTATCTTCCGTTTCCCTCCGACTTCGTCCTTTCTAAACACCTTCAGTGTAATAGATCTGAAGCCGAAGTTTATAACGCCTTTTGTTTTTGTCAGGGGAGCCAAGGATTCCTTGTTGATCACCAAGATTGATAGTCTGAAGCTACCCTTAGGCTCCTCCTAAGTTCCGGATTACAAATCTGGACAATCTTCAGGGATTCCTCCAAGTTTGCCGTGTCCGTGGGAGTCCAGGCCATTGCCCAAGGTCTGTTCGGTATTTTCTTCTTGGGAACTGCCCTGAGCTTAGCTCCTGGCCATACCTCGCCTACCTCTTCAATCGCCTTCATATATAAGAAGGCCAATCGTTGATCTGAGTACGCGGTCGGCTTCAGCCGTCGCTGATACCATTCCGCGTCTCTACAAATTGATGGTGGTCCCGGATATTGTCCAAGGGCTTTAAGGAAAACTTGGTTAAGTGCCTTAAACACAAACCTCCATTTTTCCCCGGTGATGCTCCCATCTTCATAGCTCTCGTCCACGACGGCTAGCACCACCTCTCCCTCCTTCACAACGTCGCTGAAGAGCTTATGCCCTTTTGCGACTGTTTTCCTACATGAAGCTTGGCTCGTTTCCTCTCGGCATCCAAATCTCCATGATCCTCCTCGCTCGACCTCTGTCTTTTACACCCAAGACCCTTGTTTTTTCATTATTTATATCGGCAATGCGATTCTTCGCCCACTCTATCGATTGCCTCTGTTCTTCCATCCATTGCTCCTCCGGGACTGTAGCCAGTCTGTCCAAGACACGGAAGGCCGAACGCCTAGCCCTGTATCTCCGAACCGAAAAAGCAACCACCTTCTCATGTTTACCGCTACTACTGGTTCCCGGCTTGCAAGCTTCGGAACCAGTCTTAGCCACACCGACGGCTGGAGTCTTAGACCTCCCCCCCCCCCCGTCTCACCCAGCGTTTTGGAAGTGCTGGCCACTTCTTTATTATTTTTTATATTGGATTCCATTTGATTCCCACGAGTGGAGAAATGATGGTCCGCCCGTGCAGAGATCCGTGTACACGGGTAAAGCTACATACAACTGGAGGTCGCCATGTATCCAGAGGGCTCCGTTCATGACCGGGCAATTATTTTTAGATGTGTCCCCAGCCTAGCTGATCATCGGCATGGTTCGCCTAACACCTTGTTCCGACACATCCCCCACCATTTAGCGTGACCCGCCCCACACCTAGGTTACTTGTTTCACCCATTCCTTTTACCAAGATTGAGAACCTGGAGGCGGTGGCGATTTGTAGAGCAAAATGATTTTCATAACTAAATATTAATTTTAGTTCTTAAGTGTGTCTGAACATGATCCTTTTGGTTTTATTTACTGTATGTAGACTTTTGTGATATAAATTTTATGAATGTTTTGAAAATTTTGTTGTACTTTTTGTCCAACAATAATTTTCTTTGTTTAAAAATATTATTTAATTAACATTACAATAGTTGTTTGTTTCATTTATCTTTATTTTGAAAATTTTAGCGGTGCATGTATGCTTTTGTGCCGGACTAAGCTAAGAGGTGCCATGAAGCTATTTTTCGGTTATGATAATTATGTTCCAGTGGCTAAAATCTTCAATACCGACGTGGCATCGTGTTTTCCGATCAGTATAATACCCAATTCGTGCAGTGAATAAAAACAATTTTAAGCATACATACCTGTTTAATATAATTAAAAAACTTTAACTGGATTAAGCCTATAATATATTTATATTTATTGTGTTATCATTTACAATAACTGGCGATGTGTTATTGTAAATGATAACACAATAAATATAAATATATTATAGGCTTAATCCAGTTAAAGTTTTTTAATTATGTTAAAAAAAAAGCCTAATAACCACAATTTATACCTATTTTATCTATATATGTCACATAGTAAAACCACACATGACTCATCGGGCAAAATTAACTAGAATTAGATTTTTTGATCGATACGCGGGATTTTTTCACAATCGTACATTGATATGTATATGACTATCAAATACTCTAATTGTAATTCTTCATATTAGTATACGATAATATTATTTATCTAATCTTGTAATGCATACAATGAATTTTGCAATATCAAATCAAAATGATAACGAAAACCATTCAATAATTTGTTTTATATTCTTGTGGTTTCATTTGTAACTTCACCCTTGCTAGTGTCTAACATAATTGCAATATAAAATTTAAAATGTTCCTGTTATCTGTGATAAGTTTATTTAGTTTTGGTAGGCATAATGACTAATAAAATTAAATTGATATTTTGAATTAATTTTTGGTTTCTTTGTTTGCCCAGCGGGATTAACAATTGGTACAACAATCGATCCCAGAATCGTTGGAGGTATGGAAATACCAATTACATTGGCCCCATATCAAGTGTCACTGAGAAGAATCGCAAACGACAATTTTCTATTTGGTTCGGGATTCTATTGTGGCGGCTCACTTATTTCAAATTCTGTGGTACTGACGGCCGCCCATTGTTTTTATGATTATGAGTAAGTCGATTTAATATTTTCTATATACGGAAGTGTGCGTACATTTCCCATAACAACTTCAAAAATAAAAATTCCAATTTAATATTGTTATCGCCGCAATGAAGTCTTTATCAAAATATTTGTACTTAACGTGTTGATATTATATATTATAAATAATCAATTTTGACTGAACCTAAGTCTACATGTAATAAAAATTTATTTCTAGTGGTAAGCAGTTGAAAGCAAGCGATCTACAGGTAGTCGGAGGGCATGCCAATTTAAATGGGCGCAATAGTAATACATTTGTGTCTGCTGTATCATCTTTCAAGATTCACGAATCGTATAAGCATAATGTCACTTTTGATAACGATATCGCTGTGATTAGGGTAACATAAAAGATAATTTAAAAACCTTACATAACAATTATAACCATTTTTTATTTTTCTAATAAATCAGCTAAGCATCAACGCCACAATCAATGCTAACAGTACGATTAAATTAATAAATATTCCAACAAGCTCATACCCAGTGGGAACAAGTTGTTTGATTTCGGGCTGGGGTACAACTTATTCGGTATAAAATTTGTTATTAATCGAAATTACGCAGGTAGTCTAAAAATCCGTTATAATTTTAGGGTAGTACAACACCGTCTCAAATGCTACGGGGTGCTTACGTACCCATCCATAATCGTACGGAATGTAACCGAGCCCAATATTTAAATGGTAATGTTAAAAATGGTATGTTCTGCGCTGGATATTTTACCGGAGGTGTTGATGCATGTCAAGGTGATTCGGGTGGTCCACTCGTATGTGGCACGGCTATTTACGGGGTAACATCACACGGCATTCAATGTGCCTTACCCCAATACCCCGGAATTTATACAGATGTTTATTATTTCCGGGAATGGATTTTAAAAAATAATTCGGTTTCAAATTTTATTAGTGTGAAAGTATTATTTAGCGCTATGTTCATTGTTGTATCGATCTTCAGTTTGTGAAATAAATAAAAATTATTTATAATTAAAGTGTCATTTTAACAAAGAACTAGAAAGCTTGAAATGACTGTGATATCAAGGACAGATAAAATGCTTATCAATTCGTAATATTCCGCTGATTATTCTTTCCGGTTCTAATAAATTTAATGAAACTTTCGGTTTTATAATAATTAATGCTCGCGGGTAATTAGTAATAATTCAGGAGATAAATAGGACCAAGACATCTAAATTTTCGCCATAACTACGATTAATATAAAAAGCAATTTCTGATTAACCGCAGAAATCATTTAACTTCAAATATCGATAATTCGAAACACAGTTAAACCGAGGAAAATAAAACCCTATAAATCCCTATATTGAAAATAAAATACATTAACCATTTAGTAATATTTGTGTTGCTCAATAAATAAATTAAACAATTTTTAAAAAAGTTTTAAAGGAACTAGTACGTAAAAGAGATTTCCCATTAGGTGTGTGAATATGACTCCGCCCTTTTACATTAAAATAAAAGTATGTTCCCCCTGCAGCTACAACTTTCCTTCAGGCAATTTAAGGATTTCCTCTCTGAAAAATCCTGGTCCTTGGAGGCGATTCAATCAATAGGCCAATTTTCGATAACTGCGCGAGAACTGAACCGCCGTTTAGCAAGAGACAACTGCATCGATCGGAGTACGTAGTAATCTGAAGGAGCTATTTCTGGTGAATAAGGCGTTTGGAGTAAATTGAACGAAAAAATTTCCTTGGCGAAATTCTATTGAACTACGAAGCCTGCGGGCCAATAGTCGGGTAAAACGTTTTCTATGGCTGTTGGCCAACAGTCGAGTAAAAGTCAATTTTAAGTAAATTTTTCAGTAAATTCATTTATTTTTCATAAACTCTAAGGCAAACTGATCGAAAAATCTGTTCTAAATCCGATTTTTACCATAGTAAACGATTTACCCGACTATTGGCACGCAGCCTATGGTAAAAATTGGATTTAGAACAGATTTTTCGATCAGTTTGCCACAGAGTTTTTGAAAAATAAATGAATTTACCGAAAAATTTACTTAAAATTGACTTTTACCCTACTATTGGCCCGCAGCCAAGACAGTGTCTGAAACAAAGTGGGCTAGAAACCAACAAACTTGACACTTATGTATGATTACACATTCACTGATTTAATTATATTAGAGGCCAATTTGGTTAAAATTCAAATAATTCCACACTGTTAGTAGAACAGGAAGGTTATCTCAAATACTAAATGAAGTAAACTTAATTGATATATTATATTATATTATATATGTATATTATTATATATTATATTAATATGTGTGTATGTAAACTATAAAGTTTTTGGACAACAATGAAACAAACAACAAAAATAACAATACAACATAACAACAATTATTATTTATCAATTATTTTATAATAAATTGCAAGCATTATATATACAAAATACGAGGGCGGATTGAAAATGAAGCTACCTAGAAGCTAGATGGCAGCACAAACACAAAAATTTTTTGTTTTTTTTGAAATTGCGATCTGTCAAACGTCAGCTGTTAAAATTTCACCCAAATTCATCGATTAGTTTATTTGTTGTAGTCGTTTAAAGTAAGCAACTTTTGTGTTTCTTGAAAAATGGAAAAAAACGAATTTCGTGCAGTGATTAAACACTATTATTTGAAAAGGAAAACGGCGAAAGAGACAAAAGAAAAGCTCGATAAACATTACGGTGAGTCTGCTCCGTCAGATTACATGGTAAAATATTGGATTGCTGAATTTAAACGCGGCCGAAGAAGCACTGCAACAATACCATCAACAGGAAGGCCAAAAGAGGTGGTTACTGAAGAAAATCCTCGATATCGTTATGAATGATCGCCGAATCAAGTTGCGTGAGATTGTTGAAATGGTAAACATATCATATGAACGTGTGTTCAATATTTTGCATGAACATTTGCATATGGAAAAGCTATCGGCAAGATGGGTGCCGCGTTTGCTCAGTGTCGAACAAAAACGAGTTCGACAGACCACTTCACAGCAGTGTTTGGACATGATAAAGCGTAATCCTGTTGATTTTTGGCGTCGATTAATTACTGTTGATGAAACGTGGGTCCACCACTACACACCTGAAACCAAAAATCAATCGAAACACTGGGTGGAAGTGCTTCGAAGAAGGCAAAGGCAGTGAAATCGACTGGCAAGGTTATGGCCACTATATTTTGGGATGCACACGGAATATTGCTCATCGATTATCTTAAAAAGGATCCACAATCACAGGAAAGTATTATCGTGCATTATTGGATCAATTGGTTGATGTAATCAAGGAAAAACGCCCACATTTAAAGAAGAAAAAAGTGCTCTTTCTTCAAGACAACGCACCGGTTCACACAGCATTAGATACGATACTAAAATTACGTGAAATACACTTCGAATTGGTTGATCATCCACCTTATAGTCCAGATTTAGCTCCTAGTGACTTTTCCTGTTTCCAAACTTGAAAAAATGGCTCGCAGGACAAAGATTCATCTCAGACGAAGAAGTGATTATCGAAACTAACGCGTATTTTGAGGGGTTCCCGAAATCGTATTATTCAGATGGTATAAGAAAGTTGAAATATCGTCTTACTAAGTGTGTCAAATTAAATGGAGACTGTAAGAGAAGTTACGTAGGCCGCGGGTTATGGCTCATTAATTGATCCAACTTCGAATTATTACGTGGACAAAATCACTTTACGAGGATATAACCTTAAAAGCGAAACTCCGACCATGACCTCTAGTAATATGGCCTTGAACCCGGTTTCGGCACAACTTCCCTTAGCAGAAAAATCCATTGTTTTTTTTCCGAACAGCAGCCATTGGCCTGCTAGCTAGAGTCGGTGTTGGGGGTGGGCCTTCGGACAACAATGGATATAAGAAGCTGCTAAAAAAAAAACACCAAATAAACACGAGAACACGATTACCAATCAATGCTTATTCAACCCATTTCCCCCCTTTAATTAAAAGAAATTAATTCATTATACTATCACGACAATTTTTTTTTATTATAATAAATAAAACGTTTTGTAAGGTAGACATTATCAATTTTTAATTACCATTATCTGTTAGAACAAATTTATATGTATGAAAAGTGATGTAACTTTGATGCACATAAAACACTAAATTCTTTCGAGAAACCAAAGAACGATCGTGGATAACCGTTAAAAGGTGAAAATGCGTTATTTAATTGAAACAATATAATTATTTTAAATTAATCACTTACCATACAACAGCCTGGATGAAGCGCTTCCCCATTAAGTCGTATATGTAATGGTCCGTACACTTAATGTATCAAGGTGGTATATATTATATTGCTATATAAGAAAAAAACAACTTTTCACACTTTTGATTTTGAAAAATAACACTAGATTGCCGGTAGCGGTAACGTTATCACTTTTCAATACTATAACTTGATATATATATATATGTAATTTTAACGTAAACTAACTAAGAAACAATTTACTTCAATCGATTAAGGCACTAATAAATTAAATATTTAAATTATTTAACTAGATTAAATTAAATTAAAATACTAGGAAATTAGCATAAGGCTTTTAAATTACGGTACACTAAGGAATAATTAATTAACTATTTGGAATCCGCCAAGCACTAGTTTTCCTGTTGTGAACAGCATACACTGTAACACAGAATTAGCGTATAATCCGTATCCGCTTAACATATAATTACTAGGGTGTTTACTACACCGGTAACAGTTGTTTAAGTGGATCCGATAAATGTTATATCTCTTATGGCCGCGATTTCTTCACACGCGATCGTGAATCTTGATGCACTACACACGTTCTTTTAACAAGACTAAATAAAATTGAAACCGAAAATTAGATTGTTTGTAATTAAAGCTAAAATAAGACACAACGTGAATTACCTGCTGTATAAATATAATTTGGATATTCCAAATCAAAACGGCCACAAATATTTATAGTTGAGCTATACCTAAATCCGGCAGGTGCTTAAGCTGGTCTTTAATAATGTACCTAGTAGTTACTAGTCGAAAACTTTGGCGAGACTGATGGTTATAAACCGAAAATCGCTAAGTGGTAAAATATATTCTCCGGTAAGCCATCAGAGATTTAAACATATACGTATACTACGAGTATATAATATTAAATTCAACACAAGCACAGCCTTTTTATATGCCGTAGTTGCGAAGCATGAGCAACGTCATAACATAATTACTAAGTATTGTGCAAGAGAGATTAACTGCAATACCTTTGAAGGTGTGTCAGTGTGCTACGATGATCGTATACTCATTATATATATTGATGGGATTTATATTTTTTTTTGTTTTGTTAGGACATTTCTCACCAACAAAATATTTTCATTTTATAATGAACTTGTTCGTTACACGTGGGGAAACCTACCCCTGAGATGTCTCAAAGTCGGGCTCGTAGATTTATACAGTGTGTTGAATATCTTTCATATGATAATTACCAAGGCTTTTCCCTTTTTGATCGTGAACTTCAAAGGCAACATTCCCAACAGGTCTATAAATCAGTCCTTTTATCCATCTAGGCGCTAGTTTGGCTGAAAAATGTTTGCTTGCGTCACTTAGCGCAAAATTCCTAACATAAACTACATCTCCGACTGTGAAAACACGCGTACGTGTGCGCAGATTGTAGTATTTAGCGCTATGTGCGTGAGCTACTTTGAGATGTTCAACAGCGTTTCGTCTAATATTACTTAATTTGTTGGCCTTGTTAGTAGCAGAGAAGTACCCTTCTTCAGACTGACCCAACAGTTGATAAAGATCATACTCTTTTCCATTCAAAATTTGGTGTTGACCGAACAGCATAAAATGTGGTGAATATCCAATTCCACTATGATTAGCATTATTAATTGCTGATTCAAATTCGAATAAGTGTTGGTCCCATAATCGTTGATCTTGCTTTAGGAATGATCGAATAGCTGTTAATATAGTTCGATTCACGCGCTCAGAGGAATTACTCTGGGGCGAGTATTTCGGAGTGATGGTGTGCTTAGTACCATACTTTTCTAAGAATTGTTTGAACATGAGAGAGGTAAACTGTGGTCCACCATCGGTAAATACTCCTTGAGGCACAGAAAATCGAAGTACAAGTTTTTCCAGAAAAGCGATCGTGCTTTTAGTCGTAGCCTGTCTCATTGGGTGTAACCATACAAAACGTGACAACTTGTCGAGTATACTATGAGAATAACAGAATTTCCCAATTTAGACCGTGGATATGGTCCAAGATAATCGAGATAGAGAAATTGGAATGGCCTAAATACTTTCTGAGATTCTTCTCCAATCGGCGGGCGTGTAATATAATTTATGGGTTTACAGGTCTTGCAAATAACACAGTTTTTAATATATTCTTTTACCTGTTTTACCATTCCTGCCCAATAAAACTGTCGTTGTAGCCGTTCCAATGTTTTTGACACTCCAAAATGAGCAGAGGTGGGTGATTCATGAGCTCTTACGAGTAAATCCTGTGTCATTGGTGCAGGAATAACTATCTTCCATTGATTAGCTACCGAATCATCATAAGATAATCCTGAATTGAGACAAATGAGCATTTTGCCATTTTCAACACGAATATTGGTTTCAGTATTTGGATTTTGTTGTATTTCATTCAATTGTGATGTATAAATTGGACACGAAAATTCAGGTGAGGCAAGATCTATGTGTAATGGGGGAATATCATCAGATAGTACATTGTTAGACTTCAATTCGGTTATAACAAGCTCGTCCATATCCATTCTAGACAGAGTATCGGGTACAATGTTTTTAGCACCACTACGGTGTATTATGTTAAATTGGTACGCTTGTAGTTTTAGTGCCCATCTGGCAAGTCGTCCACTCAAATCGCGTTGCGACATGAGCCATTTTAAGCTAGCATGATCCGTGATGACGGTGAAGGTGTATCCCTCGACATACGCGCGAAAACTCTTAATTCCGTGGACCACAGCGTAACATTCTAACTCCGTGATGGAATAATTTCGCTGGGCGGAATTAAGCTTTTTCGACGCATACGCGATGTTCACCTCCATCGTCATCAACCTGGAACAGCACACTTCCTATCCCTGTTGAACTGGCATCACATTGCACGAAAAATTCACGTTTAAAATCCGCAGTCAGCAAAACGGGAGCAGAAATAAGGGCCTGTTTCAAATTATCTAAGGCAAGTTGGGCTTCGTCCGACCAACTAAAAGATTTATTTTTAGCTAACAAATTCGTAAGTGGTGTTGCTAACATTGAATAGTTTGAAATAAATCGCCGATAATATCCGGTCATACCTAGGAATCTACGAATTTGTCGGGTGTTTTTAGGAACAGGGTACTCACTTATACATCGGACTTTATCGGGATCAACTTGAATGGTTCCATTGCCAATAATATAACCTAGATATCGAGTAGATTTGAGTAGAAATTTACTTTTAGCGACATTTATTGTAAGTCCAGCATCTCGAAGAAGGCGACTAACTTCTTGCAAAAGCGATAGATGTTCTTGTAAATCAGAAGACGTTATCAACAGGTCGTCGAGGTAGACGAAAATTTTGTCGTGAAGATGATATGGGATGACCCGGTCCATCAGACGGCACATACGCTGCGGGGCATTGCATAGCCCGAAAGGCATTACCGCAAATTGATACAGGGGTCGGCCGGGTACGGTGAAGGCCGTCTTATCCCTTGACCCAACATCAAGAGGTATTTGCCAAAAGGCATCTTTTAGGTCGATACTAGAAATATATCGCGTTTGGTCGAGGCGGCCTAGTAACCCCTCAATGATGGATAAGGGATAAGCGTCCTTCCTCGTGACCTCGTTTACCTTTCGGGCATCAAGACATAAGCGTATTTTTCCGTTGGGCTTACGGACTAATGTGACCGGGGAACTCCACTCACTCTCACGACACTCCTCGATCACTCCGAGACTAAGCATTCTATCGATTTCAGCATCTAGGTCAGACTGTTTTGAGAAATAAATGGTTTTTGGCAAAAAAAAATTTTGTTTTCCTACTTAGGTAGCTTCATTTTCAATCCGCCCTCGTATATACAATTATACATATATATATACACACATATATATACATACATATACACATACACATATATACATATATATATATATATATATATATATATATATATATATATATATATATATATATATATATATATATATATATATACATATATATATATATATATATATATATATATATATATATATATATATATATATATATACATATATATATATATATATATATATATATATATATATATATATATATATATATATATATATATATATATACATATATATATTATACACATATATATACATATATACACTATATACAAAATCAATTATAATCATTATTTGTAACAAATTTGAAAACATTAGTTTTAAATATATATTAACTGAACTAATACGTTTTAGTTCCAGAGGCAAGCTGTTCCATGTGATAATCAGGTTCATCAAACTAGAATGGTTATAAATATTCGTCCTATTTATAGGCAAGTTAATATTACCCGTACGTAAGGACGTAGAAAAATTTAACTTTTCATACAAATATGTCGGAAGCCCCGATTTAATAATACGATAAATAAAAACAGCAGTTCTGTAACAATAAAACTCAAACAAGTCACAACCCAAAATAGAATCTTTAAAAGCCGAAATATGATCAAACTTGCGGAGGTCATGAACATATCGTGTGCAATTATTAAATGTTATCTGAAGTAAACGCTTAGCAGAACTATCACAATTATTAAATACTACATCACAATATGTAAAAATTGGTATCATTAAACTTTTAACCAGGAATAACCGTAGATTAATGGGACAAATATTTTTTATTAATCTAAGTGAATACAAACTATAATTCACACGTTGACACAATGAGTTAACGTGATCATTCCAACTAAGTTTAGAATTTAATATTAATCCCAAGTTGTTAATATTCGGAGCAAATGAGATTATATCATTATCCAAGAAAATTTCCGGCATCATATTAAGTGAATTACTTCTATTCAGGAATAATGCTTTACTCTTACGCGCATTAATGGAAAGTGAATTATTTTTAGACCACATCGAAATATTTTTAAGGTCAGCATTAAGTTGTATAACAATCTCATCAAGCCTTGAAAAGTCACCACCAATATAAAGTTGCAAATCATCAGCGTAAAGATGATATCGACAATTTAGAATATACGAAGGAAGATCATTAATATAAATAGAAAATAGTAAAGGCCCCAATATAGAACCTTGAGGTACACCAGTGATAACCTCACACATATCAGAAACATCATCACCATGCTTAACAAATTGTTTACGATTATTCAAATAAGAATGAAGTAAACTAATGGCAGAACCCGAAAATTTATAAAATAAATGTAATTTTTGAAGCAAGAGTATGTGATTAACACAATCAAATGCTTTTGAAAAATCTAAAAGGACTAAAATAACAAATGAATTTCCCTTATCCAAAATTATTGATAAATCTTCAACAATATGCACAAGAGCGGTTGTTAACACATCAATTTGGTTTTATCGGCTAAAGCGCGTACCTAAAAGGAAGATGCCACAAAGTATCATGTATATATTTAATGAATAATAATATTTATATTTACTTATCTAATTCACCCAGTATGTAGCACAATCACTTGTTTTATATAATTTGTTTTGATGTGCTACATTTTGACAGCTCATAAAATTATAAAACGAATCAGAGATTCTTAAACTTTATACTTTAGCTATTGTTAATTAGTATTAATAGATGTCACTATTAAACTAGTTTCTTTCATTGGCAATTAGATGTCACTGCAAAAATTATTGACAATCGAACTAGATTTTATAGATTTTTTTGTGTATGAAAAAATGAGAATTATTAAATTTCAAGGCACGAGCTAGAGAACATCAAGAAAATAAAAACAAGTTTATAACATGACCCTAATGCTGCACCAGCACTTGTAGCACAATCCAATGAAAATGGTACTGGAATTTTTCACAAATTAATTACAAATTTGTTACACAGTTAGAAAATTTTTTACAGATCCCGTTATCCTGCAATTCGTGTGTGGGCTGGCGTTAGACAAAGCTACACCACACTCTTCGTATTTTTGTTAATATTTATTGTATCGTACTGAGGGTGGTACTGGAATTTTTTACAAATTAATTACAACTTATCGGCATAGTTCAACCCCAAAAAAACTACCCCTAAGGGGTGCAATTCTTCAAAAATCATATTTTTCTTTACAACATTCTTATCGCATTTCTGTTAATATATATTGTATCGTACTGGGGGTGATACTGTAATTTTTAACAAACTAACTACAACATATTAGCATAGCTCAACCCCCAAAAAACTACCCCTAGTGGTGCAATTCTTTAAAAACCTAATTTTTGATTAAACCATGCTGTTGTCATTTCAGCTAATATTTCTTGTATCATACTGGGGGTGATACTGTAATTTTTAAGAAACTAACTACAACATATTAGCATAGTTCAAACCCCAAAACACTCCCCCTACGGGATGCAATTTTTAAAAACCTTATTTTTCGTCACACCACGCCTTTTGCATTTCTGTGAATTTTTGTTGTATAGTGCTGGAATATTTATACAAATTAATTACAATAAAATGGCATAATTAAACCCCTAGAAAACTACCCCAAATGGGAGCAACCGTTTAAAATCATTGTATCGTACTGAACACTGGTTTATATAAGACGTTTTTAATAAATAAATTACAATATATTGGAATAACTCAATTGCAAAAAACTGTCCCTAAAAGTGCAGCTCTTTAAAACAATATTTTTCTGTATAGGTAAAACCACTGCAATAATTACCACTGAAATTATTACAACAGCCCACACCCACAAAAATCGATCATAATGCATCGAACTTCCTTCCTATGCAAGAAATAGGTATCCCTGAATTTATTACAACAGCCCACACCCACAAAAATCGATCATTATGCATCGAACTTCCTTCCTATGCATAATGATCGTTTTTTGTGGGTGTGGGCTGTTGTAATAAATTCAGGGATACCTAGTTCTGGCATAGGAAGGAAGTTCGATGCATAATGATCGATTTTTGTGGGTGTGGGCTGTTGTAATAAATTCAGGGATACCTATTTCTTGCATAGAAAAGAAGTTCGATGCATAATGATCGATTTTTGTGGGTGTGGGCTGTTGTAATAAATTCAGGGATACCTATTTCTTGCATAGGAAGGAAGTTCAATACAGTATGATCGATTTTTGTGGGTGTGGGCTGTTGTAATAAATTCAGGGATACATATTTCTTGCATAGGAAGGAAGTTCGATGCATTATGATCGATTTTTGTGGGTGTGGGCTGTTGTAATAAATCCAGGGATACCTATTTATTGCATAGGAAGGAAGTTCGATGCATTATGATCGATTTTTGTGGGTGTTGGCTGTTGTAATAAATTCAGGGATACCTAGTTCTTGCATAGGAAGGAAGTTCGATGCATAATGATCGATTTTTGTGGGTGTGGGCTGTTGTAATAAATTCAGGGATACATATTTCTTGCATAGGAAGGAAGTTCGATGCATTATGATCGATTTTTGTGGGTGTGGGCTGTTGTAATAAATTCAGGGATACCTATTTCTTGCAAAGGATGGAAGTTCGATGCATAATGATCGATTTTTGTGGGTGTGTGCTGTTGTAATAAATTCAGGGATACCTATTTCTTGCATAGGAAGGAAGTTCAATACAGTATGATCGATTTTTGTGGGTGTGGGCTGTTGTAATAAATTCAGGGATACATATTTCTTGCATAGGAAGGAAGTTCGATGCATTATGATCGATTTTTGTGGGTGTGGGCTGTTGTAATAAATCCAGGGATACCTATTTATTGCATAGGAAGGAAGTTCGATGCATTATGATCGATTTTTGTGGGTGTGGGCTGTTGTAATAAATTCAGGGATACCTATTTCTTGCATAGAAAAGAAGTTCGATGCATAATGATCGATTTTTGTGGGTGTGGGCTGTTGTAATAAATTCAGGGATACATATTTCTTGCATAGGAAGGAAGTTCGATGCATTATGATCGATTTTTGTGGGTGTGGGCTGTTGTAATAAATTCAGGGATACCTATTTCTTGCAAAGGATGGAAGTTCGATGCATAATGATCGATTTTTGTGGGTGTGTGCTGTTGTAATAAATTCAGGGATACCTATTTCTTGCATAGGAAGGAAGTTCAATACAGTATGATCGATTTTTGTGGGTGTGGGCTGTTGTAATAAATTCAGGGATACCTATTTCTTGCAAAGGAAGGAAATTCGATGCATAATGATCGATTTTTGTGGGTGTGGGCTGTTGTAATAAATTCAGGGATACTTATTTCTTGCATAGGAAGGAAGTTCGATGCATAATGATCGATTTTTGTGAGTGTGGGCTGTTGTAATAAATTCAGGGATACCTATTTCTTGCATAGGAAGAAAGTTCGATGCATAATGATCGTTTTTTGTGGGTGTGGGCTGTTGTAATAAATTCAGGGATACCTATTTCTTGCATAGGAAGGAAGTTCGATGCATAATGATCGATTTTTGTGGGTGTGGGCTGTTGTAATAAATTCAGGGATACCTATTTCTTGCATAGGAAGGAAGTTCGATGCATTATGATCGATTTTTGTGGGTGTGGGCTGTTGTAATAATTTCAGTGGTAATTATTGCAGTGGTTTTACCTATACAGAAAAATATTGTTTTAAAGAGCTGCACTTTTAGGGACAGTTTTTTGCAATTGAGTTATTCCAATATATTGTAATTTATTTATTAAAAACGTCTTATATAAACCAGTGTTCAGTACGATACAATGATTTTAAACGGTTGCTCCCATTTGGGGTAGTTTTCTAGGGGTTTAATTATGCCATTTTATTGTAATTAATTTGTATAAATATTCCAGCACTATACAACAAAAATTCACAGAAATGCAAAAGGCGTGGTGTGACGAAAAATAAGGTTTTTAAAAATTGCATCCCGTAGGGGGAGTGTTTTGGGGTTTGAACTATGCTAATATGTTGTAGTTAGTTTCTTAAAAATTACAGTATCACCCCCAGTACGATACAAGAAATATTAGCTGAAATGACAACAGCATGGTTTAATCAAAAATTAGGTTTTTAAAGAATTGCACCACTAGGGGTAGTTTTTTGGGGGTTGAGCTATGCTAATATGTTGTAGTTAGTTTGTTAAAAATTACAGTACCACCCTCAGTACGATACAATAAATATTAACAAAAATACGAAAAGTGTGGTGTAGCTTTGTCTAACGCCAGCCCACACACGAATTGCAGGATAACGGGATCTGTAAAAAATTTTCTAACTGTGTAACAAATTTGTAATTAATTTGTAAAAAATTCCAGTACCATTTTCATTGGATTGTGCTACAAGTGCTGGTGCAGCATTAGGGTCATGTTTATAACGTTTCATAAGTTTTTTATTTAAGAGTGAAAGCAATATAATAGGCTACAAAGCCACTAAAAATTTTGGAGACAATACGGTGGACTGCCGTCAAGAAAAACATCCCGGGTTCAGCGGCATTATCTCCATAGAAACAGCGGTAGTAGTGCTATGATTAGATTTGTAACCCGATTGGAATTTGCTTAAAAAATTAAACCTATGTAGGTGTTCATTAATTTGAATTTTCATAATCTTCTCAAGTACCTTCGATAAAGCAGATAATATACTTTATCGGCCGAATATCATCAGTTCTGCCAATTACATCCTTCTTAGGAAGAGGAATGGTAGAAGCTACCTTCCAAAAATTAGGGAAAACAGATTTCGTCAAACACTGGTTCATAATGTACGTGATTTGAGGTAAGAATAAATCAATAAATAATTTTATTAATTTGAAATTTACCTTATCAAATGCTATCAGATCCGATTTGACAGTTTGAACCGCATTCGGCACCATAGGTTCATCTACACAATCAAATACCAAAGCATCGTTACCAGCACAAAAAAATTCAGAATGAGGTAAAGGCAGACCAGACCACCTTTACAGTCACTTAATTTGCGGATCCCATTCAAAATTTCTTCAGCAGAAAACACAATAGGCGTTTCACTTGATTTACATGAAACACCCAGTGATTTTAATTTTTTCCATAATACTTTAGAGTTGTTAACAATACCAAAATAAAATAGTTGTTTAGCTTTCCTAGCAGCTTTGTTTGTTTTATTTCTAAAATATTTAAATGATACAAGGTCATTCTGTAAACCAGATCTCTTGAAGGATTTGTAAGAACGCTCTCTACATTTAATTAAATACAAAATATTAGCATTTAACCAAGGAGCAGAAAGACATTTGTTAATAATTCTTTTGCGAGGAACACAAATGGAATCCAAATATACAAAATTTGAATTAAATGCATCGAGTAGATTATTAACATCAGAAAACCAGTAAAGATTTGACCAGTCTAACGAACAGAACGAGTTTATAAAATTTTCACAATTAATAGCTTTATAATCAGGAACATAGGTATATGTAATTTTATCTCTGACTCGACTAAATTTATAACTGGCAAAAATTAAATCATGGTCAGATATGGCAGGAACTGCAATCTGTCCAAAAGATATAACATTTTATTTGTCAAATTTATATAATATAATTAAATCCAATAAGGTATTTTCTAATCTAGTTGGTCCAAACGGTAAATAATACAAGTTGTATAAATTTAGACAATCAGTAAATTTATTACTAACTAACATATTATAGTTAAAGTCACCACAGCAAATAATTTTTACATACTGAGATAAATATTGAGAAAAAATCATTTGTAAATTATCAATATCATCAGAACGAGTTGGTGGAGGATTATAAATAATCAAAATAAGAATTTGACCACCGCAACCTTCAAGTACTGACGCTAAAACTTCCACTTTCCCAAATGCAACAGAAAATAATTTTTTGATTTTTAAAGATTCACGGAAATAAAGGCAAACCCCACCCCAACGTGTATTATTCACTCGATCAGAACGTATTATTTTGTAGTTATTAATGTGAAGTGACCGGTTTGTAATCTTACTGTTAAGAAACGTTTCAGTTAAAGCAAGAAAGTCAAATTTGTGCACGTCTAACATAATACAAACTTCATCAAAATGCCTTACTAAGCTACGAACATTTAAATGACCAAAATTAATACTAGAATGATTATTTACCTGATTATCACATGGAACAGCGTTTATATTAACTAAATTAGAGTTTATTAAATTATTGTTGAATCCGTAGCAGCATACATTGGCAACGTCTCCCGCAGAGGCACCATTGACCGAAAAATTTTCCTTTTGAACTGTCTAATGAGCACACCAGTAGGCCAGGTATTAGGATCAAGTGCTTTATTACTTAGTTCCGAATTAATGCCTACTTTAAAACACACGTAGTCCAACAAATCCAGATTCCGATTTTTTGGCATTAATTTAAGAACTTTACAATTGTTAATGCCTAAACATGTTTTCACAAGCGTAGAAACATTTTCTTCAGTAACTGATCGATCAAATCTAGATATGTGAAGCCAAAGCATTGGAACGAAAGGTTTTATTCCAAAATCAAAATGTAGATCTCTCGTACCACAAATTCGTCCATTATCTCGAATTTGTTGGCTATCCAGACGGTTTTGGTAAATAGCAGTAATATTGCCGCAAGAAGTAGAATCCACCTTAGTATTATATTTGATTTATCAGCGTTTCAGAAAAAATGCAGTAGTTCTAAGATTATTATGCACACTGGACACAGAAGGAGACATGCGAATAGCAGATAAATCAGATAAATCAGTAAATTTATCATACTGCATCTTGTAAAAGTTATTACATTCATCGCAGAACCAATGCACATTAACACACATAACAATAAAGTCATATGATGATTTTTTTAGTCCCACACATTTATAGTGGAACAGCCTTTTACAATCACCACTGCAATTAATGACGTTTATATCATTTTCACTAGCACAAATAACACAATTACCAGCCACCATTTCTATTAGCTTTCGCGGACACAGAACAAAAAATAAATAAAACGACACTTATTTATAATATTTACAATCCTTGAAATATGTACACTCTTAATATTTTAAATGTCTGAAAATTAACAATACAAGTAAACAAAACGTTATAAGGTTTGGAAAAATTAAAAAAAAAATTGTCGAAAATTCAATATACACGGAAAAAACAAACACCATTCAGCCAGGACTACTATACTCAAATAATAATAATAATTGATATTATTATAATAAAATTAGATGGCCCGGTGAACTTCGTACCACCTAAAATTGATTTAATTGTAACTTTTCATAAGCGATTATGAATCATAATCAACCTTCCAATTGCAATTCATTGAGATCGGCAATATTAACCGCATTGTGTACGGTTTTAGCTTCGTTTGGTGATTAAATGAAACTCGTTCGTAATTCAAATGAATTCAATGTCTTTTATTTACATGAAAATGAAACGAGGTTAACATTTCAATGCAAAGCTTTGTGGTAAACTACGTTTTTCGATTGCACGGGGAATTGCAGCAGCTTAGTCTCGAGTGACAAGTCCGTTGGAATTATCGGGATGCGCGGAATCAAAACTTCCTCTCCTTTACATACACTTTTTCACATCCAGTCTCGTTCCATAGCACAGTCGAGGTGTCGAGGTTTAATTGCCAATTGTGAGGTGGTAATCCGGGAAATTCCAGGGAATTCAAGAATTCTGTGTGATATTGACTACTTCAGCCTGGTTGATAACTGTTTCAAGAGATTTGTAGGAAAACAACTGTCCCGGAATAAAATTTTGAATGGTCGCGTTGAAATTGTCGAAATCTGTGTTTTTCACCCCCAATATGGCTTGTCCGCTCAACCAATTATGGCCTTTAAGTTTTGCACTATGTTCGGAAACACACGTTGAATGAGCTCTGCCTTCGATTCAACAATTGCAACAATATAGTTCGATCTTGTTGCAAAAACACACGTTAGTCGTCAATCGGGGTCAGTGGCAATTTCAGTTTAGAATGTGCGGTTCGTTCGCCTTCTACAACAAGCTCATCCAGATGAAGCCACTACCAGGGCAACTTCATGGTGTGATCAAATCGACGCCAAAAGCAATGCAATTAAGAAGATCTTCAAGTCCCTCCGGGAGCATCCAAGGAGTGAATGCCACCAATTCCATTGTTCACTGTTTCCGTAAAACAGTCGTATGTCTGTTGACTGATGTCTGTGGTGAGTGCTATCGTATTTGTAATGGACGCTCTAATATGCAATGCCGACGGAATTCCGTTTACATTCGCATGGAAAAACCACACTCTTTCTATGGAAAGTACCATGTTATGTACACGGAAAGCCGTACTACTTGCCAAAGAAAAGTGTCTCAAAAATTCCAGTGTTAGTGTGAATCCCGACTAAAAAGAGAAAAAACAAATTGGAGAGAGAGAGAGTCGATAGAGAGATAAATAGAGAAAACAGACAGAGAGAGATTTCTATAGTACTTTTCACATTGAGGTTTTATTTTGAAATTAAAGGATTTTTTTGTATTTTTTGTCAAATTTATTCATATACAATACATACATATACAATACATTCATATTCAAATACAATTTTTAATATACAATACACAGACACTCTACAATTTTTTAATTTAAATCTCGCCAATGTGCCAATGTATTCGCCAATGTAATATTATGTCGCCAATCATTTACGTCGCTCACTCGGCATCCATCTTAAAAAAATAAACACATGAAAATCGTCAATATCAAAAGCATACGTCGTAAATTTGGAAATTCAATTTTATCACCTGTCTAGTCCAATGTTGTTGATCGCGAAGATGGCAAAATACAAGCAATACTTCAAACTAATAAAATTTTACTTTAATACTAAAAAACACGTTTTAAAAAATAAAACACAAAAAAGTTTTATAAATAAAAAATCCGTAACTGAGTATACATTTTTCGTCAACATATCTCACGAATACTTTTTACGCTATTTGCCGTAGGCACTTGGCGAAACACACTTATACTTAATAAACACATTTTTTATTAATCACTTGTTTTTTGTTTCGCAGTTATTTTGAATAATTTTCAAAAAGTTTAAAAAATCACTCGATCGATTTCGACTTGTTAGGTCATCATCAGGAGTATCTACTGATTTGTATTAATAAAAATTTTGCTATATAGCAGAAAAAAGCAAAATATAAATAAAAGAAGGAGGGACAGAAAATAAGCAATAAAAATTAATCTACGGATCGCGCAGGTAGGCGATGAGTCATAGGTTGAGTAACAAAATTCAAGGTATATTATTGCGTACGTGAGAATAGAAAAGGGCGGGATCTGTAATTGGTGAGAACCGGATTTCTCTCTGTTCGTTAAGGATATTTTGGTTAAGAAATATTGATTTTCTAATTTCGTAAGATTCTAAGGTATCTAAACGTCTGCCTTTGGGTTGTATATGTAATATGTCTAAATTGTTCAAGCTAGCTGTATGATTTTCTGAAGTTAAATGGTTATGGAAAGTTGATTGATTGCAACCAGATAAATGTTCTTTAGCTCTAACTCCAAAATTGCGCCCAGTCTGACCAATATAGGAGAAACTACAATCATTGCAATTGATCCTATAGACACCAGATTTGGAAAGGCGATCAACTCTAGGTTTATTGTTAAAAATCATTTTCTTTATTGTGTTATTATTATAAAAAGCAAAACCAATATTGGTATAATTGGACACGATGTTGCTAATCCGTTGGCTCGTTTTTCCTATATACTCTAAGCGACGCCAATTTTCCCGCATTGGACTATCCGGTGGATAAATACCCGTTAGAGTTTTACGCTTTAGCTTTTTATTCAATAACTTTAATATAGTCCTAGTTGCATATCCGTTATTCGTTGCTATTTGAAGAATTATGTTAAGCTCAGTGTTGAATTTGAATTTGTCAAAGGGATGTTTATTAGTCTGTCTATGAGTGAGTGGAAAGCTGACATTTTAATATTATGAGGATGGTTTGAAGAACTAGGGATAACAGCGTCTGTATACGTGGGTTTCCGATAAATTTTGAAGTCTAAAGATGAATTAATCCTGATTATTGTTATATCCAGAAAATTAATACATTTATTTTCTTCTTTTTCTAACGTAAAATCAATGGTGGGATATTGAGAGTTTAACCAAGTAAGGAAAGAGTCTAACAGTCTATCAGTTCCATTCCATAGACATAATATGTCATCAACATATCTATACCAAAAGATTATATGACGAAAATAAGAATTCTTATTTGATATGATCATTTGTTCGAAGAAATTCATGAAAATTTCAGCCAACAAAGGTGACAGAGGAGAGCCCATGGGTAGACCATCAGCGAATTTGAAATATGTATTATCAAAACAGAAATAATTTTGTTTAATACAAGTCTCAAAAACTAACTTCAGTTCACGACGTAAGCTCTCATCTACAACATCCCTATCTAAGTAATTACAAACTATTTGGGACAAAGTATTAATCGGAATAGAAGTGAAAAGACTGGCAACGTCAAATGAAACTAGTTTTGAATGTAACGGAATATCGACGTCTTGAATTTTGTTAATCAATTCTACCGAGTTCTTAACCGAGTAAGCTGAAAAGAAATTAGTATGACAATTGAAAAAATTTATGAAACCCTTACATAGCTTGTAGGCAGGAGCATTGCAATACGCTACTATTGGTCTAATCGGAATGCCTTCCTTATGGATTTTTGGTAAACCATAAAGGATCGGGGCAGATGGATTCATGACAGAGTACTTCCAACCAGTTCCATCAAATAACTTCTGGCATTGGGTGATACACTTACTAACCGAAGTCTTGAAAGACTCAGTTGGATCTCTGCCAAGCTCTATTGCTTTGCTTTCTGTAATAAAATCAGAAATTTTATTGCAGTAATCAACTTTTGTGAGCACGGTAATTGTATTGCCTTTATCCGCTTTACACGCTATCAGGTCATGGTCACGTAGTTTTTTCTTTATCGCACCAATCACTTTGAGGTTACTATTAGAAGCAGCAGAAGAAGAAGAGTTTATGGGAGAAGAAGAGTTATCAATACCTTTCTTTATTTGTAACGCACATACTGATTTTGTTTGGGTTATCTGGCCAGATAAGGCTGTTTCGGCATCTACAGCAAGATTCTCGAATGATCGAAGGTCGATTTTGTTTGGCGTAGGGGCAAAATTCACTCGGTTGCTAAGCATTTGCACCTCTGTATCACGGAAAACGACTGAGGACAAGTTCTTAAAACGTGGATGAAATTGGAAATCAGGCGAACCACTATTACCTCTACGGTTAAATGGATAGGCCTTATCTCGCAACACATCTAGTTTAGCTTTTTGTTTCTGAACTCCTGATGATGACCTAACAAGTCGAAATCGATCGAGTGATTTTTTAAACTTTTTGAAAATTATTCAAAATAACTGCGAAACAAAAAACAAGTGATTAATAAAAAATGTGTTTATTTAGTATATCTCACGAAACTGAAGATACAAAACAAATCAAATCTCAATACCACTACAATACAACTGTATTGGTGCAAATTGCAAATCTAATAAAACATCAAAAAAAAATTTAGCCGAAAAACCATGCATTATCGACATATTTTATATCGGGTCCCATTTGAAATTCGATATTTTAAAACGCGAATTTTCAAAACGTGATATTTCAAAACGTGATAATTAAAAACGCGATACCTACAAAACGCGATATGGTACAAAATGTGATATTTCAAAATGCGATATTCCAAAACGGGATAAAGTACAAAACACGATATGGTACAAAACGCGATATTTTAAAACACGATATGGTACAAAACACGATATGGTACAAAACGGGAGTTTAGGATTGGGTTGTATCAGGCGGGTGAAGGGTACATTTAATATCAGTTTATAGGAATTTAAAAATCGATAGGAGCATGAGTATATAGGATCGGTATCAATTGGGTCTCTGCGCTCCCGTCGCTTCGCAATGCACATTCTGTACAATAACGCGTTTTGAAATATCGCGCTTTGAAATATCGCGTTTTGTACCATATCGCGTTTTGTACCATATCGCGTTTTGAAATATCACATTTTGAATTATTGCGTTTTGCACCAAATCTCGTTTTGTCATATCTCGTTTCGAAATATTTCGTTTTGAAATATCGCGTTTCGAGCGGATCCGTTTTATATCAGGTGGTACTACAAAATTCGAAAAATCAATATCACATAATTCGAATGTTTAAAGCTGGATCCCGTATTTATAATTTGTCGTGTTGGGCGGTAATGAATTTAAGTTGTGGCACTAACAACTAACACCTGTGTCAAAAATCAAGTCATATTTTATGTAGCATAATAGTAACTGATCCTATGTCGTTTAGGCGTAGTTTTAACATTGGCAACGACGTAGTTAATTACGTTGTAGCAAAAATAAAAAGTCAGAAAATATACTTTGAGCAGTATAACAGCCTCACCGATAACAATTGGGTAGATATGGGAGTGTTGAACATATGGTTGCAAGAAAAAAACAGGCACTTTTTTTAATAGTAGTAAATTTTACTTTAGCGATTTTTTCTATTTCTGATAAATACGGAATCCAGCTATTTACGAACTGGTCTAACTTCATCCGGTCCGAATTTCCACTAAACATGCGACCAGCTTTTAATTTACTTAACTGTGATGCTACATAAAATATGGCCTGATTTTTGGCACAGGTGTTCACTGTTAGTGCCACAACTTAAATTCATGCCCTCCTAACACGACAAGTTATATATATTTTATCCAACAGTTTACTTATTGGTCTCTAACTTGAACTAGTTCATATTACCATTAAACATCCGAATTATGTGATATTGATTTATATTGATTAAGTATGTCGAAAATGCAGGTTTTTATCGGCTGAAATTTTCGGCTAACTTCAGTAGCATATCGGAAAGGGAAAGAAAATTATTTCTCTCCAAAATTGATATTTTTGTGTCTTTGATATATTGTAGCATGGAATTTGGTATGGAATCAAAACTATTTTTTCCACACAGTGGAAAAATTGCATGAGGCACTAATCCGACTCCAAATGGAAAACTGTAAACTGCGCACACTAAGATGGCTGCCGTATTTTATGTTAATATGTAAACTCGAATTGGATCCGATCTTGTACTTCAAATAATTCATACAACAGATATCAACAATAATTTAATAGGAATTTGGTTTCTCACATTTATTTAATTTAAATTTAGTTTTATTAATATTTATTTATTTATATAAAAAAAAAAAAAAAATTTATAAAATTCCAAGCAGCATCGACTTATTATGACGAGCGTCGAGAAAAGAAAAATGAAATAGTTCACTCATATTTTTCATCATATTGAAGACTGGGAGAGGGAGGGAGAAACAAACGACTATAGAAAACCGCATTTTACTTGTCACCACCAACACACTCCATATTCATAGTCCATAGACATGCGATTCTATGGAAGAATGTTTTGACCTTCACCACGCGTATATAGTTTTTGCACTCCAAATTCAACCTTTTACAAATCATGTTCATCAATTTGCACATAAAATTCACCTATATCCAAAACATTTTAAACCTATTCCAAATCAAATCCAACTCTATTCAAATCAAATTCACATTTATTCAAAACATATTCATCCTTTCCTCAAAGTCGTACCCGACAAAAACTAATCACACCGTTGTAAAGACAACATTTTAAACCGTTGTTAAAATGAGATTTCAATCTATGTCTCATGTAAATTACAAGTTCTTATGCCATCTACGTAAGGCACAAACATTTTTTAAAAATGACCAATTTTCCTCATTAACCTTTTGTGCAGTTTCTGCTTCAACAACCCATAAGTCCGCTCAAAGTCGTACCCAACAAAAAACAATCACACCGTTGTAAAGATGAGATTTCAATCTATGTCTCATGTAAATTACAAGTAATGCCATCTACGTAAGGAACAAGAATTTTTTGAAGGAAAAAAAGAAAAGTCGGAAAAACTCAAAAGGAAAACCCCAAAAATCTAATAAAAACTTTTTTTTATATGAATTTTGTATGTGTAGTTTGTATATGACGTGGTTAAAGCTTCGGCGATTGGCCCGTAAGGTGCTGGATTCCAATCCGACTGGAGGCTGCATGCAAATTTTTATTTTATTTTTTATCCAATTTTTTTATTTCATCTACTTATCTATATTAGAATTAGAAGGCATGGTTGATATTGTCACAAAGGCATGCAATCTTTCATTTAATGCTGCGTGCCCCCTAATAAAGCCTAGGGGCAGGCAGAAACCGACATGGTGGACCACGGGGTTGGGAACCTATCGGAGAGCGTGTAGGACAGCCTTTAATAAGGCTAAGAACACCAGGGAAAATCGAGATTGGGATTCCTATAAGGAAGACCTGAGAAAATACAAAAAAGAGTTGAGGAGGGCACAAAGGGGGTCTTGGAGACTCTTCTGTTGTAGAAGGGAGGAGGTCTCCGAGACTTCTTGCCTAAGGAAAATTCTATCGACTAACCCAACCAGTCCTAGTTACTTAATTAGGCCAGACGGGTTATGGACAGCTTCAAGTGCGGAATCATTGGAGCTTCTCATTGAGACCCATTTTCTGGGAAGCATTGATGACTCGATGGAGCCTGGAGCTCATCGAGGAACACCTTTAACAGATGTGGATGGCATCGTGGACAGGAAACGAATCCTGTGGGCACTGAACGGTTTTAAGCTTTATAAATCGGCGGGCCCGGATCGGATTATACCAGCAGAGATCCAAAGGAACTCTGCGGTCATCCTCCCCTGGCTGGAGGTTATCTTCAGGGGATGTCTGCAATTGGTCTATATTCCCAGGAAATGGACGGAGGTCAGAGTGGTTTTTATCCCGAAATCGGGAAAAAGCTCACAGGCTTATCCAAAGGACCTGAGGCCTATAACTCTATAGTCCTTTCTGTTGAAAACCTTGAAAAGATTGATAGACGTACTTATTCGAACAAAAGTTGATCCGAGGAATTGGGCAATGTCTCAGCATGCGTTGGCATGCACATTGAGGGTGCCTTTAATAATGTAAAAACGGAGGCGATCATGGAAGGATTGTCATTTTTGAAGGTGGATTATCCTATAAGTAGGTTGATAAATCAGATGCTGGTAAGCAGGATTATTATCTCGGAACTGGGAGAGTCCACCATTAGAAGGCGGGTGGTTAGAGGAACTCCGCAGGGAGGAGTGATGTCCCCCTTTCTTTGGAGTGCAGTGGTGAATGGATTGCTGTTGGAACTGGAGAAAGAGGGGATGGGGGTTGTAGCGTATGCCGATGATGTAGCGATAGCTGTCTCAGGCAAATATCTGGATACGATTAGGGATGTTATGCAGAATGCACTCCTGATCGTTACGAAATGGGCCGGCAAATGCGGATTAGGGATCAACCCGTCCAAGACAGAGCTGGTACTATTTACTAAGAAACATAAAATTCCGGTAGTTAGCCATCCTACTGTGAACGGCATTAGACTGGCTTTTGCTGACAGAGCGAGATTTTTGGGCATAATCTTGGACAGTAAGCTCAGCTGGAAGCCTAACATTGTAGAAAGGGTGAATAAGGCTAATGTAGCCATTTACTCGTGTAGAAACGCAATAGGGAAGAAATGGGGTTTGAAACCAGAGCGGCCTGTATGCTTATAAGCGGGGCGCTTAGGACAACACCTACACGCGCTTTAGAGGTTATGTTCCACCTTATTCCAATCGAATTTTTTGGTAAGCAGATGGCAGCCAATGTGGCTACAAGGCTCTCGGGTGTCTCTCAGTGGAAGTCTCTTCAGGTGGGACACTCGACGATAGTTAGATCACTAAGGGAAGAACTGGTGAATCTAGATTATATTAAACCAGCGTTGTGCTTCGATATAGGTTTCCGGATCATCTGTCCTTCTAGGGAATCCTGGAGGAATGGATCAATACGGGAAAACGAGGCACTGACATTTTTCACGGACGGCTCTAAGCTAGACGGCAAAGTAGGAGCTGGAGTCTTCTGTGAGAAGCTCAATGTTAATATTTCTGTTCGTCTCCCTGACTACTGCAGCGTGTACCAGGCTGAAGTGGTGGCGATAGGGGAAGTCGTGACATGGTTGAAACATAACGTGGTATCTGTTAGGGATATCGCGATTTATGTGAACAGTCAAGCGGCACTCAGGTCACTAGAGGCGGTTTCTCTGAAGTCACGGGTGGCGCTGGATTGCCGATCATCTCTTAACGAGATGAGTGAGTATTTCAGTATCCAGATGATCTGGGTCCCTGGTCACTCGGACGTCACGGGAAACTGCAGGGCAGACGAACTAGCTAGGTACTTTACGACTCTCCAGATGCAACCGGAAAGGGCAGGTCTGGGGAGGTCTATAGCAGCGCTCAAATTGACGCTCAGTAAAAAGGCAATCGCCTTAACAGATGAGAGGTGGACCAACACTCTCACGTGCAGGGTAGCAAAACAGGTTTGGCCAAAACTGGACCTGCGGCGCTCCAAGGCACTTGTATCCCTGGGAAAACGAGATTTAGGATTGGTCGTAGGGATACTAACAGGACACTGCCTTTTTGGGGAACATCCGAGAAGGCTGGGTCTAGAGACGAATGACTTTTGTAGAAGTTGTATGGACGAAGAGGAGGAAGAGACGCTAGTTCACTTCCTATGCTCATGTACGGCACTATTATACAAAAGACGTAAGTACTTGGGTGTGTACAACATGGACAGCCTTTCTGAACTCGCGGACTGTAGGGTGCGAGATATTTTACGCTACATCAGTAGCTCTGGTTGGTTTCAGCGGGGGTAAGGGGAGATTGGATCCTTGTGGTATCACAATGGGCCATTATTGGCCTAAGTGTGCGATAGCAGCCACTCTAACCTAACCTAACCTAACCTATCTATATATCTACAGTCCGAGTTGCGAATTCATGGTGAACGAATCAATTTTGATAGCGATAATAAATATATATTTTCTTTTGCGATAATAGTCTTAATTTTAGTGTATAGTTTGGTTTTGGTTAGTTAAATCGGTTAAGTGGTGTTTGGTTTAGAATAAAATAGTGATAAAAGTAGTTTATAGGGATAATAAATAGTGTTAAGGTGATTTTGTTGTGTGTTACAACAACAACAAATAAAAACATTTTTGTTTTGGCGAGCAGATATACGTCAAATTGTTTGTATATCGCAGGGTGTGCAAACACCGGTACACAGTTTTTTTTAACCTCAGTCCGACAACTGCCTTCGGGCAGGATGTCGTTTAAAAAAAATCGGTTAAAGCCTCTCATTAATATGAGGGCATACAGCGATCCTCTGCAATTGGGGGAAATTAACAATAAAAAAAGGAAACTTTTTTTCGAAGAGTGCACGATGAACCAGAGATATTTGGGGATTAAAAAAACGAATAGTGAACACAGCTTCGGAGGAATTTCGCCTTTCCTAATTCAGAAAGGACTACAGATGATCACCGAACACATCAAAGAGACTCAGCGACTACGAAGTGGCGATCTTCTTGTGCTAACTACTAAAGAGGAGCTATACACAGCTTTAATGAAAGCAACAAAATTAGCGGAAATGCCCGTTCAAGTAGAAGAGCATAAGTTTTTAAACAGTAGCAAAGGAGTAATGTACATCTTTGATTTGATGAATGTTGACACCGAGGAAATCGAGAAAGAATTAAAGGAGCAGAAAGTGACAAAAGTAGAGAGGATCAAAAGGAAAATAAATGGAGAGCTTAAAGATACTCCTTTACATATTATGACATTTAACACTATAAATTTACCAGAATATATTAAGGCAGTGTTCTTGCGGTTAGACGTACGGTTGTATTTACCAAACCCGCTGAGGTGTCATAATTGCCAGCGGTACGGGCACACGAAGAATAAGTGCTTCCGGGTAACTACATGCTCTAAATGCGCCAAAAACATTCCGGATGGACACGATAATGAGAATTGTGAACCCATAAAATGTGCTAATTGTGGAAACAATCACACTGCCTTCGACAAAAAGTGCTCTATATTCGAGATGGAGAAACAAATTATAAAGATAAAAACCATGGATCGGATAACATACTTCAGAGCAAAGGAAATTTACTATCGCGAAAACGCAAACACCACAAGAGCATCGAAGGCAACGCAACAAAATGAAACATACAGTAAAGTACTACAACAGAATTCAGGAAACGCTCAAAACGAGGACAATAATAAACAGTAATAATATAAATAATATCAGCAGCCAAAATAATAAAAACAACAATAATAATAATATTGAAAAGAATAAAAGTAATAATAACAATAATAATAATAACAATAGTAATAGCAAGGGCAATAGTAATATAAACAATAATAACAACAATAATAGCGACAATAATAACAACAACAATAACAACAACAGCAATAATAGTAACAATAATGAAATCAATAAAATCAAATCAAAACTTTTAAACAACGAGAAAACGAAAGCAGAATTAACAAAAGCAACAATGACAACACAGGGGCCGGGACCTAGCACAACAAAAATCGAGATCGGAGCAACAGCAGCAAAAAACATTGAAGCATTGAAGTCCAGGAGATACACCTATCTCAGTCCTACTGAGTTAGGACTTTTTCAGCAAAATGTAGGTATGAGTGATGCTGATGATGAATGTTGAGGAAAGAAGGGGAAAATGCATTTTCATTTTCCTTATAAAATTTTTATTTTTTCCCCTTCTTCTTTTCTTTGAATGGCAGAGCGAATGATAAGATCCAATGAATGTATGACAATTGGTCAGATAAACATTCGCAGCATGTATGCCAATGGAGATATGTTGCGGACTTATCTGGCCAAAAATGATGTGAATGTTATGCTTTTGTGTAAAACTTGGGAGCGTGAGGGTAGGACGTTTCGTGTAAGTGGGTATAATTTGCTGTCCAGACCGAGGGCCGATGGCTTCGGTGGTGTTGCGATATTGGCACGGAACAAAATTAGCCTTGTCGTGTGCGACACATCGACTTTCGAGCGCATCGAAGTTATCGCTGCCAAAACTCGGAGTCTGGACAGAAATTTGTTATTTGTGAGTGTATATGCAACTCCAATTGAATCAGTGAGTGATAGAGAGAAAAACCTGAGAGATTTTCAAATTTTGTTTAATTGGGTGGAAGGAAAAAGTGACGTAATTTTGGGGGGGGGGGGGGCGGGGGGTGATATGAATGCGCATTCGAGAGTATAGGGGTGTGAAAGAAATGATGCTTTTGGTACTTTGTTGACTCGCCTCATTCTGGATTCCGATCTCGTAATCCTAAATGATGGTGGGCCAACT
The DNA here is from genome assembly GCA_947310385.1 of Nephrotoma appendiculata. Taxonomy (NCBI): domain Eukaryota; kingdom Metazoa; phylum Arthropoda; class Insecta; order Diptera; family Tipulidae; genus Nephrotoma; species Nephrotoma appendiculata. Next base: position 84,229,836 of record OX371225.1, read on the forward strand.
AGGATGCCGTCAGTGGGGTCGTCAACCTGTAATATTTCAATTTTCATATCTAGTTTTGGAAAGCCTTAAAATTCAATATTTATAACCTTTATAATTTGTCCATATGTATTAAAGTTATTTTATATACTTTGGTTTCTATTTTGTTATATACTTCTGTACATACTCGTACAATATTGTTAAATAAAAATTACATTTATTTTTGAGTCTGCTCATCAATCGGACGTATTTTATATATTGTGCCCCGTTAATAAATATTAACCAGATAATAATATCCGGTCCCGTATGTTATATAATTCTGAGATATAACAAACCAGTGCAATAGATTTGACGTTAATGTCTAGCGGGCTGTCGGCCCAAGTCACTTGGAATGTTACGGATGAGAATTTGGGTAGCGATCATTATTTGATCAGGATGTGTTTATGTGGTGTAAATGTTGGCATAGACCGTAGGGTCATTATGAATGGTAAGAAATGGGTCGAACATATGAATGAGATTCTCATAATGAATGAAGCAACTGAGGTTAACCAACTTGAGGATTAAATAGAGATAATAAATGGAATGTGCTCTATACATGTAAAGGAATGAATGTACGGTGAAAGGTTGGTGGAATAATGAAATCCAGTATTGGTATGAAAAGAAACGGATAGCACTGAGAGAGTTCAATAGGTGTATATGTCATGAATGTAGAATAAATTATGGAAGGATGAATGGAAGATTGAAAAAGTCTATCCGTAGACCGAAGAGGAAAAGTTGGCGGGACTATGTGTCCAAAATGACATATAGGACCACAACTAAGGATGTATGGGATAATTTTAATAGAGTGAGAGGTTATAGATCGAAAGGCAGAAATGCAGTGTTAGATGACAGAGAGAAAGGAGGTGTCCTTTTACAAATGATGATGGACGTTAGAAACAATTTGAGTGATAGGAATGAATTTTTGTTACCTGATAATGAAAGAGAATTTATGAATGACATGTGTATGGAGTTTGAATGGGATGAGTTCCGTGGAGTTTTAGAAACTTCCAAATCTACTACCCCCGGAACTAACAGAGTGAGCTATAAAATGATTGGGAGATTGGAATTCGAAGCCAAGGTGGCTTTGCTTCGAATTCTCAATCGAGTATAGATGAGTATTCAAATACCGGAAAAATGGAAGGAAAGCAGGGTAGTACCTAAAAGAGATCGGGACCAAAATCTGGCAACAAATTACAGGGGAATATGTATGTTGAATGTATTTGTCAAAATAGTGAATGGTATGATGAAAGGTCATTTGGATAAATTGGTGAATGAGGGTAATTTGTTGCCAGAAACCACCTTTGGGTTCCGTTGTAACTACTCAGCTAATGAATGTGCAGAAAAGTTTGTATGGGAAGTAAGAAAGGAAAAGAAGTATGTTGTGGCGGTATTTTTGGATATAGAAAGGGCATATGATTATGTGGTTCCGGGAAAACTTTTTCAGGTCCTTGGAAAATTTGCAAATGGGTGTATGATTTCACGAATGACAGAAAACTAGTGTTGTGTGGTAGAGGGTGTAGGTTGGAGGGAGCGGTGAATATAGGCCTCCCCCAAGGCAGTAAAATCTCATCGACTCTCTTCAATCTATGCACGAGCTCGGTGCATAGGTTTAACTCCCCGGACAAAGTCATTTTGCAATTTGCAGATGACTTTGTTCTGATGGGCAAGGAGAAGACCATCGAGGAGGCCTTGAGTCGGGCTCAAGAATGTGTGAATCAGCTAACAGAATGTTTGACTGAATTGAATTTGTGTATAAATTCGAGGAAATGTTGTAGTATGACTTTTCGAACAAATCGTATGGTAGATGTCCGAGTGTATAATGAGAGAATTGAGTGTGTAAATTTGACTAGGTATTTGGGAATCTGGATTGATAAGCGATTGTATTTTAGAGTGCATATGGATAAATTAGCCGATAATTGCAAGAACAGATTGAATGTGATTAAAAGAGTGAGCAAACCGAAATGGGGAGCTCAACCTAGTGTGACTGATATGTTGCGAAAGGCGCTAGTATCATCCAAAATTTCGTATGGAATGAGTGTTTATGGAGATGGGTCCAAAGTCGCGTTTAAAAAGTTGATGACTGTGGAGAATACTTGTGCCAGAGTGGTATTGGGGTCGATTAATTCAACCCCAATACACATTCTGGGGTCTGAGTTGGGTGACTCACCTCTCAACTATAAGAGGAAGTGGATTACCGTGCGAGAGACTGTGCGGATGTTGACTAAGGATAATAAATTGGTGAATGAAATGAAAGAGAGGTTGCAAAGAGGGATGGATTACCAAAGGACACCAAGGGCAAGGGTGATTTCGGAGAATATGAATGTATTCTCCAAGATTCGGCCCGTAAATCCGAAAGTGACTCCGAGCAATCTAATTGTGCATTTGAAGTTTGGAGATACAACAAAAGCGATGATGAATGAGTTATCGGTTAATAGTGAGTTTTAAAAATGCGAGCAAATTATGTTGCACATGTGGAAGTTTATACAGATGCTAATGTGAGTGGTGATCGAGTAGGTGTAGGAATTTTTATTCCTTCAACGAGGAAAGAAAAAATACTACGAGTGAATGCCAACTTCTGTATGATGAATGCAAAGTTGATTGGAATTATGGAAGGGATCAAGTTGGCAATGACACAAGGGAGGAGGAGAGTAGTTTTACTATCCGACTTCCGGAGTGGGTTAGAATTAATTAGTAAGGGTGGGGGAACTCATGGTAATGTGTTTGTGGGAATGATGTATGAGTACCTGCAATCTTGTGGGAGTGAGGTCATTCTTCAATGGATACCATCACACCTACAAATTGAAGGTAATGAAAGAGCCGATATGTTTGCGAAACTGGGTTGTTTGATTGAGGATGTAAATGAATATGAATGCATGGATGCAAGAGATGTACTTCGCGTTTTTTCAAGTGAATCTTTGGAGAAAATGGGAGAGGGAGTTTGTTGAAAAATGTCAGGTGAAAGGCAAGAAGTACTTTGAGGTGGTTAGTTCTCCTTTGAACCAATCCTTTTATAAGGTACTCAAAGGAGATACTAGAAATATAAGAACGATGGAGCGCGTACGATTGAATCATGGTAATTGGAAAGAATGTTTGAAGAAAAAAAAAATTGTAATTTTTCGAAAATCGGGCCAAATGGCACCTAATTAATGGGGCTAGTGCCAAATAAAAAAAAAATTATTTCTATATATCTATCTATATATATATATATATATATATATATATATATATATATATATATATATTTATAAATATATATATATATATATATATATATATATATATATATATAAAACAAAGTCGGGTTAGTTACACCATTTATAACTCAAGAACGGCTGGACCGATTTTTATGAACTTTGTTTTGTTGGATTTGTCTTTGCTCCGAATAGCATAATAACTATTAAAACACCGGAAAAATTCACCAAAAAAAAATTATTAAGAAAATTCATTTTCTCATACATTTTGTATGGAATGAGTTTTATGATGATCCATGAGAGAATGGATTCACTTATTTCTATGATTTTTTTTTATTTTGTCCGTCTCAATACAGAGCTGATTTAGAAAAAAAGAAAAGTCGGAAAAAATCAAAAGGAAAACCCCAAAAATCTAATAAAAAACCATTTTTAAAATGAATTTTGTATGTGAAGTTTGTATGTGACGAGTGGTGCAGTGGTTAAAGCTCCAGTGGTTAAAGTTTCGTTGAACAGTCAACACCTCAAATAAATAAGTGCTCTTAAATAATAAAATAATAAAAAGTGTCATAAAACAATAAAAATATTTTTTCAATAAACATGTGATAAAGATTTTTTTACAATTAATTAAATATATATTTTAATTGAATAGTTTAAGTGAAGTTAAATCGGTTATAGGTTAGTGATTAAGTTTAGTTATAATTAATAGTGATTTAAACCAACATATCACAGACTTTCGTGTATGTTAGGTAATAGTGCTTAAAAATGAAAAACGTGTTTAAACAAAAACAAAAAAAAATATAAATTACCGTAATATGGTGTGATACGAATTAAACGTGGTTAATACAGAAATTTTTTTTTCAGGTATAGTAAAAGTGATGTGCAAAATTTTTTGTTTTTTTCAAGGTTTTTTTTACGGTTATGGGTATAGTGAATAGCATAGAGCATAACAATAGGTGTGTCCCTAATATAATGTGTAGTTATAAGTAGTGGTTAGAATTTAATTATAGTGACCCCATACATAAACTTTCGTGTATGTAGTGATACTTAGTGTAGGAATGGTGTTTATACATAAATAGTCATATGAAAAACTATACTATGAACTAAATAGAGAAGTACAAATAACAGTGAATTAAAACACAGTTACAAAACACAAACATTAAGTGGTGCACAATAATAACGGGATAAGGTACATGGTTTTCTACAGCACATTAAATAACGATAAGAAGAAAAAAGGTACGTGGGTTACACTTATTGAGAACTATAAATGTCCTAAAAATAAGCTGATTGGGTCTTTTTTTACATGAAATTTTAGCACGGCATACTTTATGAAAATAAAAATTAACATACAATAAAAACCCAATCAGGTTAATTTTTTTGCCGTCAGATCCACAAACCGTTCTCTCTAAAAATAATTTTATTTTCTGATAAATAAAACGTGGTTACAATAAACACAAACAATATACCGGTTAGTGAATAGCGTGATTAAAAAAAAACAAAAAAAAAATTTAAAAACAAAAATTTTATCAAGTGCCTAGAATATAATTAATGATCCCGTCCTCCGATGCAAGCGGTTCAACAACGAAGACAATAATATTTTAACAAAAGTGATAGTGACAAACACGGACGATACAAATACGGCAAAGGTAGACAGAATAAAACAATTAAGTTCGTAACGAACAAAATCAACGGAAGAGCTGGCAGCTGTCGGAATTGATTCGCAACGCAAGTGAAACGCCGAAAATCCCTGACCTCATTGGCGAACGAAAAAATAACAATTTCAAGAGGCTGAACGGGTAAGAATACAACACAATGCAGCTCAAACAAGCAATAACAACACATAACACGTTCTCAAACCTTGATATACCAGATCTGGCAGTAGTGGATACACACATGGATGATACAGACGAAGACAATCAACACGACTTCGAAACTGTCAAAAAACAGTTAGAAATAAAAACAAAAAACAATGGTAAACAACAACAAAAAGTTACAAATACAAACAGTACCAACTTCTAAAGACAAACCGATAATACAACCACAAACAAGTACAGCAGTTAATAAAAACTCGCGACCACCCGTCAATACACATACATAATCAACCAATAAATGACACAATAAAACTAATGAAAGGCCTAAATATCGAAAATTTCCATATCAAAAGAGTTAACAATAACAAACATACTCTACATACACAAACAGCTGAACATTACATTGAGTCGTGCCTTGACTTTCCTGTCGACAAGTTATGTTTTATTCATCAAAATAATTATTTTATTTGATTTTTATTTAAACATATTGTGATAATATAAATATCAAGCTTGTTCAACCATTTCTAAAAAGGAAGGGAGATGTTGTATCAATTTCATGTTGCCTATAAGGGTTCTAATTAAAGAGATGTCAACCTGTTTTAATGATTGCCGACGAGCTTGTTAATTCGATGGAGTAAAAATATAGCTTGTAGATGGCAACATATGGAACATTAAGGACGAACAAAAATTATTTTGTATTAGAAAATTATTGAACTACATTTTTTATTGCAAATGAGCATGTTGCTCAAAATGGGATTTGTAGATTCAAAAAATTGTATAATGAATAAAAAAATAAATAAATAAATAAATAAAACATTACAAACAAGCTAAAACCATTTTAAACGAAGTAAACACCCCATACTTCACATACACACCTAAAGATGAAAAACCTAAAACTATCGTACTTAAAGGTTTACATGAAAACGAAGTTATGGACGATCTAAAAACACTCATACAACAACACAATATAACAGTGAAAAATATAACACAAATAAAGACAAAACAATCCACCAGTCAGGACAGAAAACTACCACTATATATTGTTCAATGTGCTCCTGACACTAACATGGGGCTCATTTATTACATCAAAACGATAAACTATCAGACAGTAACATGGGAATCGCTAAAAAAATCCGACAACATCATGCAGTGTCATCAATGCCAGAGATTCGGACACGCAGCTGCAAACTGCAAAGTAAAATATAGATGCGTCAAGTGCGACCAACAACATAATCCAGGACAATGCGCAATAATAGACAATATTAACAAAGAGGACGTATATTGCACTAACTACAATGCCAAAGGACATCCAGCCTCATACAAAGGATGCCCAATATATCAGGCAACATTAAATTGACTTAAAAGTCGGATCAACGAAAAACGCAATAAAAAACCAGAACAAGTTCCGATTACAAAACACACATATGTCAGCCAGGAGAACGGCTCATTCGCAGACATGCTGAAGGGTGGAGGAAGGCAGACAGCAAAACCAACAACAAACACAACAACAACAAACAATGATAACTCTCAAACAATCCAGTTACTATCAAACAAAATCGACAAAGTGGCTGAAACAGTAGCCCAACAGGGAGAACAGATATCGACGCTACTTGCACTCATTCAACAGCTAGTGAAATGAGCAGCGCCCCCAGGTTTCAGTGGTTGACACTTAGGCTATTTTTGGCCCATTGTGATACCACGCATTCACGCTACATCATTAACCCATTCACCTATTCACCTACTCACACAACTACAGTATTACCACCTGCATATTGCAAGCTCCATGTCAACCTGTACATTGACATGGACGGTGGGTTGGCGCTGAATTCTGCACTCCATCAGAGGGTCTTAGTTGTGTTTATCAACATCACCGATCGTAATCGATGATGAAAATTCGAGCAGCACCCCCAACAACAAACTAGAAATAATAGCGATAAATGTTAACTCCCTAATAAATACTCAACGAAGACTCAATTTGTTGGAGTTCCTAAACAACCACAACCAAGACATCATGTTATTAAGTGAAACAAAACTAAGCCCTAGACACACAATAACATTTAAAAATTACAACATAATTAGACAGGACAGAGCATACAGCAAACAAGCAGGTGGTACCGCAATAATAATTAGAAACAAATACATTTACCAGCAAATACAAACAAATAATGAAAACTTGAACTCAGGCATAGAGTACACATTGATAAAAATAAAACTAACTAGAAACAACGAATTTTTGTATGTGTTTGCAATCTACTGCTCGAGCTGTAACCGCACAATAACGGAATCGCACTTCCAAAATGAATGGCATCAAATATTTACCAAACACGACCTTAAAAATCCGAAAAATTACTACATAACAGCAGGGGATCTAAATGCGACGCATCCAAACTGGGGAAATACAGCAACCAATGTAAGAGGAACAAAACTCAACGATTGGATGGAAGCAAACAACATCGTATACAAGGCGCAGATACACAAACCTGACAGCCCCACGTTCCCACGATCAAATAATATATTAGACTTCGCTATTGTTGATATTAGGCTAAACATACAAACAAACGACTTAGAACAAATACCGGCACACACGTACGATAGCGACCATAAGGCGATAGAGATAGTTTGCAACAACTACAATAACGACAACAATTCATTTAAACTAGACACAATTAATGTAACGGCAAGCAAAACTACAAAAAGCATATCACAATCACCTAAAAAGCAATAACATAACACAAATAATACGTATAGACAGAAATATTACAGATACCGAAATAGAAACCCACATAAACACAATAACGGAAAAATAATATGGAGTGTTATAAAAATAATAACATAAAAAACCTATATAAACAAAAATCTAATAGAATCACACAACTAAAAAACGGCAGAAGAACGGGGAGAATAACAAACCCACAAATTACAACACTGAAGGCAGAAATTAAAAGGATAAATGAACTGATTGCACAAAATGTACAGATGGAGGTAAACAAAAAATGGACGGAACACATGACAAACATTAAACCAGGACCAAAAATGTTTAGTCAAATAAAGAGGATCACGGCAAACGCAAATCAAACACAAGAAAAAGAGATTAAAAAACTGGAAATAGATGAAGACGAAACAAACTCCATGCACGCATTAAATATCGACTGGACGAAGATGGAGAAACAAGGAACCCGTTATAGTTGCTGCGAACAACAGGACAACCTAAACATCATCGGGCACTATATACAAAAAACAACAATACCGAATACGACGCTTGGCAAACCGCACCACGAGCGGATCATTAGACAAAGAATAGACCCACTAAAACAACAATACGCACAAAATAAACTAAACCATGTAACAAAAACACAATTCACACAAAATAACACTACACTAAGCCCACAAGTAAACAATAGTAACGTCAATAACAAACGTTATTTTATAGACACAGACGAACTAACAGCTATCACTAAATGTCTAAATACAAAGAAATCGTACGGACTAGACAACGTACCGTCGTATTAAAACACTTGCCAGTCGATATACTACAAGAAATTTGCAGCCTAATAAACCAATACCTAAACAATAGAACATTCCTGAAAATCTGGAAAACAGCGAAAATCTACCCAATACACAAGAGAGGCAAATCACCCAAGAACCCGGAAAATTACCGCCCAATAAGCTTATTGTCTAATCTGGGAAAAATATATGAAATAATAATCTACGACAAAATTTATGAACATACAACGGAAAACAAGCTAATGCTACGAGGGCAAATCAAAAAGTCTTGCAATATCATATGAAAAAAAAAGAGTGAGTGAGACAGCAATATTTTTATTTTTCGACATAATCTCCTCTAAGGTATATACATTTGTCACATCGATCAATTAACTTGCCTAAACTCTCTAAAAAAAAGATTTCTTTTGCTCCATAAAATATTCATTTACAACAGACTATACTTCATAGTCACTGGAAAATTTCCGGCCCCTTAGTGTTTTTTTCAAATTGGGAAACAGAAAGTAGTCACTGGATGCCAAGTCTGGACTGTACGGTGGATGCGGAATTTCCACGAAGCCGCAGTCCTTTAATGCAGCTTGAGCAATATTAGCCTTGTGCACTGATGCATTGTCGTGAAGAAGCAAGATTTTTTTCCTAACTTTCCTTGGCCGTTTATCCCGGATCGCTTTTTTCAATTTTCGCAAAACCTCTGCGTAATATATGCGTGTGATTGTGGTTTTCGGTGGCATATAATCGATTATCAAAATTCCTTCAGCATCCCATAAAAATTGTTGCCAAAACCTTATCAGCAGACGATTGAGTTTTGAATTTCTTTGGTGGTGGTTCACTACGTTTAATCCATTGCATCGATTCTTGTTTGGATTCCGGATCCCAGTGATGAAGCCATGCTTCATCGCCTGTTATTATGTTATCCAAGAAATTTTCTGGATCTTCTTTGTACATATCTAAAATCGCGTTTGAAGTTTGAACACGCATTTTTTTTGGTTCTGCATTCAACAAACGGGGAACCCATCGCGCACTTACTTTCGACATGTGAAGGTGGTCATGTAATATAGTAAATGTGGTACTATATGAAAGAGAAAGTCTCCACGCTAACCGCGGAACAGAAATACGTCGGTCCTCCAATACAATAGATTCGGCCAAAATTACGTTTTCATGGCTAATAGCATCTGCTGGCCGACCCGAGCGGTTGTCGTCTTCTAATGACTTCCGACCACTTTTGAATAATTTTACCCACCTTGTTACTGTGGCATATGATGGTGCAGATTCGCGGTAAACTTTTGATATATAGTTGAATATATAAATTGCATTTCGTCCATCTTTACAGAAAAATTTAATAACGGCGCGATATTCAATTTCATTCATTTTAAGAAAAATTCAAAACACGTGTTACTAAATTGACAAAAACAAACGAACTGTAAAATTTACATCGAAATGTTCTTCTAGAAGTTTCATCGCGACAAAAAATGGTTTTGAGAAATATATTGTTGTCTCACTCACTCTTTTTTTTCATATGATATTGCAAGACTTTTTGATATACCCTCGTAGATAACCAATTCGGCTTTAGACATGGTCACTCAACCATTCATGCCATAACCAAACTAACCGCAGACGGCTGCCGAAATCTAAACCAACGAAAAGCGACCGGAACAGTACTAATAGACATGAAGAAGGCATTCGGATCGGTGTAGCTCGATGGACTATTATATAAATTACACAAAATGAAGTTCAGCCTCGACACAATACAACTACTACACGAACTACTGTACAACAGACAATTTAAAACAACTAACGGCAAAGAAATTTCCAACAAAACGTTCAACATATACAACGGGTTACAACAGGGGTCAATTACGGCGCCAATACTATTCAATTTGTATAAAAAAAAATTTATTGAAAATGAACGATTAAACACGCAGGATATACAAACAATAGCTTATGCAGACGACCTGGTGATCTATGGAACACACAACGAAATCCAAACCATAACACAAAACATACAACAGGCGGTAGATTTTACAATGGATTACTTGCACACATGGAGAATCAAAATTAACCCGGCGAAATGTGAAACAATACTGTTCAGAAAACCTTACCAGCTAGCACAGAGCAATACACAACGCCACTGGGAGAAATTCCAAATTAAAATAGCTGGTACGACCTGTGTGCAAAAACCATTAGTTAAATATCTCGGGATTCACCTCGATAGACTGCTATATCTAGATGCGCACATATACGGACAGATCGAGAAGGCAAAAAAGATCTTTCAACTAAACCGAAGGATATTCTTCACGAACAACAGGTTGTCCTATATGGTGGAACGTCGGACCAAACACGATGGAAAAGTTACGTGTTGATTTGAAAGGAAGTGCCTCCGAAACTGCCACGGAGCATTCCGTACAGCAAACACAAACTACCGGAAATACATATCGAACCAAGAACAATACAATAAATATGGGTCCGACCGAATAGATCTACACATAATCACATTGGTTCGAAACCATATTAGGAGATCAACTGAGAATCGGGAAAACACGTTAATATTCGCCCCATACTTTACCGAGGACAAACTAAAGGAAAAGAGCTGTGAACCACAAAAGCACCCTGGACCAGAAACATTTATCTATTGTGACAAGAAGAGATGCATCGAACAAATAGGAACCAGATACCCACCGATATATCACCTGGAAAGGCAACAAAACGAGAAGGGATTCGCAGAATTTTTCAACAATCCAGCTGAGTATCCATTGCATAATCGATATAAATTTTCAAATATCGTTATAGATACACAAAAAGACGCAAGAAAACGGAATAAATATTGGTGGTTAAGCCAAACGACACCCACGACCCACCACGGCGCAACCAGACCAATCCAAGCAACAGGATAGCAACAGATGAACGACAAAAAAAAACCATAACGAATAACGAGCCGAAAGTGGGAGTGGCGGAGCGTTGCGAACACTGAAGCCAGCAGCCCAAAACCACACCACCATCACTCTCGAACTTATTTCGCCTAAAAATTGACCAGGCATTTTTTTTTAATTTTTTGTGCCTATTACGATTAAGTTAAAATTTGAATTTAATCTCAAAAATAACGTAAACACACCCTTTGGTTTATATAAATACTAAAATACATGCATCGAGCTTCGAATGAGCATTATGCACAATAAATTGTAAATGTGAAGGCATTTTTTCAATCAGCTTTGGCCTAAACATAAAGTTGAAAAATGAACAATTCATTAAATAAAGCCTTGATTTGAGAAAAAAAAAGTGGTTAAAGCTTCGGCGCTTGGACCGCCAGGTACTGGATTCGAATCCGACTGCAGGCTGCATGCAAATCAGTATTTTATTTGTTTTATCCAATCTTTTTATTTTATCTACTTATCTATAATGCATGATGGAAATGGTGGATTATTTTTCTTCGATGCGCCCGGTGGAACTGGGAAGGCATTCTTCATGTCATTGATTATGGCCACGGTTCGTGCGAGATCCGATATTACTGTAAACCTTCAATCGGCTGAAACCCGACTTGCAACATTGCGAAACACTCAGCAATGGCGAAAGTTTTGGTGGCAAGTAAAATTATCATCGATTATGAATGTATGTACATTGGCACACAAATGCGCATTGGAAGCACTCAATCGAACTATGAAAGATCTACGCAATGACTCAAGATGTCTTGGAGGCGTAATGATTCAACTGGCCGGCGATTTCCGTCAAAAATACCAGTGATTCCTAGATCGACCGCTGTCGATGAAATAAGCGATTGCCTCAAATCATCGACAAATTTTGCAATTTTGTCTTAACGAAGGACGAGCTCATCAACAAAGTGTTCCCGAACATCATTACTAACCACAAAAATCACAATTGGGTGAGTGAACGAGTAATTCTTGCCGCAAAGAACAAAGATGTGGATCACTTAAATTTCACAATTCAAAATCTAATCATCGGTCCAATTGATTCCTTCAAATCTATCGACTGTGTGACAAACAAAGACGAAGCAACTAACTAATAACTATCCAACTGAATTTTTAAACTCATTGGATCTGGCTGGCTTGCCACCGCACAATTTACAACTGAAAGTTGGTGCGGTAATCATCATGCTACGAAACCTGAATCAACCAAAACTATGTAACAGAACGCGTTTGGTTTTGAGAAAACTCAATGAAAGTTAAAAGGTTAGGAAGTTCTCATTCCGGGAATTCTGATGATCCCAACCGACATGCCATTCGAGTTTCAACGAATTCAATTTCCGATTCGTCTTGCATTCGCCATGACGATCAACAAATCACAAGGCCCATTCTTGAGTGTTTGAGGCCTAAATCTATAAAATGAATGTTTCTCTCACGGCCAATTGTACGTAGTATGTTCACGTGTCGGCAAACCATACGCTTTGTTCGTTCTCGCACCTGACAATAAAACAAAAAATGTCGTATATCACAAGATGCTTTACTGAAGGGAATCGACCATATTGCAACCCACCCAGCAAATAGTTTAAAAGAAAGCAACAATGCTACGTGAATCATTTCGAATCTATTCAATAAACGAAAGCCTTGCTGCCACGTGAATTACATTCATTTCAATGTAATTAAAATATATTTCATTTTGATGGATTTTAATTAATTTGGAGTATTAATTTTATCCGCCCCGGAGGTCTCGGGTTCGATTCCCGGTGGCCGGTAGTGACAAGGAAAAAATTGCACGGCTGGTTTAGGATCAATGAAATAATCACTCATTATCCGAAATGAAAATATGATTATGAAACCACATTTGAGGCGGCCAAATAACTTGATGGAATATAGTGCCAGAGAGAGAGAGAGAGAGAGAGAGAAATTCATTCTAACTTAACAAAAACTTAATTTAATTAAGCTATAATAGCTTTAAACAATATTTATTGATTTTGAGGCGGTACGAAGTTGGCCGGGTCAGCTAGTAACGTTATAAAATATACGTGGCCAGTGCTAATGGTAACACATCATAATTGTTATTGAAATTCATTATCCCGATAATTCAAGTATGCGATAACTGATTGTATTAATCGTAAAAGTCATTGTACGTATTATCAAAGTCGACAATTTTTTTTTATCAAACCTAATTTTATCTCCGAGTAATTACATCAGATTATTACGCTCGTTGTAGAAGAACTCGAACGCTTGATGGTGAAAATTTGGTACCTGATAAAATGTTTCATTGTCGAAAGTGTCCAAATTATTTTGAAGAGAAAAAAGGAAAAGTTGCGGGAATACTTAGGAGGCATTTATTTCGTTTATCTAGTCTTTCGGTTAAACGACTGTTGACGTTTGTTAGATTACCGTTAAACGTTGTAAACTCGACTGGTAGGGTAGCTTACAAGCACATTTTTGCATGTCATGGCGCAAACTACGAACAGTTTTATTGTTAAAATATTATTTATCTAATCTGAGCACAAAAAAAACAAAACAAAAAATAAATAAACCAAAATGATAACGGTACGTAACTCATTCATGAAAACAGAATAAGTTTTATTTATTTCATTTCAAAAATTACAATAATGTAAATTAGTTTGTATTTTAATAATAATTTATTTATTTAAAATAAAAAAAATGTTTTTAATATTAGTGTTAAGCATATTTAGTTACGGTAATAACATTTGACTTAGGCGCTTTGCGTGTGTGTGTGTTTGTGTGTCAGTTGTAACATAAATTTTTATCTTATTTGTTCACAAATATGTAGCCAAATTAACAAATGAGGCTGACCCGCGTATTGTTGGAGGTACAAAAATATCAATAACGCAGGCCCCATACCAAGTATCACTGCGGTCGATTCACGAAGACAGTATCATATTTGGTAGTGGATTCTTTTGTGGCGGATCACTTATTAGTGCATCGGTGGTATTGACAGCCGCTCATTGTTTATATGATGAAAAGTAAGATTTAAGTGTTGTTGGATTTTCCTAACCCAAGTGTGCATACATACGTATACATAATCAATGACCCTGTTCTTATCAGTTCCATACCATTATTTGTTTATATTTTTTATTTTATATGTAGTTCTGAGTCATAATCGCTTAAATATTTCATAAACAATTATTGTTCTTTTTTTGCAGAGGCAATATGCTATCCGCCAGCGAAATACAAGTGGTCGGCGGTCATTCAGATTTAACAACAAAAGATTCAAATACATTCGTGTCGGCCGTTTCATCCCTCAAGGTACACGAATCGTATGCAAATGGTGATGGTTTTCAATATGACATAGCTGTACTACGACTAAAATCTAATATTACCGAAACAGAAAATAGTACAACGAAGGTGATTAGCCTGCCGAAAACCACATATCCAGTCGGTGAATCGTGTTTAATATCGGGATGGGGAACAACATCGTCGGTATAAATAAAATACATTTTTAAAGTTTTACGGTGCAAATACAACATTACAAATTTTAGGGTGGTAAAATATCTCAACACATACGTGGGGCAAACGTTCCCATCAACAATTTGACCGAATGTAATTTACCGGAATATTTAAATGGCTCAGTAAAAAGTGGTATGCTCTGTGCCGGTACGTTTGATGGTGGTATCGATGCATGTCAGGGTGATTCTGGTGGCCCACTCAATTGTAACAATACGCTATACGGCATAACATCTCATGGATTTGAGTGTGCGCATAAAAATTATCCCGGAATTTACACCGACGTCTATTATTATCGTGAATGGATTTTAAAAAATACGGCTGTGTCGAAATATTTAAGTTTTAAAGTGCTATTTAGCACGGTGTTAGTGGCACTGTCGCAATGGCGAATTTATATTGAAGCGTACGGAGGCTGGTGATATTTTTTTTTATTAATTATATAAGAAATGATCTGTTGCATGTCGTCAATATTTAGTTTGAATAATCAACTTTGAAGAGAATTCTTATTTATGTTTGTCTTGTCGTGCTATCGTGTACTTAAAACCAAAAACAACCTATTAAATTATTGATTCAGTCCTTATCATTAAACAAACGCATTATAAATATTTCCCATACCGTAATTTATTAGAGAGGCGGTTATATGAGTAAACACCAATAAAACTCGCGTGTAGGCATTTTCAAGGTTATCTTTGAAAATATATGACAAAACTAATAAAATTTTTGAAATTCTGAATTTGTCATAGAATTTAATTATCTCACTTAACGATGTCTGAATACGCAATTGGATTTACGCAATGATTCAAAAACGCACATGACACTATCCACAGGGTCCCACTATTTATGATAATTTTCTAGATTTTTGGAAACCTTCACAAAATCTGAAGTATCTGCGATTACTGTATTCGAAATATAATCTCTTCATGATCTTGATGTTTCTACCATACTCGTATGGTTGCAAGGAGATCTTCCTTAACTATAACTTTTATTTGCCTCTGGAAACAATGAAACAATGGTTTGACCAGAAACATCTTATCAACCATGTAGCTGTATCAGCAGCACTGATTTAACACAGGCATTGAACATTCGTAGCTTCGTGTTTCTTGACCGTTGTTCTCTCTACCGATATAAAAAGCTTTTCCGCTAGAGGTAATATTTTATATTGTATTCATCCGATTCATCCGGTGATTTTCTTTTAACTCAAACAAAAACTCCATTCTTCTTTTTATTCTTTTCATCGCTCGCTTCCTACATTAAATCCTTAATGAAAACCAGCATCGGATGTGGCTACCTTCTCATTGACCATTGGCAATAAACATAATTTGGTGATTACGGACGAACTAATTCACTCTTCTCTGTCCTCACCCAACACGTTCTTACTTTTTCGTCTTGTCCAGGAAATAATTCTAGCCATTATCCATTTCATTTTTAAGAAACACCTCCAATTTTAAACGATCTCTCTAAATAGGTGGACGAATGATTTATTACGACGCTACTGTTCTGTGATACATTTTTGCGACCATCTTGCGTTTTAATGTTTTAACGTTTTAATTCCGTTCGATCATTACTTATTGGTGTCAGTGGTTTCGAATTCAAACATGCCACAATCTTCGCAAACAACGTAGCCAACTGCTCAAATATATACAACTGCACTCCTCCTACCCTTCTCAAATGATGCTTATCCGATTTGACGGTTGCGTCCCATAAACCACCTTGGTGCGGTGCATTTGGTGCATTATAGTGACACTGGATAGAATGCTTTGTATACCATGCAAACGAGCACCGCAATGTAGCCCTTCACTGTTAGGTTACGACTTTGCTTTAAGTGTATTGATCCAGCGTAATCAGCGCCACAATGGAAAAATGCTGGTGCAGGGTTTATTCGATACTAAAACAAATCTGCCATTAGATGTTGAGTAGCTACCTGTCGATACCGACAACAAGTCACACAACGATATACCACGCTGCGCAATAAAATACGACTCTACAGAATCCAATACTTGTTACTCAATTACTGAATACAAAGTTGCACTCTTCTTGGCCAATACGCTTTATAATCCAAAATTATTGGTCTGCGCTGATTCAATTGCAATTCCACCTTGTCTAAACGTCCTCTTATTCTTAATAATTTTCTTCCGTCCATCCACGGTGTCAACATCCAAAGTCAAATTAATCGTGACAACCTTTTACCTCGAAGCACCGACACCTCATACCTCCTATCTCAACAATTACCACGTAGCTCTTTCTAGTTTCTAGGAGTCCATGACTTTCCAACAGGCTATCCGCTTTCTTCCCACCACTATTTATTCTTCGTCTATTAACTAGCGCTAAAGCAAACCGATGCCGCATACCATGTTATTTTGTCGCAGCGAAAGCCGCCCAGTCACATATTAAATGATGCCAACAACTTGCGTCGGATTATGGAGGTTACGAACAGCCTATATAAAAATTTATTAACCAACTAACAAATTACGACAATACTACGAACAACCCATTTTTGATTGATACAGGCGCCGATGAATTTAGTCATGCCTCGCAGTCGGTCGGTAGGCTATTGTAAACCATTGAAAATCAAATTGTTCGCGGCAAACGGCACCAAAATCAAAACGTTTGGAAGTACAACACTGAAGGTATGTCTCTCGCATTACGACGTGGACGTTTTTAATCGCAGACGTAACAATCCCACTTATCGGTGCAGATTTCATTGCAAAATACGGATTGCTAATCGATTTGAATTGAAAAATAACGGAATGGATACAAAGAGCCGAATGTCGAAGGGCCGAATGTCGAAGGGCCGAATATGTCGAAGGGCCGAATGTGCCGAAGGGCCGAATGGGTCGAAGGACCGAATTTTTTTTTTTGTTTTTAGATATATAATTTTTTAAATTTATGTTTTATGGAATATTTTGTAAATTTTTATTTATTAAACAGAAATGAATTTCTTATGTATTTTACTATTTTTCATCTTTGGATATACATGAAATTCTACGTATAGAGTCAGGTGAAGGACAATTTTGTCATGCGCCACCTGGGACATTTGACCCTATGTCAGCCTTCTGATAATAGGTATACGGTACAAAAAATTAAAAAAAAAATAGTTTAATTAAATAAAAAAATAAAAAAAATATAATTCTAAAAACAACAAATAAAAAATCGGCCCTTCGACCCATTCGGCCCTTCGACACATTCAGTCCTTTGACATTCGGCCCTTCATCATTCGGCCCTTCGACACATTCGATCCTTCGACACATTCGGCCCTTCGACATTCGGCCCTTCGACACATTCGGCCCTTCGACATTCGGCCCTTTGACAACATACCAAAAAACTGATCAAACCGCTCACAGGCCAGGAATTTAGCGATCATCAAGCAGTAGTTCTACAAGCCCGCTTCAAATCGTGAAGTAGCCCGATAGATCATGGCGCCCGTGCGTGGATTATCAGGCTTTAAATGCCGTGAACGACTTCGTTGGCAATTTGCAAGGAAATAATATTTTTTCAAAGATCGACATGCAAAAAGCTTTCCATCAAAAACTGCTATTACAACGCCGTTCAGACTGTTTGAGTTTAAGTTTATGACGTTTGGCCTATGCAACGCTGCACAAGCGTTCCAGCCTCGACAATGGCCGAACTGCACCACGAACAATTGGGAATCGTTTTCGAGCGATTGAAACAATAAATTCGATAAACGATAAATGTTACCATATGCGAATTTGGCCGGCAGAGATTCATTTCCTTGGATAGTCGTAAATCAACTAAAAAGTTTTTTTACGACAATCAACTATTATCGCAAGTTTTTACCAAAAGCAATGGAAATTCAAGTCAAATTACTGAAAATGATTCCTAGAAATAAAAAGAACGATCGAACACTGTTAATATGGATGGCCCAAAGATCGAGCGAATGACCTTTCTTTCGAAGGTAGATAACAATCTACAATCGTTAGAGGTCATGGTCCAGCTCTCGCTTCTGAAAGCTAGCACAGGTCTTATGAGTACTTTATAAAGTACGATCTTGCAGGGCTTTTATTTCTGCCTGCCTGTCATTCGATGATGTTATAACTGACACGAGGTATTTGAAGTTTTCAACGCTATCAAAGTTATGGTCGCCAATTCCGAAATTTACCATGGATATGTTCCTGGGTATGTTGATACAAATTGGATTTTGCTATTGTTCACGTCCAAAGCAAGTGCTCTTGCGCACCGAGCGAGCGGTACGAAATTGTCTTTGATATCGCTAGGTCTTCGGCCAAGAAGCACGATATCATCTGCATATCCAAGAATTTGAGCTGTTTATCAAATATACAGCGCGAAGTTTCGATGTTGCTTTTCCTCACTACGTACTCAAGCAACAAATTGAACAGCATAGGCGCGAGTGCATCTCCCTGTCGAACACCAGATGTTATTTCAAAGGAGTCTGACACAGTTCCTTCGATTACGATTCTACATACAGACCCAGAAGGTACAGGTTGTCGCGGTTTATATACTGTCATATGCCTGTTGAGCGAGAGGGATCAGTGTGGCAAGTACAACTTTAGCCAACACTTTGTACGCAGTGTTCAATAGAGCTATGCCACGAAAGTTTTCACATTTAAGACGGACGCCTTTTTTATGCAACGGACCTATGAGCGCAGTCTTCCAATTCTCCAGCAACTATTCTTGGTCCGAAATACAAACGTCGAGATCGTATAAACTTGTTGCAAGAGTAGAACCTCCGAGTTTAATCAATTCTACGGCGATTCCATCGAGACCGGGTGCCTTACCGTTTTTCAATCGACTAATAGCTGCGTCTACTTCCTCTGCTGTGGGATATTCGACCAAGACCTCTTCACCTGGAGGAGCTATTCCTCTAATGGGGGTCACTTCGTCATTCCGATTTAGCAGATTTTGAAAGTAGGTTTGCCATACTGAGAGAACATCAGCCACGCTTGTTCTCAACTCTCCATTCCCGTCTTTGATGGCTGTACTTCTTGGGTGGAAATCTTTAGTGAGATTCCTGGCGTTAGCAAAACAGTCCCTTGAGTTTCCTACTTCCGCTTGGAAGCTGAAGTTTTCGATGCATAATCTCATATGTTCGCGCTTCTTTTGTCGAAGGAATTTAGTCGTGGCTTTCCTGGCGCGGATATATTCTGCTAGAGTGCTTCTGGTGTTGCGAGCCAACCATTTTTCACGAAGCGCTCGTTTATTTTCGACGATCCTTCGGCATTGATCATGGAACCAATCATTGCGGGGCCTCGGAGGTCTTCTTCCGATGGTATTTTGCGCCGCGGTGGTAATGGCTGACTATATAGCGTGCCACTGCTCTTGGATGTTAGGAGGCGCTTCTTCGTCGTTATGGGGCCGGTCTCAATAATTAGTGACAGCTGATTGGTAACTGTGCAGTGACGCTTGGTCTTTTAGAGCATCGATATTCCATATCAAACGGTCTTTTGTGCTTGTCTGTTAAACATAGATGACAGTTTGCACTTATACTTAAATATGACAAGCATGTGATCGCTGTCCATGTCTGTACCTCTGTAAGATCTTGTAATGAAGGCACCGCTACTTGCGTAGAAGCACCCCTATCACATAGAATTTGCCGTCACCTGCCTTGTACCTTATGCGGCGTTGGTTCCCGTAGCTCAAACCGGTGGAGGGAACGGCGTGGGTTTTGGGTACACAGATCACGGCCTAGGTTACCGCATATATATATAAAAAAGGAAAGAAAGTCTCATGCCTCACATCAAGCAGGTCCACCGTGGTTGTGGAATATAAAAATTTAGAGTAACATAGTTACTCTAAATTAACCATAAAAAAAAAAAATATTATTTATCATGGGCTGAAAGCCCCAAATGTTAGTGAGTAATAATTTGGTAAAGCGTTCCAGCTGAAGGAAACCCGCGTGCTGACGCACTTGTGAGATTTCCGCTTCTAATGAAGCAGCTGGAGGACCCTTTACCAAATGGGCCAGTTTAGTTAGTTGTTGACTATTATCATTTAGTAAACATACTTACCAATTCAGGTTTCACTCCTCGAACCACTCCGTATTTTGGACAACAAATAAAAACCTGGTATTTTTATATTTTAAAACAAAATAATTTATTTAAAAAAAAGAAGAAATTATTTATTTACTTATAACAAAATTTATTTATTAGTGCGACTTAATTCCCACGGCTTAAGCTCTGTGAGTAATTAAGTAGCGCGTCTTTTCCCCAAAACCTGACTGCCTCGATCCAAAACAATGTCGCGGTATTTATACAAAATTAACTGACTGACAGAGAAGGAGGGGGAACATTTGTTGTGGGAAATGTTCTTCTCTCTCAACCAGAAATATCAATTTTTCCAAAATCAGCGAAATACAAACACCGCACATTACTGACAACGTGACATAAATCTGATTTATGTTCACTCATGGGAAACTATTTATATGTGCCACGAAAATTGCAACGTTTTAAAAAAAAGTCCATATATAGATCATTTAAATAAACTATGTATATTCAGCACGTTTGCTTTCTTCGTGTGCACAACACAACACTATGGATACATCATCCAATTACAAATCTTATCTTAGTAATTATAATAACTACATAGTATTTATAATAACTACATTATAAAGACCTTGGGACCACATAAAGCTGCAACTGGATAACGTAACCTAAAAATAATTTTATGTTTGTCGTATTGCATCTTATACCATTTTCGTGTATATGAATGCAACAACAAACATAAAGAAAAATAGATAATTCCAGCATGACTAAGTGTTTGAGAAAATGTTGTGAAGGAAAAATATCTTCAAAGTCATGATGAAATTATTCTGATCAATGAACAGATAATTGGGAATGAGTTGGTAACGGCATATGATAAAATTCCGTTACAATCTAACGTTAGATATGCTGGTTGAGTGTCTCTTAGACATCATGACGTGATCGATTTGGTTTTCCGTTCTTCCATCATTCGATCTCCACGTTATTTTGTGGATTCTCTTATGTGGGAAAAACGTACTTGATACAACAAAGTTGTACGTTATTGCCAGGTCGGTGACGCGTTGGCCGTTGTTATTACTAGTTAGGTGCAGGCTGTTAGGACCGATGTGCGATGTATTTTCTGCACTCCTACCGATTTTTGCGTTAAAGTCGCCCACGATGATTTTGATGTCGTGGTGCGGTATGTTGTTGATGACTTCCTCCAGCTCGACAAAGAAGAAATCTTTGATGTCATCTGATTTATCTTCGATGGGTGCATGCACATTAACGATTGTGATGTTAAATTTCTTAGTGCGAAGTCTGACCGTACATATCCGCATGTTGATCGGGCGGAATTCGATGATATGGTGCTTCACGCGCCGACGGATGAGGAAGCCAACTCCAAATTCTTCTCCATTCTGATGGCCGCTGTAATGAAGAGTGTAACCATTGGTGGTGTCATGGATCCCACTCCCAGACCATCTAAGCTCTTGTAGTGCAAGTACGTCTAATGTGTAATTCTTTGCTTGGTTCGAAAGGTTCTGGAGATCTCCAGGTCTTAAGAGGCTAAGCACGTTCCATGTTCCCATTTTTAAAGCGTTGTCCGTGTACAATTTCCGAGGTCGAGTTTGTAATGAATCCGATATGGTAATCCGAGGCCTTTGGTTAGGGTTCATAACTTAACTGTTTTTATGAGGGAAGGTTGTTGGCCTGCCGCTCAACTCGCTTATTACGTGTGTGGGTCACTTACTGGTGAGAATCTTAAGGCATCCAGTAATACCTTGAAACACATTTATATAGCGAGCCGCTTGATACAGGGACAGACGCCCGCTTCAGCCGCTCCTAACCTGGAGAACAGACGCTGGTTTGGTATTGGTTATGAGGCGCCAATAGCCCGCCTTGACATGTAGTGTCCATGACTCTAAACAGGATTTCCCCTGCTCGTCTCCACTACACCGCCTGATTCATTTAGCATTACCCAGGGAGCACCGGCGAGGAGGTATGAATCTAGGACTTTGCCCCCCGTGGGGCAATGGGTACACCGTGTGTCGAAAAGATCTGCTTGAGATGCTGTATTATTTCCAAAGATTGTTTAGATTATAATGAAATTTTGTCTATCCATTTCGAATAGTAATCAGCGAGTATTAAATAGTCCCGGTCATATAATGTCATAATATCTATAAGGCTATTTTTTGAAACGGCAGGTCGGGCACCTCCTGTGGGATTAATGGCTCATGGCAATTTGATCGTTGAAATTTCTCACAAGTACGACACCGACTAATAAGTTCCTCAATGCCACTGTCAATACCCGGCCAATATAAAATTTGCCTTGCCCTCTGTTTCATTTTAACTATTCCTATATGATATTCATGTAATTTATTTAACATATCTCTACGCATGCTTGTTGAAACTATTATGCGATCATTTAGAAAAACTAACCCTTGTTCACAGTTGTTCAATCATGAACAGTTTATTTCACACGATAACAGGAAACAATGTAGAGCGTGTGAGCGGATGATCATTTGATATGCATAGACAGCGCAACACGTATATGTGAAAATGACACATCCGCTTGCATTCTTTGCAGTTTCTTGTTATCGTGTTCTATTATAAGTTAGTCATAATTTAGGTTTTCTTTTGTGTATAAAAACCTAGAAATTAAAAAATAAATTGTTAGTCAATTTCAACAACACATCGAAATAGTACGGAGATTTTTAATACTTTATTTTGTCTAACATAATTCTAAACAGTTTGTTTAGAATTTACATTGGTCCTTCGAGCCGAATCTCAGCACAACGAGATTCGAAGTCAATTATAGTCCACATAGGCTGGTTTAACAACAACGATATACGACAACCGCCGTATAAACCGCAGTCTATTATAAACAAATTGTAAGCTTGGTATTTCGAGTAAATCTGCCTGCCCACAACATTGAGCGGGTGTGACCAGCATACAACAACGGCAATCCGGTAATACCACGCCATCAAATCTAACTCACCTTAAATCGTTGACACGAGTTTTTTGCGCCAACCATCAACAAACGGCAACATCTCGAATCACACTCAGCCAGTCAACAACAGGCCATTCGAGATGGAACAAATATTGCTCGCACAACACGAAATTGCTACCAACATAAGGCAGTTGCTTTCCAATTATAAAAAGGACGGCAACTCCCGGAAAACAAAAAGCTATTTGGAGAAGAAAATAGCATATGTGAAGGCGGCACATCAGGAGTTCATCACCAATGATGAAAAGATTCTAGCGATATCCCCTCCAATGGAGAATTCGCACCCATATCGTTCAACTAGACAAACTACACCGGATGAATGCACCTGGCTTCTAGGAGACATGCGCCAACGCTTGAATGCAGCACCTCCAAGCACTCCAACGGGTACAGCGGTCGAAAAATTAGGCTGGACCACAATTTCCCAGCCTGATTCCATCGATAACGACGTTCATTCGGAGAGCCATCAAGAAGAGCCGGAACCAACTTGTAGCAGGGACAATCAAGAATCCAGTAAACCTCCGCCTTTCAAGGAAACCGATTCCTCGTCACACTCTAGCAGTAATGAGCATCATAAGACGACAACTGCATCTTTAACCCTCGAGTGCAAGCGACAAGATTTCTATATGCGTCAATTACATCAAGACATATACGCAATAGAATGCAGATTGGATAAAGAAAGTTGTCCGAAGGAATACCTTCATCTAAAAGTAAATCAGCTGCAGAGACAAATGCGTGATATATATCAACTGCATGCAACCATCATGATAGAAACGGATGAAAAGGACAAAACAACAAACTATTTCGTCCAAGATTTCTATGGCACCATCAAAAATAGAGTGGAAAATACGATAATAAGATTACAACAGTGCCAGGAACTGGCAGAACGTATTACGAGTAAACCACATGTAGAACAAAAGGTCAAGTTGCCTCAAGTAGAAATACCAACCTTCTATGGTGACTACGATAAATGGACCTCGTTCAAGGATTTGTTCATTGAAATAATTCATAACAATGATTCATTGTCCAACACAATGAAAATGACCTATTTAAAATCTAAGCTGCAAAAGGGAGCGGCTCAGCTCATCGCTCATCTAGCCGCAACAGGTGATAATTATGATATGGCGTGGGAAGCCATAAAAGCTAGATATGACAACAAGAGGTTGTTGTCCAGCAATTACTTCAATTCAATATTGTCGATGTCTACGCTACAACAAGCAACAGGGCCAGCAATCCGCTCGATGCATGACACGCTTAAGGAAGTATTGCATAACATCCAGCAACTCGAACTGAAGTCCACATTCGAAGCATTTGTGGTATTTTTAGTCACTAGAAGGCTCGATCCAGAGTCAATAGGATTGTTTGAGACAAATTTGCAACAGCCCAAGGAAGTTCCGAATTTGAACGTGTTGTTTGACTTTTTAGAACGACGATTCCAGTCTTTAGAAGCCATGGGTAAAAACAAGCATGTAGCAACACCGCGTCAAATCGTCACACAGCCGATCAAACGTGTAAATGTCGCGACAGCTTCAGTATACGCTGCGTGGTACCCAATTGTAGCGGAAATCACAAGTTAGAGATCTGCCCACGTTTCAAGAATATGCCAACCTTGGAGAGGGCTAAATTGGTCAACCATCTACAATTCTGTGTGCGATGCTTGGAAGGTCATGATAAGTTCAAGTGCTCCGCCACGGAATTCTGCGTAGTCTGCAATGGTAAACACAACACCCTCTTGCATTGCAACAACTCTGCATCGAAAACCGAGCAGGGTCCGAAAACATTCATGGTGCAGCAAACATCGGCAGTGCTATTGCCAACTGCCGTGGTCCTTTCAACAACCGCCAACGGTCAGCTCGTAACACTGCGAGCCCTGATAGATCCTGGATCTCAGGCAACGTTAATATCATCCAGAGCCGTAAATCGTTTCAATTTCAAAAGGAAGAAAATTAATGTTAAAATTTCTGGCATTGGTGGTCAAGCGGCAGGAGTATGCAGACATGCTGTGAACACTACGCTATCACCCAATTTCCCTGGGAGTTTCACTTTAGCTATTGAGGCACTAGTGTTCGATAACCTGGATCATCAACTACCACAAGTCAAGGTTGACGACAGCAAATGGACCCACCTGGGTAGACTAAAATTGGCCGATCCGAGGTTCAATCATCCACAACCCATCGACCTAATAATCGGTGCCGACTATTATGCGTCCATAGCTATCAACAACATAATCAAGATGGGTCCCAACGACCCGATGGCTCAAGAAACTGAGCTGGGCTGGATTTTGATGGGTAACATGGGTCAACGTTCTGGAGAAAAGCTTACAATGGTGACCACTAAAGCCATCGAGAATCAACTAAAACTCTTAGTGGAAAACGACGATATTCCAGACGAAAGGGTCCGTACCGAAGAAGAGCAGAGAGCGGAGGAACACTTTTCATCAACAGTTCAACGAAACGGTGACGGCAGGTACTCGGTGAGCATTCCGTTCAAGGAGGATCCCCCAAAGTTAGGAGAATCCAAGAAAACGGCTGCTGCTCGTTTATTACAACTAGAGAGAAGATTTAAAAAAGACGCCCCGTTTAAACAACTATACCAAAACTTCATGAAGGAATATCTGGACTTAGGCCATATGGAGCTGGTTCCCAAGTTAGAAGAGCAGCCAAACTATAATAGTTACTACATTCCACACCATGGTGTAATGAAGCAGCACAGCACTACTACCAAATTACGTGTAGTGTTCGATGCGTCATCCAAAACAACAAATGGATCATCCCTTAATGAGAAAATGATGATCGGCCCAAAGTTACAGCAAGATTTGGCGGACATAATCCTTCGTTGGCGTAAACATCAGTACGTGCTGACGGCCGATATAGAAAAAATGTATCGGCAGGTATGGATTCACGAGCAAGATAGAAATTATCAACTAATTCTATGGAGGACGGAACCAACAAACCCCATAGACATCTACAGGTTAAAAACGGTCACATATGGCACCACAGCCGCCAGCTTTCTGGCTGTGCGTGCTTTAAGGCAACTAGCTGAAGACGAACGGCGATCGTTTCCTATCGCCTCCGAAACCATATTGTCTGACTTCTATGTGGACGATTTGCTGACAGGAAACGACAGCTTAGACCAAGCCTCGGCCATGATACAACAACTAATAGGGCTCTCCGAGAAAGGTGGACTAAAACTAAGGAAGTGGTCTTCCAATAGTCCGGAGCTATTAGCGCAAATACCAACAGAATTGCAAGCTACCGGTAACGTGTTGTTAAAATTAAGCGATTGCATCAAAACCTTGGGGATTCATTACAACCCCACGAAAGACACCTTTGAATTTCACGTAGACAATTTGGAATTGTCTGAGGGGACGGCCACCAAACGTTCACTCTTGGCTGATTCATCAAAATTATTTGACCCAATCGGTTGGTTAGCACCCGTCACCATTGCTGCTAAGATTCTGATGCAAGGTACGTGGGCCTCCGGGATCGAATGGGACGAACCACTACCAGAAGAAATAGGTAAAAAATGGTTGATCTACAAGAAGGAAATGCCCGCTGTGAAGAACATAAAAATATCTAGGTGGGTCAACACAACAAGAAGCACCAGAAAGGAACTACACGGCTTTGCTGACGCCTCCGAACTTGCATACGCCGCTGTAGTATATTGCAGGACTACCAACGAGGCAGGACAAGTAACCACTAATCTTGTAATGGCCAAAACACGGGTGGCTCCCATCAAAACAAGGCTGTCAGTTCCTCGATTAGAGTTAAACGCAGCTAGACTACTAGCTAAACTATTAAGGCATGTGCAATGCAGCTAAATGAGTGTGAAACGCACGCTTGGACCGATACGTCCATCACGCTAAGCTGGATCAAGGGAGAACCAAGGCGCTTCAAAACATTTGTTGCAAACCGCATCTCGTGCATAAAACAAAAGCTACCAACAGCCACTTGGCATCACGTAAGGTCCCACGAGAATCCCGCAGACCTCGCTTCTCGAGGAACATCTCCTAGAGAATTAGTCCACTGCGGACCAGAATTTCTACAACATGATTCAACTCTATGGGGACTCCCTGAAGATATCGAGCAAAACAGTGAGACGGACCCACAAGCCTATCGCCCTGAGGAATACGAGGAGAAGATAACCTTAATAGCAACAACGAATGTAACCAACGTCTGGTGGGGATTGTTTCAAAGGATTTCCAGTTATGACAAATTAAAACGAGTAGTAGCAATCTGCGCAACGTTCATTAATCGGGCTGCACGGAAAATTCCAACATTTAAGGCGATCGCGCCTGAAACCATTATATTCCGCATGAGTCAAGAGGAAGACTTCTACCAGGAGCTGAGATGTCTGAGAAACACACAACGATTGCCGAATAACAGCAAGCTTTTATCCTTGAACCCCTTTCTAGATGACAATGGTGTATTACGAATGCGAGGGCGACTGCAGAACGCGAACATCCCAACAGCCACCAAAAATCCCATTATTTTGGGTAAAAATAATTCAATTACTCGGAAACTCATCGAAAGAGCCCACAAGTTAATGTTGCATGGAGGAGTACAGCTGACGCTATCACACCTAAGAGATAGATATTGGATCCTGGATGGAAGGCGAGCTGTACGACTCGTGATAAATAAATGTGTGACATGCTTCCGGCACCAACAACAAAATACGAGACAACTTATGGGTGATCTTCCAGGTTCCAGAGTATGGCCAGGCAGACCATTCGCTAAAACTGGGATCGATTATGCTGGACCTATTCAGCTGAGAACAACAAAAGGCAGAGGTCATAAATCATATAAGGGATACATAGCCCTATTTGTTTGCATGGTGACCAAGGCCGTACATATAGAAATAGTTAGTAGCTTAACAACGGCCGCCTTCATTGCCGCTTACCAACGATTCACGTCACGACGAGGCTTATGCACGGATCTGTATTCGGATAATGGCACCTACTTCGTTGGTGCCGATGCCGAAATGAAGAAGAACCTTCACGTCGCCTTGACCACATTGCCAATCGATATAACAAAGGCAATAGCCGAAGGCGAGACAACTTGGCATTTCATACCACCATTCGCCCCTCATTTTGGAGGCATTTGGGAAGCCGGAATTAAATCCGTAAAGGGTCATTTAAAACGAGTCATAGGTGCCACTACTCTTACCTATGAAGAATTAAGTACCATCACCGCTCAAATAGAGGCTTGCCTAAATTCGAGACCATTGACGCCGTTAACCAATGATCCATCCGATCTTAAGGCATTAACTCCTGGCCATTTTTTGATCGGGGTAGCTCTCAAGAGCCAGCCTTCTGGCATGGTCGAGAACATACCTCTGACCACAAGATGGCACCTAGTACAACGGATGATACAAGACTTTTGGAAGAGATGGTCAGTTGAATATCTACACCAATTACAGCAACGCAGCAAATGGAAAACGCCGCAACCCAACTTATTGATAAACGACTTAGTCCTCTTGCGAGACAATCAACTACCGACAACATATTGGAAATTAGGTCGAATTATTGAAACTCAAGCTGGTGCTGATGGTCTAGTTCGCGTGGCCACGGTTAAATGCAAGGACAATGTGTACAAACGACCAATCACCAAACTATGCAAGCTCCCCATAGAAGCGGAGATGACAAATACTCCAGAACTCGAAGCCGCCAACAACGAAGCCCCACCTATCAGGAAGCAACCGCCGAGAAGAGCAAAGTGTGGTTTAAGGGCTAGCAATTTAGCCTTGGCGCTATTATCAGTATGCACCATTCTAGGTTTGGCGCGCGGTATCACTAACATCCGCCCCTTCGACCATCCATCAGGCATATACTTTGAGGAAATGGGAACCCTAGAAGCCGTCGCCATGAAATGGAAATTAGTAATTTTTTACAACTTGACCGACTATTGGAAAGAGGTAGAAAACTGTAAGCAAGCCGTAGCCCAACTACAAGGAGCTTGTAAAGATCTGCCAGGATTCAACTGTAATACTACCCTACAACATTTGCAATGGCGACTCAACAACCTAATAGCTGAAAACAAGTTACTAAAAGATAGCAATAAGGAACGCAAGCGATCCAAGCGAGAATTAGGAGATACGTTGGGGATTGCTTTGGGCGATATATTTGGCATCTTGTCGCAACGCGATGCAGCCCAATACGAATCCCAGTTTGACACGATCAACACCAACGAAAATCATCTACTGACATTAATACAGAATCAAACATCAATAATAGATAACACGGTAAAATTGATAAAGCATAATTCCAATCTCACCATGATGTCCATGAACAACCTATTACAAGAGCAGAGGCGATTAAGGGAGGAGTTAAAGGTACTACAAGAGTATCGAAGCTATGAGGACAGGGTTCGCTCGGTGGTAATGAACATAATCGAGTTAACCTTGATCTTACAGAACTTGGAAGACACCCAACACAGTTTGCTTAACATAGTGTACTCCGCTCATCATGAGATTTTGCATCCCACCATACTCACGCCGGACCAATTAGAAGAACAACTTTCGCTGATTCGGCAACATGTACCGACAGCCGTCAGCGTCCCTGGCCACCAATTGTCTGATCTGATACATGTATATCAGAGTCTAACAGTCAGAAGTAGAATGACCAAGAAGAACGTGATCATCGAAGTCATCATTCCACTGGCGTTCGCAACAGAGTATACGCTTCTCTCCGTGATTGCCGTGCCGGACATTCTGCATGACCACACACAGTCAAGCATAGTAACTTCAACTGAGTATCTGGCCATGGACAGCCATCGCGAACATTTCGCGTTCTTCTCTACGGAACAACTATCTCGTTGTCAGATTGTTTCCTCAGCACATTTCCTATGCGAGACATCACCCGTCTTCAACGCATTCTCTAACAACGGTCGATGCGAGGTAGCCATCCTTCAGCGGAAAGCCGCTCTTGAGCAATTCTGCAGCTTTCAAACTAGGAATTCCACTAATAGATGGATTCCCCTCAAGGCACCCAATCAATGGATTTATGCAGTTCCCAACGAAACTACGGTCGATGTCTTATGTGGATCCCAATCTAGTCCGCTCACTCTTCAAGGCTCGGGAATAATTAGCATTGATGCAGGCTGTATATTACGCGACAGCGAGTCATACATTGTAGCTGTGGGCACAGCAACCAACAGTATAAGCAAGGCGTTTCAAAGATCAACCTCGGGCATCACCACTTCCAAGCAGTTGAAAAATCTTGGAAATCACATCAAAACCAAGGTGCGTGATGACGCTGCGGCTGACCTCATCTCCGGTCTGGACACTAAAAAGTTGGAAGATGAAATAGCAGCTCTTCGGGAAAATGAGCACCTGATCCAGAGAAATGAGTTCTTCACCAACCAAAATCAACATCATGTTCATCACTACACCATGATTCATATTTTATTCTGGAGCGCTCTTATCGTCGGAATAGTCTGGATCATAGCTTACATACGGCGCCGGCGCCCATTAGATCCACTTCGACCACAATCAACGGCCGCTACTGCATAGTACAACCTTGCCATAGTCGCCCGGGAGTATGTTCAATCATGAACAGTTTATTTCACACGATAACAGGAAACAATGTAGAGCGTGTGAGCGGATGATCATTTGATATGCATAGACAGCGCAACACGTATATGTGAAAATGACACATCCGCTTGCATTCTTTGCAGTTTCTTGTTATCGTGTTCTATTATAAGTTAGTCATAATTTAGGTTTTCTTTTGTGTATAAAAACCTAGAAATTAAAAAATAAATTGTTAGTCAATTTCAACAACACATCGAAATAGTACGGAGATTTTTAATACTTTATTTTGTCTAACATAATTCTAAACAGTTTGTTTAGAATTTACACAGTAAATGTCATGTCTAAATTTCCAAAATAGTTTTGTCATATCCGGTAATTGTTTTTCAATACTTGGCCAACCTTTATTATACACTTCAATATATGGCTTTGAGTGTTGGATGATTCTCTGTTTCGCGATCCGTTACATTGATGGCATGAACTACATCTCCTAACTCCTTAAATTCATCTGTTGGTTCGTCCTTGAGAAACGATCGCGATAAATGATCGGTAACGTGCATCTCCTTGCCCGGTATATATTTTACGGTCAGGTTATAAATAAGAAGTTTTCTTCGCATTCGCTTAAGACGAGATGAATTTATCTTATTTATTTCTTTGTTCATAAGGCTTACTAGAGGCTTATGATCTGCGTGTAATTCTACATGTCTGCCAAAAATATAGTTATGAAACTTAAAACAAGAATAAACTATCGCCAACAATTCCTTCTCAACCTGTGCATAACGAGTTTCAGTTTCGGTTAAGCTTCTCGATGCGAACGCTATTGGCTGACAATTCTGCAATAAAACACAGTCAACTTCATTCTGGCTTGCGTGGGGTCTGAATTACCACACTTTTCTTTACATCGAAGGGTTGAAGGATAGGCTAATTGGCAATCATATCTTTTAATTTTTTAACAGTGTTTTTATGTAGTTCCAACCATTCAAATTCAATATTTTTTTTTTAGTAACTGTCTTGTGGTTCGGTCAATTCGGACAACTTTGGAATAAAACTTCGTAAATAACAGATTGTTGAAATTAAATTTTTTTTTTAAATTATTCAGTATTGTTATTTAATGTTTGTTATTTTAATTTAGTTTATTAAATAGTAATTTTTATACATTGTATAACAAATGGAGAGTTATAAATTTTTACAATAGATGTCACTATAACGTGTATAACAGTTATGTACTGTAACGAATTTCTTTCGCTCCAATTAGTTAATAGGTTGCCCAGCACAGATTTTAATTTCGCATTGATCGTTTTGAAGGTTTATGTAAATGTGTATTTGTTTTATTTCGAGCACTTGTCACAAATGAGAGAGAAATGATAATCTAACGGGGTTGTGCATTGGTATAAAAAAGAAAATCTGATACGACGCGGGGAGTTGTTTCTTTGAAGTGTTGAGAGAAATATCTTGTAGAATAAACAAGTTAAGCTAAAAGATAACATTTAAATTTAAATTATATTAAATTATATAAAGTATATTATTATACATCCTAAAACTATATAATAAATAATAAATTATAAAACTAAAATTAAAGAAATCATAATCTAATTATATAATCCGTATTAAATTTATGTATTTAAAACTAGTGCTATGAAAAATCAAAAAGATCGCACTATGGTGGATTAAAAACATGAATTTGCAAATTCTTCGATTCAACTTGTAAGTGATTGAATTTTTTTTATAAATATGTACATATTAACATGGATCTAAACGAAACAAATCTTCGATAATTTATGCATAACGTCGTATTAACTATAATGGCCATTTTAATATCAACTGGATTAATAAAAAAAAATATTTTTTTGGTATAATTATACATAATTGCTGTTAAATTTTCATTTGATTAATCTACAAATTTATTAGTAGTTTTCCTAATTTTTTTTATTTTATATAAAATCGTTAATTTCATTTCATTTAGCAAATTATTTTCAATAGTTTTTTTTTACAATTCATTTCTTGTTGTGGAAATTATCATCACCATTTTTTTATTGCTAATTAAGTTCCGCCTTGAAAATGGTTTGCTAAATTTAAAGTTTTTTTTCTAGATTTAAGTACTAAACTAAATTTTATCATTATATTATTTTTTTTCTTTCCAATATATAAATTTGATTTGTTTATTATCATACATAACTTTTGGGTTCATTTACTAAATAAAATTAATTACATTATCTTTCCATTAATTAAAACAAAATTCTCGTATTTAATTTTCTCATAATTTTTCTTTTTGATCGAAACTATTTTCATGGTTCGTCAGTTTCTTTCTCTCTCGTATGTGATTATAGTGAAGTGTAGTGAAAGCTAAAATCATGAGATAACCTGTAAATTGTTTTTGGAGGATGTGATGAGATGTGAGGGTAAGTGATGTCGTGTGAGTATATTCCTATCATTGCCTAATTTAGTTTCCTATTCCGTTTTATTCCCCTATTTTTTATCCCTTCCTTTGGCGGTAAAGCACGATTACTTACGCTTCAACAAAACCCACCCCATGTCCACTGAGCATTAGCTGGCAATATGACATCGCCGTTGAAGCCTCTGAGTAAAGAACTAATCATTCAATTCTGTTAACGATCGAGTATTATTTTGGAAGGTTCTCTGTGAGCCGGACCCACTCATACTACCAGACGATCGTTACAGTACAGTAAAATCAAAAATGTATGTTGTTTAGTTTGACTTTTCAGTATTTTTGGTGTATACTCGTTTTTTAAGCAGTCTTCGTTTTTTGGCTATTAAGACAAGTCGGAAAACCACATCGATGTAAAGTTAAATTTTATAAATAAAATTAAAGTTTTATACAAAAATTGTAAAACTAAAATTGAGTATAGTGTTTTATATGAAAACGTTTCTTGGACAATATTTCTTCGTTTTTAATAAATCGTTTAAAAAATACAGTCCACAATTCTTCGTCGTCAAGAAACCATACATTTGGTACAAAATTTGGAACATCCAAACCGGATTTGTTCCAGAAAATTGTAAAAGCATTATCAGTCGTATTAAAAACTTCACAGTCCAGTTTATTTCGGCGTTCGTTTATACTAACCGTCGTCTCTACATATTACTTAGTATAAGAAGTGATAACATCGACACACGTGTAAAGAAATTATGTTACAAAACTAAAAGTTACATAGTAAAAAAGTCGTCGCCATTTTGATTCGTCGTAAATGTGAAGAGCATTATGTGAAAATAAAATAAAATGTTAACGTCGTTAATCACATCGTATAATCTTCGTGGGATTTCAATTCGTCGTAAGTGTTTATTAAATTAAATATAGTTAAGCGTATGTTTTTTATAAGCCATTTGTAAAAAAAGTTAAACCCTCCTTGAATAAGTTTTAGTCACTTTACTGTTTTTTAAATTGTGATTTGTGTATCAATTCAAAATAATTATTTTTAACTCAATTATTGTAAATTCAAAACAAAATGTCTGATGACGAGCTTGATCAAACTAAATTAGAGTCCAGAGAAAATACTATGGCTCATTTAAAAAAAAAAATCAGGCCACAAATCTCGAATAAATTACTTTAAAAATAAAGTTGACAATGAATATACGTCAATTGGTGAATTGGAATCGGCACTTAACCGCCTTCGGATCACCTATTCTCAGTTTGATTCTACACAAGCTAAATTAGAAGCGTTAGATCCTTCAAAATGTAATTATAGAGATAGTTTTGAAGATGATTTCGGTTACGTCGAATCCAATATTTTAAACAAAATTCGCGAGTCACAAAATGAAACCAAGTTTTCAAGTAATGGCAACAATTCGATGGACAACGTTTGCACTTCGGTATCGCTGAAATTACCGGAAATTGAGCTTCCTAAATTCGACGGCTCAGAATTGAGTTGGCTTGATTTCCGTAGTATTTTTAATGACCTTGTTCATTCTAATGCCTATCTTAGCAACGTAGCTAAATTTCATTACCTAAGTTCATGCATTCGTGATGGCAAGGCATTTAAATTCATTCAATCCTTGTCGCTCTCGAGTGAAAACTATCCAGTAGCCTGGAAAAAATTGTCGGATCAGTACAACAACGAAATTTCAATTCAGAAAACGCATGTAAAACGTTTGTACGAAATTAGAAAACCCATCGAAAATACATCGTCATCCCTCCAATCATTTATTGACGTAGCAGTTAAGCATTATGAGTCACTTAAATCGTTTAAGGTAGCGGTCGATAAATGGGATCTTTTTTTAGTTCATCATTTAAATGATCGACTGGATGAATCCTCTCGCATCGAAATTATTAATAAGTCATCTTTGACTACCGTTATGACATTCGAGGAATTCATCAAAATTCTTCAGCATCGTTGTAAAATTTTGGATGCAAAGCAATCAGCTTCATTAAACAACAAATTGGTAATCGATCAATATGAAAACAAATCATCATTGGTCAATAATAAATTGTCGAAAGTCATGGTTGCTCAGAACTTAACATGCCTTTACTGCAAAGGTAATCATTCGTTAGATTATTGTTATAAGTTTAAAGAAAGCAAATTAACTCCGCAAGATCGTTACGATTTTGTAAAACAGCACGGGTTGTGTACAAACTGTATAATCGCAAACCATCGTACGTTAGAATGTCGAAAACCACCGTGTTCATTTTGTTCGTTAAAACATCATTCATTACTTCATTTTGGTCGGGTTTCAAATCAATATCGTTCATCAGGAAATACACCACAAAATTCATCAAATACCATGTCGGAAATCCGACAACCGAACTTAAATAATCACCCGTATTCAGCGATTCAAGCTTCAAATGATTCCGTTCCAAATGAGAAAACGTACTCATCTTTGACAGTTCCACAAAAATCTTCGTTTAATTCCCAAATATTGCTGGCTACGGCTATCATTTGGGCCCGAAATTCTGTTGGAGAACGTATTAAATGCCGCGCAATGCTGGATTGTGGATCCCAAGCAAATTTTATTACACAACGCGTGGTTCAAATTCTGAAATTGAAACCAGTACCAACTCATGTAAATATTTCAGGAATAAATGGGACAACTTCTACAATAACCAAAAAGCTTAACATTTATCTTGAATCTCGGGTAACTGATTATCAAACTAGTATGAATTGTTATGTAAAATCTAAAATTTCCGATTTATTGCCATCATACCCTGTACACATCGACAAATCTAAAATACCAAAGGGCATCGAACTCGCGGATCCCGGTTTTTTTAAGCCTAACGCGGTCGATATGCTAATTGGAGCCGAATTTTTCTCAGAAATAATGAAGTTTAATGAAATAAACATTAGTAATGAAATACCGTTACAAAATTCTGTTTTTGGTTACGTCGTCGTCGGAAAAATAATTGATCAGTCATCAACTAGGATAATGTCGTTGTGTTCTTTCGAAGATTTGTCTCATCAAATAGAAAAATTTTGGAAGACAGAAAATGTAGAAAACTCACAAAAACTGTCGATCGAAGAGAAGTGTTGTGAAAATCTTTATACCGAATCAGTCGTTCGAACAGAAAGTGGAAGATATAGCGTTTCACTCCCGATCAAGCCCAACATTTCTCGACTTGGTGAATCTTTATATAGTGCGTTAAGGCAGTTTAAATATATGGAAAATCGTTTAAATCGTAGTCCCGAGCTTCGGGTACAGTATAATGACTTTATGCATGAATATCTCGAACTTGAGCACATGATTGACGTGCCAAATCCGGAGACAACTAACGCTCCGTTGAACAAATCTTTTTATCTACCACATCATTCGGTTCTTAAAGAATCAAGTACAACAACAAAAGTTAGAGTTGTTTTTAATGCTTCATCGAAAAGTTTGTCAGGTCAGTCACTCAATGATTGCATAATGGTAGGTCCTACAATTCAAAACGATTTATTCTCTATTATAAACAGATTCCGGAAACATCAAATTGCAATAACTGGCGATATAGCCAAGATGTATCGCCAAATTCTTATAAATCCCGATCACCAAGATCTTCAAAGAATATGGTGGCGAGATTCCGCGGATAAGCCCATACAATGTTATAAACTTCGAACAGTAACTTATGGCACTGCTAGCGCTCCATTCCTCGCAATACGGACGCTTTTTCAACTTGCCAAAGATTCAGAAAATGAATTTCCGATCGCTTCAAAGATTGTCAAGGAAGATCTCTATGTCGACTATGTCTTGACTGGAGCAGATACTGAGGAAGATGCCCATCGCATAAAACGTGATTTGGTGGAACTATTATCCCGCACGTGCTTCGATTAACGTAAAATTCAATCTAATAATTCAAAAATTTCATCAGCACAGGATTCTTCGCAGTCTAAATCCATTCTCGTCCTTGGAATGAAGTAGGGTTTTAATTCACGACGTTTTTAATTTTACATTTCAACAATATAACATTACCGATTTTAGCACCAAGAGATCAATTTTATCCGACATTGCTAAATTATTTGATCCATTCATTGGGATTATGTACACTTATTGTTTTCATTGCCAAGTCGTTTATCCAAATTTTATGGTCGTCAAAGTTTCAATGGGATGACCCACTTCCGACCACCCTTCATGATTATTGGAATGAGTTTAAAAAACAATTAATGTCTATTGAAAAAATTACGTTTCCAAGATGTATTATGGCCGTTTCACCAAGATTAATTGAACTCCATGGCTTCGGAGATGCATCCGAAAAGGGTTACGGATGTGTCATTTACCTTCGAACCATTGATAGCAACGGTAATTGTTCCGTTAGATTTGACTCTTCAAAAAGTCGAGTGGCTCCTTTAAAAACGCAAACAATTCCGCGACTCGAGTTGTGCGGTGCATTATTGCTTTCACAATTAACACAGAAAATTATTTCTGCTCTTGATTTAAAGTTGAGTTCTATATTTTTATGGACTAACTCTCAAATCACCCTTCATCGAATCAAATCTGTTCCATCGCGATACACAATTT
This sequence comes from Nephrotoma appendiculata, assembly GCA_947310385.1. Classification (NCBI taxonomy): domain Eukaryota; kingdom Metazoa; phylum Arthropoda; class Insecta; order Diptera; family Tipulidae; genus Nephrotoma; species Nephrotoma appendiculata. The sequence goes on from OX371225.1 coordinate 84,268,140, forward strand.
ACGTTGCAAACCGTATATCGCAAATACAGGACTTGTCATCACCAGAGAGTTGGTATAATGTACCCTCGTCCGTAAACCCATCGGATATGGCCTCTCGAGGTTTAATTCCATCTGAATTCATTAAATGTCAAAACTGGTGGACAGGTCCAACATATATCAATTCTCCAAATATGATTATCCCTGAAAAACCAAATTTAAAAACATTGTTACGACTGTATTGTCTTAACAAGACATTTTTTTTGTAAATTTGTTTCCATTCTCCATGGTTTCTTGCGTCCGAGTTTTTCAATGTGTGAACGTGGCGTCTTGGTGGATGGATTCTTGTGTGTTTTCTTCGGTTATGTTGGCAACGTAACAAAAATAGGAGAGAGAGAGATAACAATGCGCATCGAGTGTGTGCAAAGTAAAACGTTTTGGAAGAAATGTTTTTCTTGTATGTCTATCTCCCTTATATCAACGAAAATTTGATATAAGGGAGAGACAGAGAAGAGAGATTAATTTCTTCTAGAACGTTTTACGAGCTGTGCGACGCTCGAATATTTTTTTGTTTGGCATTCGAGTTTGTGATTTTGACAGAAAATTATGTTTGTGAATTTTGTTTTGAACGGTCGAATTCGTTTTTGTTAATATTATGGTGATAAAAATCATAAAATGGCCGAGTTTTAATATTCAACAAAGTAAAGTTTTTTTTTTGTAGAGTTAAATCATTCTTGTTTAAGCTCATACAATTCTAATTTGGTTTTTATATAAAACATTTTTCTTAATTATAAATAATGATGCGAGTGTAAATTATAAATAAAAATATCGAAAAGAAAAATAAATTGAGACGGATTTTTAATTGTGGAGTGGGAAAATTGGTGCTCATAACAGTTAAACACACAGACGAGCAAATTTTTCGGTTTTGATAAAAATTTGTTGATTGCTCACAGTGGAATCCGGTGATATTACTGAATATCTATTCAAAAGTGCACAAAATAATAATTAGGATTCGTTTTGTGGATACCAACGTTCTCTATAAAAGGATTTGCAGAAGAATTCTTCGTGGCAAATTAATTCAAATCCAAGAATACGAGAAGAATCAACCGAACGGGTACCGCAATTTATTAACGGGTACGGTGGTACCACATTTTAGACGGATTACCACGTTTCAACGGGTACCGAATATTTTATCGGACGTTGTGAAGACGCCCAGCATTATTTACGGTTTAAGGCGAAAGCACGCCCACCATTTTTTTGTGAATTGCCTAACCAGGTCAACAGTTTATTTGGTAACGGGGAAAGGCCCCGCAACGCCGACCGCACAAGGTCGCAACTAACGGGTGGCCAACCGGCACCCAGTTTTCATTATTTGGTATCGGGGAGAGGCCCCGCAACGCCCATTTTATTTTGGCGGCCAGTCGAGGCCGAAGTAGTTAACGGCACCAAAGCCGCAACGGTCCGGGGGACAGGAGTCCCTTGTGGCATGACGGCACCAAGGCCGCAACCCAATTTTTATCGGGGAGAGGCCCCGCAACAATAACGGCGCAAGGCCGCAACATTCTGTTTAATAATAATTAAGGTACATTTTTTTATTTTTTATTTTTAATTTTTTTCTTATTTTTTTTATTTTTTTATATACATTTTTTATATTAACTATATATATAATTTTCAAAATTTTGTGTGATCGAGCGCCGCACAGCGGGTGCACGCTCGATCCGTATTGCATCTCTCTGTCTCTCGTTCTTTCTCCTTCTTCTTTCGTTTCGCGTGGGAAGTGGTGATTTTTTTTTTATTTTTTTGTCTAAATTAGGAAAATAAATTTAAAATGAATTTCTAATTTTTCGGTGTGGTATGATGGGAGCGGAGACTCCCTCTGTGTCGGTTTAGTGTTTGCGGTCCCTTGGTGCCCGCATCCAATTCCGTAACCAGGGCTTGGCCCCGTTTGAATTCGGATGGATGCGCGCACCAAGGCACCTCTCTCCTCCTTTATAATTATTTTTGTTCGTTCCTCAGGTTCCGGCCGACGAATTTCGGCGGAACATCCGGGTTTATTATTATTATTTGCGTTTTCCCCAACTATCTGTTAATCACGGTGTAGGCCAGGAGCCCTGCATGCCTCAAACCCCACGACCCTCGCACTTCTCGCTGAGAACGTAGCCGGCAAAACATCACCGTGGAGGCCTCTGCAGGAGCTTAGTGAATATCTGCAGGTTGGCAGTGCCAGCCTGTAACAACATGGTCTGATCAAACTGAATTGCGAAAAATAAAAATTCAAGTGCAAGCATCTACAGCTCAATGCAAATATTCGAAAAATGTTCTAACTATAAATGTATTCTGCGTGCTTTTGGCTATGTACTTCGTTACATAGAGTGTTTGAAAACCTAAATGCGCTCTTTGTTTATACAGATATGGAGAACCAGCCGTTGGAAGCGTTAATCAAGATGTTCAATGAACTCGTACGATGAAATTACCGTTGATATCCGACAGTTGCTGCTTAATAACTGGATTTTACAGCTGAACTTTTTACTGGATTTTATGAACAATGAACCAGAGCCAATTTGGTTTATTAATTGCGATTTTCTTTTAATTGTGTATGCCAGATTACAAATGAAATAAACTTTATCACAGACTTTACAATAATTTATTATTTTATTAAATATGTACACTTTTAAAGAAACTTAGATTTTAGTAATCCTTTCTGTTCGCCAGTTCAAGAGAATATAATTTATTTTTCCAATACAATATTGTTCGTTAATGTTTGTCAATTTTAAATGTTTAATTAATGTAGATGATACTAAATTTGCCAGGTTAAAGGTACTATTCAAATTTACAACAAGTAAAGTACTAATATTTAATTACATAAAACTAACTGCTTTAATTTAGTACATCTTAAATTATGATAATGAAGATAACTGCATTATTGACAAGTAGTTTAGATTTACATTTGACGTTTATAACATTTTGGAAAAGGTAAATACAAATTTTGTCTTTCTAATTTACAAATTATAATTAAATTAATACTTTATATGACATTTCTTCATTTTAGGTTGATTTTAATTGATTACCGAGTATACAAATATACGATTATAAAATTGGTGAGTATGTGTAGTATTAATTGATGTTCTAATGTTCTTGTTTACTTTTAGGTTGATTAACTCAATGTAAGTTGGCTGGACCATCAATGATTGGTTGTGAACATTCTCCCGCGCCTTAAGGAATTATTATTCCTTAATAGGTAATATGATTAGTCTATTAACCGGACGTCTGAACTCGCCTTTTGATGTTTTTATCGTGACTACGCGTGTGATACCGTTACTTCCAGAATGAAGATCTGTTACCCTTCCAAGTATCCATTGACTGGGGTGCAAATTGTCTTCTCGAATAATAACTACATCGTCGACCTTGAACTGAGTACTATTTGCTTTCCACTTGTGTCTTTGTTGTAGCGTACTAAGGTAGTCACGATGCCATCGATTCCAAAATCCTTGAAGTCGCTGTTGAATATTTTGCCACCTTGACAACTTGTTTAGTGGGATCTCGGTTAAGTTTGGTTCAAGGTGACTGTTCGAGTGCGAACTTTTGTGCGGATATTTAGAATCACACTTTTCAACTAATCAAATTAAGCCGATAAAAGATAAAATACTTTTAACTTTAAGAAAAATATTCGCACACGATCAACCTAATCATAAAAAAAACTAAAATTGTGAGCTACATTGTGCTCAATAAATCGGTGAAAAAGTGTGATTCTAAATATTCGCACATAAGTTCGCACTCGAACAGTCGCCTTCAGGAACTAACGTTAATGCTTCTCCGACTAGGAAGTGTGCAGGTGTCAACATTTCTAAATCAGCTGGATCATCATTAATTCTACATAACGGCCTTGAGTTGAGTAGTGCTTCGATCTGGATCATCAAGGTAGTTACCTCTTCGAACGTTAAATTTACATTCATTATTCTTTTAAAGTGGTATTTAAAAGATTTAACGGCGGCCTTCCATAGTCCTCCGAAGTGAGGGGCATGTGGGGGATTGAAATGAAACCTTATAGACTTCTGTAATAGAAATTCAGAAATTAGTGAACTATTTGATTGGCTTACAATTTGTTGTTTGAGTCGTTGAAGTTCTCGATTAGCACCGATGAAATTGGAACCATTGTCACACCAAATATCTTCTGGTGTTCCTCTTCTTGAAATGAATCGCTTGAGCGCCGCTAAAAATGACTCAGTATCGAGACTGTTTACAACCTCCAAATGAACTGCTTTGATGATCAGGCATACAAATAGAGCAACATACGCCTTTTCCACTGGAGCATTTTTTCGTTTGCTCGTTTTAATATATATTGGACCTGCATAATCTAGACCGACCTTGGAAAATGGTCGTCCTTGCGTACACCTGACTGCTGGTAGATCTGCCATTTTCTGTTCAACTTTATGATGTCGATAGCGGATACACACAGTACATAATTTCATGTAGCGTTTGATCATATGTCGGGCACCTATCATCCAATATTTGTTTCTGGCAATACTCAATGTGAGAGAGTTTCCTGCATGCATATGGTTGATATGTATATCTCGAATTATAAGGTGACAAATTTTATGGTTTTTTGGTAAAATCACAGGATACTTCGTAGAATAAGATAAAGATGATTTCTTTAGTCGGCCACCTACTCGTAGTAATCCTGCTGAATCTATAAACGGATCAAGCGATGATAATGGATTTCTTGCAGGCAGAGAGGAATTTTTCCTTATGATGTGTCATTCAGTGCTGAATGATAAATTATGAATATTACGAAGTAATATCATTCAAGCTTCAGTTTCATTCAAATCCGCCGGTGTAATTTCAATACTATGTTGGTTCTGACAGTGCCTCCGATGTAACCGCATAAATCTCAATACGTAGACCATTATTTTTTTTATTTTGAACCAAGAAGAAAATTTACCCAATAATGTTTCTACGATATCATCATCCGTAGCTGTTGTTGCTAGAACGTTGACATATTTTGGTCTCTCCTCTAATGGCTCTACGTCTGCGCACACTGTTCCTGTCTTTGGATTTGGCCAATTTTGTTCTTGATTGCTTAACCATTGTGGGCCATTGCTGTGATGTCGATAGTGCTAGTGGATTTAGTCCCCTGGATATAACATCAGCCGGATTATTCTTTGAATCTACATGTTGCCATTTGCTTCGTGGGATGGTTTCCAGAATGTATGAAGTTCTATTGCCAATGAAACTGGACCATTTTCGTGGCACATCAGACAGCTAATGAAGAACGATCATTGAGTCTGTCCAAACAAAAATATGTATCCCTTCATAGCCTAACGATGCGATACACCTTTTCAGAGATTTGCACAGAAGCGTCGCACCACACAGTTCTAGTCTAGGTAGAGAGATTTGTTGAATAGGTGCCACTTTACTCCTTGAATATACTATGTTTGTGGTGATTTCGTCATTTTCGTTAATTGCTCTTAAATATATTACGTAGCCATATGCTGCTTCAGAGGCGTCACAAAACGCATGCAACTGCAAAACGTTCGGATTTTGTATTTTCGTCAAACGTCAAGAGGTATTTGGATTGCTTCTAGTTCCCCTAGTGACTGGTAGATCCTTTGCCAAGAATTTGTGATGTAGTCCGGTAAACTGGCATCCCATTCTATTTTAAGCAACCATATTTTCTGCATTAAGATCTTAAACAGTATTACAGTCGGTGCAAGCCACCCTAAAGGATCATAAACTGTGGCTGCTGTGGACAGTATTTTCCGTTTGGTCCAATTTACGTTCTTATCAATCTGGTTTACTTTGAACGAGAATGTATCCGTTTCTGCGTTCCAGATAATTCCTAATGTTTTAATGCACGAGTCGTCTTCGATTAGTTTCGGAATGTTTTCGATTTCATACTTGGAAAACGATTTCAAAAATAACGATGAATTCGATTTCCATTTTCTAAGGTTGAATCCGCTTTGTTGTAGGATTTTCGTTACTTGATCTTTGAGCAACACCGCTTCGGCTACGCTGTCACACCCGGTGAGCATATCATCAATATAGAAATCGTTGTTGATCACATGAGTAGCCTTTGGATATAAATCTTGAAAAGCCGTACTGGATTGTTTTAGACTTTTCACTGCTAGGTAAGGTGCACAAGCAGTCCCATACGTCACTGTGTTCAATTTATAACATTTTACCTGATCGGTCGGTCTTTTCCGCCACAATATAATTTGATAATTTGCATCATCAGAGTTTACCCAAATCTGTCGGTACATTTTTTCTATATCAGCCACAAGGGCAATCGCAGGCTTCCGAAATCTTAAAATAATTGTTGACAAGTCAGTTTGAATATTAGGCCCAATTTGTAGAATATCATTTAAAGCCACTTGATTACTAGTTTTGCATGAAGCGTCAAACACAACTCGTAGCTTCGTCGTACTGCTTCCGGGTTTGACAACGGCGTGATGTGGTAAAAAGTATCTTGCATTATCTTGAGTTGGAATCTTATCTCGTGTTAAATGTGACATATGTCCTAAAGCAATGTATTCGTCCATAAATTATTGATAAGCTTCAAAAAAATCCGGTATTTTTTCGAATTTTCTTTCCATTGCTCGTAATCTCTGATAAGCTGCTTCAAATGAATTCCCCAGCGAAGTCCTTGGTTCCTTGAATGGTAGTTTGACAATGAATCGGCCGTTTGCGTCGTGTGTTGTCGTTCGTTCATAAAATATTTCACAAGGATGGTTCGGTGCATCAAAGATGAATTGGGGAACTACCTCCTCAACCTCCCAAAGTTTATTAAGTAGTTGATGAAGGTCATCATTAGTGATGTGGATAATAGGGTCGCGTGTGGTATGTAAATTAATGGCATTCGTTAAATCTTTACTGCATACCCCTGCTATTAACCAGGCAAATTTCGAAGACTGTAGCTTTGGAAATCCGTCTACTACCCGTTGCTCTGGATTCAAAATCTCGAATAAAACGTCTGCACCAAGTAAAAGATCAATTTTGTGGGGTTTAAAGAACGATGGATCTGCAAGTTTTAAATTCATAATTTGTTTATTGAAACTAATTGGTTTTGTTGGTAACATATTTGTAATATTGCTTATGATATGAGCAGTAACTTTTAAATTATAGTGTTTATCTATAAGTGAATGAATCGTCATATCAATTTTTCCCTTTGTATGTCTAGTTGATGATGATGCTAGGCCGTAGATACTCATGGAAGATGAAATTCGCTTAAGACCTAGGCGTTGGGCACAGTTTTCGGTAACAAACGATGTTTGAGATCCGGAATCTAGTAGTTCGCGTGCTAACTGGAGCTCTCCGGTACGTGACCGTACATATACGAGTGCTGTTGGTAGTACCGTGGTTGGCGAAGAATAAAGTGTGTATACTTGTGTATTGTTCTGGCCAGCGTCTGGTGTTGTTTGTTTATTTGTGGATTTAGTAGTTGATGCTGTCTCAATCGTTTCGTTTACTTGATTATTCGTAACTACGTGATGACTCGTTGATGCTTGCTTTGATTCTGATTGCGTTTCGACTTGATGGAGCAGTGTGTGATGGCGTTTGGAGCAGATGAGGCATGAAAACTTGCTGTAACATTTGGTGCTTAAATGGCCACTTCTCAAACAATTACGACATAAACTTCGTTCAGTTACCATTCGTATTCTTTCTTCCACATTCTTATTTTTAAAAAGCGGACATTTAAATAAAGGATGATTTTGCTCACAACTCATACACTTCAATGCGGAATTCGAATTTGCCGAAAAAAACGATTTGGTTGGAACCTTTGCGGATATTCTATTTAAAAACTTGAGTAAGTATTCGAATGAAGGGAATTCCTTATCTACCGATTCATTCGCCCACAATTGTTTTGATTCGCTATCTATTTTGCTCAATAAAATGTGGATTAACCACGGATGACGAGTTTCAGCATTCGGTCCTAATGCGCGAAGTCCACGTATGATCTCGTCGGCTGTTTCGGTGATGCGACGTAGATCCCCTCCTGTACCCTGTGATGGTTTTTGATCACAAAACGATTGTATTAAAGACGTCACAATAGGAGTCATTTTATTAAATCTACTGCATAGTTTGTCCCATGCCTCTAAGTAATTATTTTCCGTGATAGCTATATGCCGTATAAGCGCGGCTGCTTCACCCGACAGAAGTCCCTTAAGCATTTGAAATTTGTGGACATCACTAATATGCTGGTTGTTATGAATCGTAGTTCTGAATAAATCATAAAATGATGCCCAGTGTTTATAGTCACCCGAAAACTGTTCGATGTTAACTTTTGGAAGACGCACGTGCTGGGATTTGTTAACACCTTCATAGAACGTTTTTTGCTGATCTATGAATTGTTCTAATGTGGCATTTAAGTCGCGGTTTGTATCGCGAGCATTGTGGCTACTAAATTTACTTAAGAGCGCACGTGTTTTATAATAGAGACTGTCAACTGTTTCGGTAATCGGCTCATAATTCGGGTTTTCGTATAACTGAATTTCAGTATCGTTGAATGATTGGTACCTACTCTCGAGAACATCAAGGCGGGTTCTAATATCCTCGAGATTGGTAGCTTCGGTTACCGTCTCTGCGAATTTCATAATGTGGAGTATTTGGTTATGAGCACGATCTCGTAATCGGATTAATCGATCAGTCATGTTTACAATTTAAATCACTCTCGAACGATGATTAATTAAAATAATTACACCCAAAACGTGTGTAAAACTACAGCTATGGGTTTGTAATTTTGTGTTGATAATTCCGATTATAAATTGATACCGTTATTCCACGCGGTTTCTCACACAAATTTAAACAGTTACACACAGGAGTAAATTTATATAATGTAGATTAATTGATAAAATTTACTTAGCTTATAGTGGGATATTGTCCCGGGTTTCGGCACCAAAATGTTTATACAGATGTGGAGAACCAGCCGTTGGAAGCGTTGATCAAGATGTTCGATGAACTCGTACGATGAAATTACCGTTGATATCCGACAGTTGATGCTTAATAACTGGATTTTACAGCTGAACTTTTTACTGGATTTTATGAACAATGAACCAGAGCCAATTTGGTTTATTAATTGCGCTTTTCTTTTAATTGTGTATGCCAGATTACAAATGAAATAAACTTTATCACAGACTTTACAATAATTTATTATTTTATTAAATATGTACACTTTTAAAGAAACTTAGATTTTAGTAATCCTCTCTGTTCGCCAGTTCAAGAGAATATAATTTATTTTTCCAATACAATATTGTTCGTTAATGTTTGTCAATTTTAAATGTTTAATTAATGTAGATGATACTAAATTTGCCAGGTTAAAGGTACTATTCAAATTTACACTAAGTAAAGTACTAATATTTAATTACATAAAACTAACTGCTTTAATTTAGTACATCTTAAATTATGATAATGAAGATAACTGCATTATTGACAAGTAGTTTAGATTTACATTTGACGTTTATAACATTTTGGAAAAGGTAAATACAAATTTTGTCTTTCTAATTTACAAATTATCTATCTATTATATTAATACGCTTAATTTTTTCAAACTCAACGCTAAAATGGCCCCTAAACATGATCCGATCCGTTTAAATTTTTCAGGGTAGGTCGACATAAATATAGCGGTGTGCCTTTGCTAGAAAAATCGGAAAAATTCTACCGGAAAGTACCTGAAACGGGTACCTCAGGTGTTATCAGCAAAATTTTGTCACGACTCCAGAATGCCATGACAAAATATGTTTATATTGAATCTATGACCATGCGCATTACACCGTGACAATGACAAAATTTATTAAAAATGCCGATGTTTTTGTCATACCACTGTGATGACAAAATGAGTTGTAATTGAATCTCAATTAAACAAAACAGAGAACACAAAATGATTTTACACACATTTTGGTGTTAATATAGTTTTGAGTGTAAAAATACAATTTTGTCATGACACTCTATATCTATTTAAGATTTAAAAATTAGCCGCGTATATGAATTTACTTTATTTTTGATAAAAGTCCATCAAATTTACATCTTAAAAAATCTTCTTAATTATTTCTTAACCAAAAATTCGATAAAATGTGTTCACGTGACTAATTATTCAGTCGAAGGTCAGCTTCTATCTATCTTCTATCTATCCATTAGATCCGATCCGTTAGATTTTTTCAGAGTAGGTCAACATAAATATTGCGCTGTGCGTGGGCTAGAAAAATCGGAAAAATTCCACCGGAAAGTACCCGAAATGGATACCTCAGGTGGTTTCAGAAAATTTCCATTTTTTTGTGCGCGTGAAATCTTGCAACATTTGGGAATTTTATGGGACGACCAAAACGCAAATATTTTTGTTTTGTAATTAGTGGCGCGCGATTCAAATTCAAAGTTGTAAAACAGTTAGCACGCGATTCAGATTCGAAATTGCAATACTGTCGGCGCGCGAATCACTTTTAAAGTTGCTTAATGGTTAACGCGCGGTTTAAATTCAAAGTTAATCATGCCAGGAGCAGAGCTCACAATCATAGTGGGTGTTCCATCAGCTGGGAAAATCATCCTCATGTGTGGTGACTACCTAAAGGCGGGACGCGCGCGGACTTGCGAATTGACCATCAAGTTGAACCCGTTTTAGAAATTGGTAAATAAGTTTACACTCACCAAGAACATGCGCGTCGATGAAGGTGATGACGAGTTTGCGCAATATTTGCTTTCCGTTTTAAATGGCAATGCTCAAACCGACTCGATCACACTTCCGGCAGATTTCCTCAAAGTGTGATCGATTACGTGTATGGTGACATCAACACAACACCAGCCGAGGGAACCATCGAGGAGCGCACCATCCTTGCACCCCAGAATGATGATTGCGCGCTAACCAATCAGCAGGTGCTTGACCTCCTGCCCGACGAACAAAAAATCAAACATAGTGCTGATAAACTTGGGAGTGAGGACATGCATGAGGAACTCCGAGTACCCGTCGAGTTTCTCAACGAGATTGAAGGGTCCGGATTGCCGCGCCTTGCCATCCCGCTAAAGAACGCGATCGTTCGTTTGATGAGGAATCTAAACACTAGCAAGGGTCGAATCAATGAAACACGCATGCGCGTCGCAAAAATAAACCGCTATATTCTGGAATGTGAGGTGCTGACTGGCTTCTCAAAAGGCGAGCGCGTTCTCATCCCACGCATTAAGCTCTCACCTTCGGAAGGCATCTTCTCATTTAAAATGTCTCGCCTTCAATTTCCGGTTCAGCTCGCGTTCGCCATAACCATCAACAAGAGTCAGGGTTAAAGCTTGAAGAAGGTATAGGAGTGTACTTGCCAGCCCCCGTATTTACGCATGATCAGATGTATGTGGCCATTTCACGATGCCACTCATTTGACGGACTCAAGGTGTTTATTGGTGAGACAAGCGATCAATCAGCTGATCGGGATGGGCGCATCACAACAAAGAATGTATTTTTTGAAGAGATTCTGTGCATGTAAATTGTAATATACATATTTTACTATTTTATTATCTACTTTCTACTACTATTTTATTATCCTTTTGTACATTTCTTATGAAATATTTAGATTAAAGTTTGCCTCAGCAATTGTGTGCTTTTCCCTTTTGAGATTTTAATATTTAGTTTGGGTGCGTAAGTGATCATGTGATCCCGAGCGCGCGCTTCCTGTTTGAGATATGAATATTTGACTTGACACGTAAGTCATACTGTGTACATTTGAGCGCGTGCTTACCGTTTAAGATTTAAAAATTAACCACGTATATGAATTTGCTTTATTTTTGATAAAAGTGCATCAAATTTACATCTTAAAAATCTTCTTAATCTTTTCTTAACCAAAAATTCAACAAAATGTATTCACGTGACTGATTATTCAGTCACAGGTCAGCTAGTAATTAAATTAATACTTTATATGACATTTCTTCATTTTAGGTTGATTTTAATTGATTACCGAGTATACAAACATACGATTATAAAATTGGTGAGTATGTGTAGTATTAATTGATGTTCTAATGTTCTTGTTTACTTTTAGGTTAATTAACTCAATGATAGTTGGCTGGACCATCAATGATTGGTTGTGAACACTCTTCGTAAATCGACAGATGAGAAAGTCAGAGATCTCATGTTACAGGCAAACACTAACGCAATACGTCCACTTTCGACTAGGGAATTACGCAATGCACTCATTGCAATAATCAAACACATCCAAAGTACCGAATACAGCGATGACATTAGTCATCTTCATAAAAACAAAATAGTTTCCCAAAGCAGCAAATTGCGATCTTTAAGTCCATTTTTGGATCAAGATGGCGTAATTCGCGTTGGCGGAAGATTACGTAACGCTAACATCCCTTATGATCATAAACATCAATTTATGTTGCCTGGATCGCATAACTTCACGAAAATATTAGTACGCAATAAACATCGACGTCTACTTCATGCCGGCCCTCAATCCCTTTTGTACAGCCTTCATCAGAAATTCTGGATAATCGGCCATCGGGGGTAGAAATCTATGTAGACAAATTGTTACTCAATGCATTATATGTACGCGAACAAAGCCTCGAAGTATTACACAAATTATGGGTCAACTACTGTAACGTCGAACAACGTTATTAAACGTCGAACGTTCCAAGGTTGGATGGTATAACTCCCCTGACATAGCGTGTTAGGCAAACAAACAATTCTGCAAATTAAAATTATTTTCGCGGGAAAAGCTGGTTTCGTTTTGTGCGACCACGCTTTGGAAACAAAACTACGGTTAATCTGTAGCAAAATTTTTTTGTACTTTTCTGTTATCTTTTTATAAAAATGAACAATTCTAAAAGTTTTAGTCAGTTGTTATTGAGTATCGCGCGAAGAGATATATTTTTCGGTCACCGGGTCGATCAGACTAATAGTGTCAATATTCCGGTGTGATAATATTCTTTTTAGTAAGTTTAGTTGGATGACATAAGAAAAATATAATAAAAAAAAAAAAAACAATATAAATCGTGGTTTTTGTTAAATTTCATGTGTTTTGTTTGGTGGTAAAAATTATTAAGTTATCCAAGAAACAACAAAGACGGTTAAGAAAATATTTTTTTTATATAAAATAATTGAAGTTGTGTTGTGAATTCAACCAACGGTGTACAACAGAGTGATAAACTGTGCTCGAATATATTGTTTTATTGGGACTACCTAGCGTGGATTGAAAAATCAATAATAAAAATAAAAAAAAATAAAAACGAAAAACGAAAAGTAGTTATACTTAGGCTAGTTTATATAAATAGACTAATTCTGTTGAATTATATAATTGGTATTTATAAACTTTTTGCCCGTTAAATTGTGTGCGCGATTCCGTTAGTGGTTACTTATAATTAGTGGTTACTGAATAACAAAGTTAATAAATAATAAATTAATAAAAATAATAAATTAATAAAAGTATACTCCTTCAAATTCATAAAATATATATTATAATAGAATGACGATAATAATAAGCAATTTTTAATATATCCATATGCATTCAATACCAACGAAAAGCATCGTAGTTAAACCCTGATCAGTAAATAAATGTTATCATCGGTACGTCATATGCTGGACATCGGCCGCAACGTAATTAATTAAGGTTTTCGTTTTATGTACATACTAGCTGACCCGGCGAACTTCGTACCGCCTCAAAATTAATAAATGTTTTTTAAAGTTATTAGCTTAATAAAATTGAGTTTTTTATTAAGATTAAATAAATTAAATGAATACTCCAAATTAATTAAATTCAATGAAATTACAAAAATCAAAATGAAATATATTTTAATTACATTGAAATGAATGTAATTCACGTGGCAGCAAGGCTTTCGTTTTATTGAATTGAATAGAAATGGTTCGCGTAGCATTATTGCACTACTTTCTTTTAAACTATTTGCTGGGTGAGTTGCAATGGAGTCGAGTCCCTTCATTGTAGCACCTTGTGATATACGACATTTTTTGTTTTATTGTTAGGTGCGAGAACGAATAAAGCGGATGGTTTACCGACACGTGAACATGCTACGTACAATTGGCCGTGAGAGAAACATTCATTTTCTAGATTCAGGCCACAAACACTCAAGGATTGGCCGTGTGATTTGTTGATCGTCATGGCGAATGCAAGACGAATCGGAAATTGAATTCGTTTAAACTCGAATGGCATATCGGTTGGGATCATCGGAATTCTCGGAATGAGAACTTCCTCACCTTTGAACTTCCCTTGAAGTATCGTCGCGTGAATTACATTGCCCATGAGTTTTCTCACCACCAAACGCGTTCCGTTACATAGTTTTGGTTGATTCAGGTTTCGTAGCATGATGAGTTTAAAAATTCAGTTGGATAGTTGGTTGCTTCGTCTTCGTTTGTCACACAGTCAATAGATTTGAAGGAATGAAGTGGACCGACGATTAGATTTTGAATTGTAAAGTTTAAGTGACCCACATCTTTGTTCTTTGCCGCAAGAATTACTCGTTCACTCACCCAATTGTGATTTTTGTGGTTAGTAATGATGTTCGGGAACACTTTGTTGATGAGCTCGTCCTTCGTTGAGACAAAAATGCAAAAGTTCTGAGGAAACGAAATCAATCCGTTCGATTTGTCGACCGGAACACGGCCATTACCGATAGTCAGCAATTGCTTGGAGAATTATTCGGCAGATGGATCGTTTAACAATGCAACTCGCATGTTTGTCGTCAGCTGAAGTTTCTTCACATAACACCACAGAGTCGATGATTTGAGACAAGCGTTTATTTCATCAGCAGCGGTCGATTTTGGAATAACTGGTATTGTTTGACGGAAATCGCCAGAAAGTAGAATCATTGCGCCTCCAAAACATCTTGAGTCATTGCGTAGATCTTTCATAGTTCTATCGAGTGCTTCCAATGCGCGTTTGTGCGCCATTGTACATTCATCCCAGATGATGATTTTACTTGCTACCAAAACTTTCGCCATTGCTGAGTGTTTTGCAATGTTGCATGTCGGGTTTTCAGCCGATTGAAGGTTTAACGGTAATTTCAACGCTGAATGAGCTGTTCGGCATCCTTCTAGCAATGTGGCCGCTATCCCAGAAGAAGCAACTGCTACAGCAATATCGGATCTCGCACGAACAGTGGCCAAAATCAATGACATGAGGAATGTCTTCCCAGTTCCACCGGGCGCATCGAGGAAAAATAATCCACCATTTCCATCATGAATTGCCTTCATTAACGTATCGTACACTCCTTTCTGTTGGAGGTTCAACAGTGGTACATTGGTTCGAACTGATTGGTTCAATGCATCTCGATCATATTCATGTTCACGTTCCAATTCTCGATTGAAAGCGTCGTTCATTCCACGACATGGCGTTGGCATTCCTAATTTGACTAACAAACTGCCGCACATGCGAAAACACATGTCTTCGATCAAAAGCAAAGCCTGGTTATGTATCTCCTCATTCACCTCGAGATCGGGATTTCCGAAACTGACACGAATTCGATGTAGAATGTCTTCTGACATGTCATTCTTGTACTTGCTCCATAGTTCACGTGGATTTGATGGGAAGCATGTCGAAATAATGATAGCAAATAATGTGCGTATCTGGTTTGGAGTTGCAGAAATAATTGATTCAGCGATTGTCATGTCCCAATGAGTATCGTTTTCAAGCAAGTTGAGCTGTTGACATGCAGCACGAAATGTTGGGCACACTACACCATTGACAGTTCGAAGTGATTCAAATGATGTCGGCCCACGAATATTCACCAGCAACAACCGCAAGTAGAAGCATTCGTCATTCTTCGGATGAATTGTGTAAATGCGACCAAGAGCATCAGTAGAACGCACATTTGGATGATCAGGAACCTCATCGCCTTGCTTCAGACGTTGAAATTTTTTTGATGAGGCGTTCCAAGTGTAATAACGTGGCATCTCAGAGTAGAGCAATGTTCGTGCAAACGGATCACTTTGACAAATCGAAAAGAAACTGGTCAATGTTGTTGCTGGAGGTGTCTCAGCACGTTGAGCAACATTCGATGAGTTGAAATAAACTCGTTGACCATTCTCCAGATGCACCGCCAAATGTACAACAGTGGGATGACGTTCATGAATAGGGAATGAGAATATACGCCAAATCGCCTCATTGCAGCTCACATATCGACCAACTTGATAATGCGTGATTTCATCGTTTGTATTGGGATTTTGAACACCAAAAACTGCCATATCGCTACCTTTCGTGACATATTTACAAATGTATTTTATGGACTTCACTGAATTGCAGTACTCCACGTTGCAATGCGCCTTGAATGTTTTGGAAAGAAGTGGCGAATATGGAACAATCCAAGTGTTGTCGACCACGAACTCATTTCCTCTCACTATCGTTGTGATAGTTCTACCGTTATCATCGACTGATCGACGCCGGTACAGTGGATAACCATCATTGCCAGTGATAGTCTCTGCGGTTAAATTTCGTGGATAACGCTTGGAACACTTGTTGTCGACCATGCACGGTGATTGGGGATTGATGGAGCCACACGGACCGTGAACCATGTTCGTAATTACAACATCATGCAGGTCTGGATCGGTTTCGGGATCAGGAATCTCGGCACATATGATGTCATCTATTTGGTCTGGTCGAATTTTTTCGGCTAACCAAATAAGAATGTGAGCATGCGGCAAGCCTCGTTTCTGCCATTCAATTGAATACATCCAACAACGAGTATCCCCAAAGACGCAATGCCTAACAATGTAGTTCATCAGCGACCGGATTTTTTGTTTGAAGACACGTGCGATGATGTCGTGCCGATCACTTGTTATTTGCCCGGGTAGCAACAGTTGAACAATCTCTATCCATTTCGGATTGCAAGTAAAAGTGATGAATAAATCTGGACAACCGTAATGACGAACATATGTCATTGCATCTTGCGCATATTCATGCATATGACGCGGGCTGCCAATGTATGTCGCCGGTAGAATAGTCAATCGACCAACATTAGCTGCATCTCTTTCGGTGCTGATTGCATCGCGTAAATGGATATATTCCTCCGAACGCAGTTTAGCTTGGTTCAACCGAATGAAAATGAGGCGCTCTGTTTCGATTTTGACGTACATGTCGACGATATATTGCTGAAGCAAACGACGAAATCGCAGCAAATAGTTGTCAGCATTTTGACGAATCATCAAACGATATGCATAATAATTCATCGAGCTAACCTTCTTGTTAGTTTCCTCACCTGAAATGAAATCAGTAAAATTAGTGTCATAATCTAAATTATGATATCAGTACTCACCGCTCAATGGATTTATCATGTTGATATTGAAGTGATATCCATCGTCTCCTTGCCAAAACATCAGCGGGTATTGCAATGTATCGTATGAACGGTGTGTTTCATTTATTCGTTGCAGTTGTCCAGTGTCGCGACGTGTAAGCACAATATCGCGCGGTTCCACGCTTTCACCAACAATCACAATTGCGACTTCATCTATTGTTGGAGCATTAAATTGGCGTTCGTGTGTTCCAGCGGGTCGTTTATCTGCTCTGATCACGACTTTGCAGTCGTCACTTGGCATGCGATCCAACGCAGATTTAAACAATCGAACCAATGCATGATGTTCATGGAGTAGTTGCTGCAAATCTTTCAGAACTATCCTTTTCATTGCTGTATTGATCGTTTGGCGCCGATCAAGTTGATCCTCCATATTGCCCATAAAGTATATTTGGATGAATTTATGCTGTCCATCTTCAATCGGTTGCAATGACCCAATTCGGTGGTGAATTTGGCCTTGAATCTGTAAAGTCGAAGACGAAGTCAGAATTATAGATTTTTGATCACCAAAAGAAAATGAATGTTTACTCTCTCGAGCAGAAATGACCTTAAATGTTGGATTGAATCCGCGTTCTTCGATAATGTCTGCTCCAAATGAAGTCATTTGGAAACATCCGTTGTATCTTTGAGTGTTGGATAGAAAATGTCGTGATTCTGGTGTCTCGCCACGAAGCAATGAACGCAACAGTTCAGGTGGTGCAGGCAATAATGGCAATCTCACCTTGCCACTGAGACAGCACAATCCAGGCGTTTCTCCAGCGAACTTCAATGCACCGCAATGGTCGCACACAAACTCCATTGGGCCAATTCGAACGAAAGGATGCGAGTTGTAGTCAATTGTGCAATCGTATTGAAACGCTATTCGATTCAAATCAACACTTGAAGGATTTCTTCTTGCGCGTCGAAAATTATCTCGTTGTTGATCTGTGCGATAAGCTCGACGATTTCTCATTGTCAACTGAGCCATTTGACGTACTGCCTCTCTTTGTGCTTGTCTTTGTGAAGCGCGAAGTCGGGCCATACTAACGCGGCGCACTTCTCGTGTGATTTCTTGTTCATCTGCAGTGGATTGATTCGCAATAGTCCGAAGTCTAATTGCATTACGGCTTCGTGGTGAAAGATTAGATCTTCTGGCTCGCGGCATTGTAAATAATACTGGAAAATTAATCACACAATCCAAAATTACATAATCAATTATCGATGTGCGCACAATCACAAATGTGATAACCTCACAAAGTGAACATCTTCGAAGGGAACTTACCGTTTAAAAATCCCGATCGAAAATAGAATTCCGCAGAATAAAAAAAAAATTTAAAAAACCAAAAAAAAAACTGGTGTCCGGTGTTGGGACACTCTGTACCACTAAAAAAATTACGTACTATTGTACGCAAAAAAGTACTGTTTTCTTATTGTTATTGGCATACACCACACAACCTCTTATTTCACTAAATTCCACCACTTATTTTAATATTATATGCTAAACCACAAACCACTTAACCAATATGAAATAACCAAAACCAAAAATAAATTAAATTTAATATTAAAATCGCAAAGGAAAAAAACTTTTTTTGGAGCTGTCAAAATCTACTATTCGCACTGAAATCGTAACTCGGACGAAGATTTTATCTATATAAATAGATAAGTAGATGAAATAAAAAAAAATTGGATAAAAAATAAAATGGTAAATGTGCATGCAGCCTCCAGTCGTATTCGTATCCAGTACCTTGCAGTCCAAGCTCCGAAGCTTTAACCACTGCACCACTCGTCATATACAAACTACACCTACAAAATTCATATAAAAAAATGTTTTTTTATTAGATTTTTGGGACATCCCTTTTGAGTTTTTCCGACTTTTCTTTTTTTCCTAAACCACCACTGTATTGAGACGAACAAAATAAAAAAAACAAAATGTACTAAATATATGAGAAAATGAATTTTCTTGATAACTTTTTTTTTGGTGAATTTTTCCGATGTTTTAATAGTTATTATGCTATTCGGAACGGAGTCAAATCCAACAAAACAAAAATCATAAAAATCGGTCCAGCCGTTCTTGAGTTATAAATGGTGTAACTAACACGACTTTGTTTTATTTATATAGGTTTAATTTTAGTAAATCAAACATTTTTCCTTTTTCTTTTAATATTTTTTTACAATAAACAAAATATTGGTGGCGGGTTTATATATCTTACGATAATTAAGTTTGAATTGTATATTGAATATCTAGTTAGTTGAAGGGTTCGTATGAACCAAATTTTAGTGCTAAGATTGTATATAGTTTGATTTTTCAATGCATTAATTCGCTTATGCCACTAGACTTTATTTAAATAAATTATGATTATATTTTTGAAATTCGGTAATCAAATATTGTTTCTTTAAAAAAAAAAAAAAAAAAAAAATTAGTTTTTCCGGTATTTTTTCCGGTATTTATTTTTCCGCTATTAATGTTCGTTTGTGATTTTCGCCTGGTGCTTATTTTTTTTTGTCATGCGACGATAAACAGTGAAATTAGGATGTAGAGGTAAGTGTGTGTGTGCAGAATGGTAGGTGTTGTTGTTCCATATCCTGAATCCTTTCCCTAATATCCATCCCATTTCTCGTTCCTTTTGTGGTCTAGCAAGGCGTTACTGATCTTTAGCAAACCCCACTCCCACCCTGAAGCTAAGCCGGCATATCGCGACCACGCCAAAGCTCTCAGTACACGCAACTACAAATTCCGTAACGAGTGGCATTCAATTGGAAGCGTGTTTTTTTTCGCGACCCACTCATAGCCAACACACCCGTTACAGATGGCGCCCAAGCTACGGTTAAACCGGCAATTTCATATTTCTTCCATATGTTTTTTTTTGTTCTAGAATATTTTTTTTTTAAAATAGATTTACCGTAAAGTCAATCCATATGCTCATTTTCGTTTCCAGGTTTTTATACTGTTGACTCGCGTGTGTATATCATATGGATTTATTTTGCGTTAAATATATTATTTGTGTTTTTGTTAGGTTTAGGAGAATTGATGAAGTTACATGTACATTATTTCCACTTGTCGATTTTAGTGTCTACCTAATAATTTCATCAGTTGCCTTTGCCTTATTCATTAATTCATTCATACTACAACAATGGCTTCCACTACAAGTGTTTGAGCGCGACTGTTTCAGCATGAAAAACAAAAACACAGGTTGCTTATTGAAACAAATGCATTCCTTCATTTTGTAGACTCATTTGTAGAATCAATAAGTCCATGTGACATAATGCAAATATCTTTTTATAACTTAATTAAATAATTTTTTTTAGTCATGTTTTTGGCTCGGTTCTTCCCCTTTTCCTTTTCCTTTTTCCGCAGGTCATGGAACACCAATAAGATCATTCTGTATTCACACTTACCACTCATCCTCTTATAAATAAACGTAATTGAATTGAATTTTTTTTATTCGTATAACAGATTAAGCATTCCGAATTGTTCAGTTTTATCTAAAATATAACTTCAGATTCCTACAAATCAATAAAAATTTATTTTTGGTATTTTTGTTATTGCCTAACAATCTGCGAGATTTGTTTGGCTAACTATTGTTGTGTTGGGGGTGTTAATTATTCCAACCCTCTGGTTTGTTTTATTCTATTATCACCGCAGCTGTTAGTAACTTTAAGTTAGTCTGTTAAATATAACTTAATTACGTGGTATCTTGTTCACTGGTTTCATAATTCCGTTACTTAGTAGTAGTGTATATCAAAATTTTCTATCATTTGCATGATTTCCGATTGACATTTCCAACGATGAACCTTGATCATTTAGAGTTTGATGAGTTCGAGCTTGAATGTAGCATTCGTGATATCCAAGCAACGAGCCTTGAGGAGAAATTGCGAAACTTGCAACAACGATTGGAATTAGAGAAGGCTCACCCAGTATTAGTACCAAACCGTCCTCACAAAGCCGCGCAGAAAAACCCTAAGCGCGAGGTTGAGAAAATTTCCTTAAAACTTAACTTCCTCTATGTTGAACTTCAGGACGCTGTTAAAGAAGGTGACAATGTTAGTATCAAAAAGTATCAGTCTCGCTTACTCCATATACAGGGTAGGTTTCTCCGTTTAAAGTATTCCAAAGCAGTTCGTGACCAAGTCACTGATACTTTAGTGAAGGTAACACAATTAATTGACTTTGTAACCAGTAATGTTGAGAAAGACGATACCGATCCAAATGAAAGCCTTCAGGAACTCAATAAAATTAATTTGAACAACGTCGAAGGAGATATACAGATAGAAGATTTAAGCGAGTCTGACGATTCCTCTGTTAATGGGTCTGACGTGTCAGATATTAGTGGCCTAGTTACCGGTTCCAATAAGGCTTCAAACTCAACGGCAATGGGTCAACAAGGTCAATCTAATGACCAATCAAAATCCAAGACAAATAAAGACTCAACCACTGGTAAACAAGGTTCTGCAAAGTCTTTACAAAACGGAGGTTCAAAACCACCAACTTCGGATGGTTCTGATTCGAGATATTGTCATACCAGTTCCCACAAATCGTTATCAAAATGGGATATTTCATATGATGGCACACCGAAAGGTATTCATGTAAAGCGATTTCTAACCAGAGTAGAACATTTAGCCAAGTCCGAACAGGTCAACAATCAAAAATTAGTATCTGACCTGCATTATATTTTGAAAGGGAATGTTAAGGAATGGTACTGGAACTTCATTGAACGTAATCCAAATGCTACTTGGGATCACCTAAAGGCAGAATTTAAAAAATGCTTCCAAGGATTGCGGACTGACGACGATATCCGGGCACAAATGGAATCCCGAAAACAAAGATTTCGAGAACCTTTTTATGATTTTTACCAGGACTTTATATCTATGACACTTCAGTTGGAAACGGCATTACACGAACAGGAAATTATAAGGATTATAAGGCGGAATATGAGGGCAGGGTTGCAAGATAAACTCACCGACGTTAAAACTGACAGTGTTGATGAGCTCTTTAGGAAATGTACAGCATATGAAGATACATGGACGCGTACCAGCTTTATCCCAGAATTAATGTGCCAACAGCGTAAACTGATAAACTCTTTGGACGTGGCTGAACAGAGTTATGAAGCAATGTACAATAAAGAGTCCTTTCCTTCTACCTCGTGCTACCTTCCTGAAGAATCACCGCCAATGTATACAAATTATACACTTTTAACTCGCAATAAGACAGGAGATAATTCAAGACAAATTCCGCTGTCCGCTCCTCATCCGCATACTAGCTTCAACCAAACCCCTTCTTCTAGTCATACAAATTATCAACCACGGGTGTCTATTAGTTGTCCAGGATGTGGTAGGCAAGGTTACACGAGAGATCAGTGCTTCAGATGTAATCCACCGTCGGGAAACTGGCGAGCGGGGGTGCGTACATTCAATGTATCCAGCCCCCAGAACAAGAATCAAGTAGAGGCGGCATCCAACACGGATCCCGAATTAACCAAGCGTCAAACGTAAACTTCCCAAACTTTTCTGACAAATGCATACCGAAAACTTGTCTTTCTCCTTATTATTCGAATGTTTTTCAGACGTCCAATTTCAACCGCAATAAACTGTATTGGCTTAATCGTCGAAGAAATAGAAAACAAAATTCCGAATCGCGCCTATCCGCACCTGATGACTGTCGGCCATACATTCAATTAGATATTTTAGGAAAAATTTGCGTTGGTTTACTGGACAGCGGCGCAAACGTTTCACTATTGGGTAAGGGTTCTGAATTATATTTAAATCACCCATCAGTAAAATTTCATCTATTTCCTTCCTCGATTAAAACCGCAAATGGGCAGAAAGAAGCTGTTCTGGGATATATCCTGATACCTGTTTCATTTGCTGGTAGGACAAAATTGATTAAGTTTCACATTTCTCCTAATCTAACCCAAGAATTATATTTAGGCATGGATTTCTTTATGGAGTTCAATCTTACCATTAACATTCCTTCCACAAATACATCATATGCTCCAAAAGCACGCCGCAACAATCCTATCGTGAATTTCGATGGACAAATATCCGAAGTAATTGATGATGAACTAAATCACATGATTAAACACGAATTATCCGACCATCAACAACAGATATTGAACGATGTCATTCGAAAATTCCCTTCATCAGCTGTCCTGGGTCTTGGGCGTACGCATCTGGCCACACATGTTATTGATGTCGGGGACGCCAAGCCAATCAAACAGCGTCATTATGCTGTATCTCCAGCCGTTCAGGTCGAAATTTACGAAGAGCTTGATCGCATGTTGTCATTGGGGGTAATAGAAGAGAGTTGCAGTTCGTGGAATTCCCCGGTGACGCGAGTGCGCAAGTCAAATGGCGAAATACGGTTGTGTCTGGATGCACGGAAGGTAAACGATGTGACGGTTAAGGATGCTTATCCGTTGCCCCTCATCGATGGTCTGCTGGGGCTTCTGAATAGTACCAGGTTCATCTCGAGCCTGGATTTGAAAGACGCTTTCTGGCAGATCTCTCTGGATGAGGGGTCACGGGATAAAACAGCATTTTCCGTGCCAGGCCGACCACTGTATCACTTTACAGTAATGCCATTTTGCTTGTGTAATTCTCCCCAAACTATGTGTCGTTTAATGCACCGGGTGATACCCCACGAACTGCACCACCGCATATTCGTTTACTTGGATGATTTATTGATTACCAGCGCAACTTTCGATGAGCATATTGACCTTTTAAACTTGGTGGCTGGATTCTTACGATCCGCCAATCTTACCATCAATATACAAAAAAGTAAATTTCTTTTAAAAGAGATCAAGTACCTTGGGTTTATCGTTGGTGATGGTATCCTTAAAGTAGATCCTGAAAAAGTGTCAGCAATCGTTAATTATAATAGACCAAAATCGGTTAAGCAAATCCGACAGTTTCTTGGTGTCACTGGATGGTATAGGCGGTTTATACCCGAGTACGCTGAAATGGCAGAACCAATTACTCGATTGCTAAAGAAAAATCAAAAATTTCATTGGACTGAGGACGCCGAGGACGCTTTCCGTAAATTAAAAATTGCATTATCTTCTTCCCCAGTGTTGGGCAATCCGGACTTCACCAAACACTTCTTTATTGAGTGCGACGCTTCTAAAGTCGGTGTGGGGAGTGTTTTATATCAAAAGTCCGAAAGTGGTGAGGATCTTCCAATTGCCTTTTTCTCCAAAAAACTAAACGGGGCGCAACGCAACTATAGCGTCACCGAATTGGAGTGTTTGGCGGCCGTATTAAGCGTGATGAAATTCCGTCAATATGTAGAGGGGTTGCCCTTTACAATCACCACAGATCATGCAAGTTTAAAATGGTTGATGGAGCAACGGGACCTCTCCGGGAGACTAGCTCGGTGGAGCTTAAAGCTCCAAGGATTTAATTTCACCATTAAATACAAAAAGGGTTGTGAGAACGTTGTGCCGGATGCTCTGTCTAGAAATACATTTGATCTGTCCACTGAAGATACCGATGAGCAATTTTGTGAATCCTTGAGCGAGTTAAGCATCGACAAATTTGATGATGATCCCGAATATCTGGAACTTCTAACAATTTTGATAGATAATCCCCTTAGTAATAAAAGTATGAAAGTGATCGACAACCGAATTTACTATAAGTCATCGCAATCTTCAATAAATCAACCCTCGTCAGATATTCCAATTTGGAAGTTGTATATTCCGAAAAGTCAAATTGAGCATATTTTGGAAAATGCCCATTGCCCACCAAACGTTGCGCATTTTGGATTCAAGAAAACAGTGGAGATAATACAACGCATGCATTATTGGCCAGGAATGATCCGGGATATCTACGACTTTGTTATGAAATGCGACACTTGTAAAGAATGCAAACCGTCTAATAAGTTGTCAAAATCTCCCATGGGAAAGTTCTACGAAGTAGAGCGCCAATTCCAGCAACTATTCATTGACTTCCTTGGCCCGTACACTCGCTCTAAAGATGGGAACTGTTATATATTCATTGCAGTCGACAAATATTCTAAATTTGTTTTCTTAGAACCAATGCGGGTTGCTACTTCCAAAAATGTCTGCAAATACCTAGAAACCCGCGTTTTTAGCATTTTTTCTGTTCCGGAAACAATTGTAAGCGATAACGCAAAACAATTCACGTCAAAATAATTTGCCAATCTTTTGTTGAAGCACGGCATTAACCATCAGTTAACACCTCGTTACCATCCGCAAGCTAACGCAAGCGAACGCGTTAATCGCACCCTGTTGGCATTCAATTGGAAGCGTGTTTTTTTTCGCGACCCACTCATAGCCAACACACCCGTTACACTACCTGAACATAGAGTCAATCCGTCTAGATCATTTCAACATGTAGGTGTGGATTTCTGTGGACCATTTATGACATCGACAAAAATTCGCTCTAAAACACAAATCAAAACCTACATAGCAATTTTTATATGTTTTGCGTCAAAAGCAATACATATGGAAGTCGTAGCCGATCTAACAACAAACGCTTTTATAGCTGCACTTCGAAGATTGGTTGCTCGTCGCGGAATTTGTTCTAATATCTATTCAGATAACGCGACAAATTTTGTTGGAGCAAAGGCTGAACTACAAGATCTCAGAAAATTATTTCTTTCCGAATTTCATAAGAATGAAGTTTTGAAATACTGTATCGATCAAGGTATACAGTGGAATACAATTCCGCCTCGATCGCCTCATTTAGGAGGCTTGTGGGAGGCCGCGGTTAAAAGCGCAAAACATCATTTAAAACGGGTTTTAGGCACCTCTTCGTTTACTTCGGAAATATTAACCACACTCGTTTGCCAGGTGGAAGCATGTTTAAATTCTCGTCCGATTGGATTTATGTCGGACAACCCAAATGACTTCGAATGCCTTACACCAGGTCATTTTTTAATCGGGCAACCGATTACGACTATTCCCGATCCATCTCTGGCACACCTCGATTGTAATCGATTAAACCTTTATCAACGCGTCCAAGCAAATTTTCAGCTATTCTGGAAGAGATGGTCGTCCGAATATTTGTCTCAATTGCAGCAAAAGAAAAAATGGTTACAGCCAAATTCAACCATAAACGTTGGCGATCTTGTCATTCTGCGAGAAGAAACCGTTCCTCCTCTGAAATGGCCAATGGCCAGAATTGTCGATCTACATAAGGGTAAGGACAACTATGTTAGAGTTGTAACCGTTCAAACTCAAAATGCTAAATTTAAGCGTGCCATTACTCGAATATGTCCACTTTTAGTTAACAAAATATCAAAGAATTAAATTCAAAATGGATGTTTTTTTTATGCTTGTTTGAAATCAAAGTGAAATATGCAACTGATCCTTATTTACATTTATTTCAAAAATTCGTCGTTATCAGATATTTTGAATTTGAAATATAAATTGTCTGTATATAAATATAATTTAAAAAAAAAAAAAAAATATGTACACTAGTTTAAGTTATAACTCTTGTTGAACTATTTAATAAATACTTCAAGGTGAGGAGTATGTTGAAATTAAAAAACTACTTAAATTATTCAGTATTGTTATTAGTTTATTAAATAGTAATTTTTATACATTGTATAACAAATTCAAAGTTATAAATTTTTACAATAGATGTCACTATAACGTGTATAACAGTTAGTTACAGTAAAATCAAAAATGTATTTTGTTAAGTTTGACTTTTCAGTATTTTTGGTGTATACTCGTTTTTTAAGCAGTCTTCGTTTTTTGGCTATTGAGACAAGTCGGAAACCACATCGATGTAAAGTTAAATTTTATAAATAAAATTAAAGTTTTATACAAAAATTGTAAAACTAAAATTGAGTATAGTGTTTTATATGAAAACGTATCTTGGACATATTTCTTCGTTTTTAATAAATCGTTTAAAAAATACAGTCCACAATTCTTCGTCGTCAAGAAACCATACATTTGGTACACCGATCATTCCTAAAAAACGTTAAAGTTCTTTTTTTGTTTTAGTATCTTACATCTCTTCAATTGCCTTTATTCGGCTGGGACCGGTACCCATACTCTGCTTACTGAAAATATGACCCAAAAAAAATAACCTGTTTGACTTTAAACTGTAATTTGTCCACATTAAATTTAATGTTGAGCTGTTTGGCTCTTTCAATTACTTTTATTAAATTTTTGTCATGCTCACTTTCATTTCGGCCAGTCACCATTATGTCATCAATATAAATGACAGTTCCTGGAAGATCTCCGAAGTTTTTCTCATTAAGCCGTTGGAACGTTTCAGGGGCTAAGTTAATACCGAATGGTAGTCTCTTAAAGCTGTAACAAACAAAAGGAGAACTAATCGTACACAACTTACACGATTCATCGTCAAGCTATATTTGATAAAACCCATCTTTTCGATCCAATACGGAAAAGTACGTAAGTTTTGTTTTTTTTTTGTTTTTTTTTGGGGTGGTAAGATCCTCAAGCTTAGGTATTTCATAATAATTCTGCTTGAGCCCCTCATTCAAAATTTTTGGGTCCAAACACAATCTCAAGGTACCTCTGGGATTCTCTACAACTACAAGATTATACTCACCCATTCTGTGGGCTCTTTCACTCTTTCTATTTTACTTTATCTTTAATCAGAAGTGGCATACGACGTGGTGGACGACATACTGGTGTCACATTTTCCTTTAAAAGTAACTTAAGTTTGTCTGGAAAAGTTTCAAGCCCTTCAAATACAGATCTGTTTTTACTAACAAAATCCTGATTTTCGGTGGCTATGGATTCGACATACGACTTATTTTCTGTTTTACATGTATCAATCAAGCCAAACCTAATTAATGGTTGAAGACTGATAATCGGTGTAACATCTTCCTTAACCAAAGCAAACTTTTCATAAATGCCGATGCCTTCACATTCAATTTTTAAACGAACATATCCAAAACCCAAAAGGATATACTTTTGAACCTCAAAAAGCATACAGAGGTGAACCCGACTTCTGAACTTCACATTCTGTGTTTAATCCGTCGAAACTCGCTTTGGCAAAACATTTGTATCAGATCCCGTATCCAATTTAAAGTTTATTAATTTACCCTCGATCAAGAATAACATAAACCACCCACCTGTTTTATTTTGCTCCATCGTGGCAACTTCAGTTTTGGCTTCGTCAGATTTACTTTTCTTGGAACCTTTTGTGTTATCCTTTGACTCTATACTACTAACCAGGTGGTCTTCCTAGATTAAAAAAGTGATGACGTGCACTGCACTTCTGACATCTGTGTCCATAGGCGGGACATTTTCCCTTGAATCTTGATATGTCGTTCACCACATCATCTACAATCTAAACCGGCAGAGGAAACCTCAATCTGCGAGGACCCCGGCTTATTTTTATCACTATTCCATTTCCTAAAATCAACTCTATCCGAATTATCGTTTACAAAATTATTTGAAGAATTTGCACTTAAATTTTAGAATTTTCCTTTAATTTCGTCAATATCTGCTCGTTGTTTTAATATTACTTCGGCTTGTGACGTCATACGTAATTCGATCTTACATTTTTCTATTGTCTCCTTCAAAGTTGGATTGGATAATTTTATTAATTTCGTCTGTAGATCAACGTTCTTTATCCCACAATGCCAATGCGATCCCTTATCATGGACTCCTTTTGATCGAACTGACATTTCTAATTTTATTTCCTTTAAGAATTCATCAAAAGTCTCATGGTCCAAACGGTTTCGAGTATAAAATAAATGCCTTTCGTAGAGTTGATTCGTTTTTGAAACGCAATAATTTTTGAATTCCTTGAGCACATACTTAATCGTTAATTTTTTTCCATCTTCCACGGCAACATCAAATGTGAGATTAATTTCATTAGCCCCATCCCATCGCCAATTATATTTAACAATGTAGCTATTTTTACCTTTTCGTCTTTTTGTTTTGCCCCACTCGCTATCATGAAATTATTAAATTCTCGCTCAAACTTGTTCCAATTATTTGGAACATTTCCTATTAATATCAAAGGCGTTGGAGGCTTTAAATTGTCCATGTTATATTTTCTGCGATGTTATTTTTTCGATGATACTATTGTTATGTTAGGTTGTCACTCTTCTCACAGTGTGACTTCGTTATTATTTTTTTTTTAATAAAATTTTAATTTTAATTAATTTTTTTCCTACCAACTGCGCCATGTAATGTAATGTATTTATTATATGAATTTATATTTATTAATTAAATTATTATTTATTTCATTAATTCAAAAGACGACTAGTTTAGCCATTGCAAATATATATATATATATATATATATATATATATATATATATATTTATATATATATATATATATATATATATATATATATATATATATATATATATATATATATATATATATATATATATATATATATATATAAATATATATATATATATATATATATATATATATATACATATATATATATATATATATATATATATATATATATATATATGTATATATATATATATATATATATATATATATATTTATATATATATATATATATATATATATATATAAATATATATATATATATATTGTATATATATATATATACAGATAGTCACAAAATTGAAGGCACAACACGTTAACGAACTAAAAATTGGTTATATTTTAACCTTCTATTAAGATAATGATTTTTAATTTGGTTTTATGTTAATTGTTACGCATTTATTTTTATAATGTATGGAAAATTCCATGAGAAACAAATAACGGTTTTTTTTTTTTTGCGTAAACGTAAAGATAGAGAAATAAAACGAGACACAAAATTGAAGGCACAAATCCATATGCATTGTTTCTTTAAAATTATTCGTTTATTAGATTTATTGTTTCAGTTGTCGAACAGCAAATAGAAGGTGTTGCATATACAGTGTGTTGCATAACTATATAACCACTCGTTTTTTTGATTTTTTAAAATAACGGATTTAAAAATTTCAAAACTTATAATGGAAAAAGTTGCGTAAAGATGAAATATATAAAATACAAAAAAAACCGTTACAATATTCAATAGTTTTAAACAAGAATAATAAATATTTGAATTTGCCGTGTTGCATAACTATATAACCACTTTTATTTCAATAACTTTAACTCAATAAAAAATTAATAAAAATAAATAAAAACAAAAATGTTAATATTTCGTTGATCCACCTTTGTTTTCCGCTATAGCTAAAATTCTATTCGGCATGCTTCTAACCAACGAATGGATAATTTCGGGTGATATTTCCTCCCAGGCATGTTGAATAGCTACTTTTAATTCTTCTACAGTGTCAAATTGCCGGTTACCTTCGCAAATTTTTCTAACCAATATTCCCTAAAGATTTTCGATCGGATTTTGGTCTGGCGAACAAGCGGGCCAATCTAATACTGGTATGTAGTGTGTTTCAAACCATGATTTTGTACTCCGACTCGTACACTGAGAAAAATGTTGAGTAGTAAAATCATAGGTGAAAACTTTTAATTCAACATTGTTTCTGATTAAAAAAATCAATCACGTTTGTTGATGAATTTATCATGAAACGGTGTTAAGCAGAAAAAATAGTGTTAAATTAAATTTATGATTGTTGAACCCCTAACTAAACAAATTGTAGAGTTAACAACGGAGCATTGATGAATTTACTATACGCTTATTCTGTGATTAATAATTTTTAGTGTATTTATAAAAATTCGCTATCTTAATAAGTGATTAATTCGTATGTAAACACTAAATATCCTTCTTCTACTTTGTAGCTTCATGGCGGGTGTAATACAGTCTTATGCGATTATCGAATATTTTATAACAAATGTTATATAATATTAGTTTGAGCTTTGAGATGATACTGATAGTAAAAAACAAAACTTTCGGTGCTCATGCTCACGCACAACGGAGAAAATAAATCCCGAATATTAATGATTACCAGCAAATTTAAAATGATGACTCATTAATATAGAAACATAAATACCTATAATACCCCACCCCAAGTGACTATTTTATACCATTTTTGTTCTACGAATTGTAAAGTTAACAACGAAACATCGATGAATTTGCTATGCTCAGT
The DNA here is from genome assembly GCA_947310385.1 of Nephrotoma appendiculata. Classification (NCBI taxonomy): domain Eukaryota; kingdom Metazoa; phylum Arthropoda; class Insecta; order Diptera; family Tipulidae; genus Nephrotoma; species Nephrotoma appendiculata. The sequence continues at coordinate 84,299,382 of OX371225.1, forward strand.
GATAGATTAACAACGTTTCATTTATGATTTAACTATATAAATTATTGAATTAACAACGGCTGACCAATGAATTTACTATATAAACTAATAAACTAACATTGTAATTCTTATGATTTAACAACATAAATTGTTGAATTAACTACGATTTATTTTACAATCTATTATATTAATACGTTTAATTTTTTCATACTCAACGCTAAAATGACCCCTAAACATGATCCGATCCGTTTAAATTTTTCAGGGTAGGTCGACATAAATATAGCGGTGTGCCTTTGCTAGAAAAATCGGAAAAATTCTACCGGGAAGTACCTGAAACGGGTACCTAAGGTGTTTTCAGCAAAATTTTGTCACGACGCGAGAATGCCATGAAAAAATATGTTTATATTGAATCTATGATCATGCGCATTACACCGTGACAATGACAAAATTTATTAAAATTGCCGATGTTTTTGTGATGACACACTGTGATGACAAAATGAGTAAAAAATTTGTAATTGAATCTCAATTAAACAAAACAGAGAACATAAAATGATTTTACATACATTTTGGTGTTAATAGTTGCGAGTGTAAAAATACAATTTTGCCATGACACTCTATCTATTTAATATTTAAAAATTATCCGCGTATATGAATTTACTTTATTTTTGATAAAAGTGCATCAAATTTTACATCTTAAAAAATTTTCTTAATTATTTCTTAACCAAAAATTCAACAAAATGTATTCACGTGACTGATTATACAGTCACAGGCCAGCTTCTATCTATATTCTATCAATCGATTATATTAATAATTTTTTCATACTCAACCCTAAAATGACCCCAAAAACATGATCCGATCCGTTAGATATTTTCAGGGTAGGTCGACATAAATATTGCGCTGTCCGTGGGCTAGAAAAATCGAAAAAATCCACCGGAAAGTACCCGAAATGGGTATTTCAGGTGGTTTCAGAAAATTTCCAAGGTTTTGTGCGCGTGAAATCTTGCAACATTTGAGAATTTTATGGGACGACCAAAAAGCAAATATTTTTGTTCAAATTAGTAGCGCGCGATTCACATTCAAAGTTGTAAACAGTTGGTACGCGATTCAGATTTGAAGTTGCAACATTGTCGGCACGCGAATCAATTTCAAAGTTGCTTAATTAAACGCGCTTAATTAGACGCGCGATTAAAATTCAAAGTTAATCATGCCAGGAGCAGAGCTCATAATCATAGATAGTGGGTGTTCCATTACCTGGGAAAATCATCCTCATGTATGGTGACTACCTGAAAGCGGGACGCGCGCGAACTTGCAAATCGACCATCAAGTTGAACCCGCTTTGGAAATTGATAAATAAGTTTACACTCACCAAGAACATGCGCGTCGATGAAGGTGAGGACGAGATTGCGCAATATTTGCTTTCTGTTGGAAATGGCAATGCTCGAACCGACTCGATCACACTTCCGGCAGACTTCCTCAAAGTGTGATCGATTTCGTGTATGGTGACATCACCACAACACCAGCCGAGGGAACCATCGAGGAGCGCACCATCCTTGCACCCAAGAATGATGATTGCGCGCTAATCAATCAGCAGGTGCTTGACCTCCTGCCCGGCGAATAAGAAGTCAAACATAGTGCTGATAAACTTGAGAGTGACGACATGCATGAGGAACTCCGTCTACCCGTCGAGTTTCTCAACAAGATTGAAGGGTCCGGATTGCCGCGCCATGCCATCCCGCACTCAGAGAAAAAATATAAGTAGATTCTACAAAAGAATTTGTTGATTGCACCAAACATTACTTTTACTATTAAATTGTAGGTTCAACAGGCTTTCGTAAAACCTACTAAGAAATAGTTATATGTACTAGGATAATTGTAAAAAAGAATAAATATAGTAAAATATGTTATTACATTTTATTTGTAATTTCAAATAACAAACTTTTAGAATATAATATTCAAATAAAAATATTTCTTAGAATTATTAATTCCGTAGTTTAATTGTTTTCTCATTTCCACCAAAAAGTACTCCTAGTGCCCATTATCCCTGCACTGTTTATTTGGTGGGTTTTTATAGTACCATGATGTAGAAGTATGTATAATTAATTGTTAATTTCTAGTTTTATATCAATCGGGTAACAATGTCGTTATTTTTTATCTTTTCATTCATAGTGAGTTTCATTAATTTAGTTCTTTCTTCAGCTCAATTGCTTTCTTAGTTAGGATATCAGCAACCTGCTCTGTCTGGTAATCAATCAGTTATAAATGTTCAACCATTTGTTCTATGTCACGATGCAAATGTATTACACTTGGATCCTATCGCAACTGTCGTCGACCTTAAATTCTCATAGGTAATTCAATCCATACTTTCTATTACTGCTATAGAAACATTTTCGGGTTTCACTTCCTATTATACTGCTTTCACATTGTAATAATTATTCGCAATTCTTACTAAAACACCTATGTATTTTGATGTTATTGGGAAAAATACCCTAAAGCAAAGTTAACCCAAATGCAAATTAATCACCGATTAATGCTGCTGAACGCAGTAATCACAGCAGTCACAGTAAATATTCATACATCTTCGCTCTCATATATAAATTATACGAGTGATATTTGTCTCGTCTATGCAAAATCGTGACATCGAATTTCTATAGAGATCAACAAACATTTACTGGAAGTTAGACAGCTTTGCTGGAGACCCGCGATCTATGACGTTTTCATCAAAATAGTAGAAATGCTGTGAATCAAAGAAACAGCAAACTCGGGCTTAGCAAGTGGCACAGTTAGAAAGGAATGACGATACAAATTGCTGCAGAAATAAATTACTAAGAAATTTCTTTGTAAAATTAACTGCCTTAATATTGATTTGTTACAGAAAATTTAAAAATTAATCAAGTGTGTCAGGGATCCTGGTAAAAGCATAGTATGAAAATTATATACAATAATGAAAGTCCTTACATGAGTATGAGCGTACCTTAAAAAAACTACCATCCGAAGCCAAGTCGTGGTGCTTTTAACATGTTAAAATTTTTTAATTATCTTGAAATGAAAATGTGAAATAGTTTTTGTAGTTGTTTTAAACTCACAACAAACTTTTACCGTATTGTTATATAGACAACTTTCAGACTTTGCCAGTAACAGACTTTTCCGAAAAAAATTACTCGTCCCAGTATTCTACATGAGAACAGTATACAAACATGAGAACTAAAATAGGCGTAAGGAACTTTATCTTCGATTAACAGGGATAACGCGTTTTTCTAAAAATAATTCTTTGCTATATTTGCTATATTTAACTATAAAACCATTCTTTGTATCTCCAAATAACTTCAATTTTATACGTATAAAAGTATACCACAGACAAAATATTAGTCTTCAGTCATCAAAGTCTTTTGTGTATTTTATTAACCCTTATTCGAGTAAGTATCAACAAACTATCAATCTAGAATTGGTAGCGAATTTTACTACTTATTCTAAACATTTTGAAATGGAAAACTGTAAGTATAAGTGTAACTGTTGCGATATAAAATAGGAAACACGGTTATAATTTCAGTTATATTTAGTCCAGTAAGTTCCAAGTAGCCAAGTTTAAAGTGTTTTTATTTGTTTTGGCACTCTTTTACCATAGATGCAAATTTATATAAAATAAAATGTTAAATTGGCTTTTAAATTGTAATTACAATAAATATATTGTTATATTTACTGTTAAATTGTAATTATTACAAATAATCAGTAACAATTATTGTTAAATTGTAAAATTAAAAAATTATTGTTACATATTACTAGAAATTTGTTTAAACTAAAATTTGTTCATACATTTTTATCAGTACATCAGTTTCAGTTGAACTACGAACAGTTTATATTTTTATAAGTTATCTAATGAAAAATTGGCAATTTTTTATACCAGTTTTTATTATAAATAATTTAAAATTATTGTTTGGAAAGAAAGATTTATTTACTATAAGGTGAAAATAAGTTTTGTGCGTTTCTTATCTTTAAATTTTGAAGTTAAAAAATATTTTCCATTTTGTCAAAAATGGCGAACGTGTGTTGTTAGTATAAGATTGCGATTAGTGATTCTTCCAGAAGTTGTCAGTGTAATCATTCAAATAATGCATGATATTTAACGTGAAGATAATTTTATTTGCATGCCTTGTAAATAAAATTATAGTTCCAGGTTATTAATGCCAATAAAATTACGAATAATGAGTTTTGAATTTTTGATTCAATAATGGCAATCTACGAGTATTACATATCATGAAAAATAAAATATTAAACTTCCTTCCAATTAATTGTTGCATTGACTCTTTCATAGTAATGATAGGTAGCGGCTATAGGTAAACGCGATCGTTCGTTTGATGAGGAATCTAAACACTAGCAAGGGTCAAATCAATGAAACACGCATGCGCGTCACAAAAATAAACCGCTAGATTCTGGAATGTGAGGTGCTGACTGGCTACTCAAAAGGCGAGCGCGTTCTCATCCCAAGCATTAAGCTCTCACCCTCGGAAAGCACCTTCTCATTTAAAATGTCTCGCCTTCAATTTCCCGTCCAGCTCGCGTTCGCCATAACCATCAACAAGAGTCAGGGTTAAAGCTTGAAGAAGGTAGGAGTGTACTTGCCGGCCCCCGTATTTACGCAAGATCAGATGTATGTGACCTTTTCACAATGCCGCTCATTTGACGGACTATAGGTGTTTATCGTTGAGACAAGCGATCAATCAGCTGATCGGGATGGGTGCATCACAACAAAGAATGTATTTTTTGAAGAGATTCTGTGCATGTAAATTGTAATGTATTTTACTATTTTATTATCTACCTTCTACTACTATTTTATTATCGTTTTGTACATTTCTTATGAAATATTTAGATTAAAGTTTGCCTCAGCAATTGTGTGCTTTTGCCTTTTGAGATTTTAATATTTAGTTTGGGTGCGTAAGTGATCATGTGATCCCGAGCGCGAGCTTCCTGTTTGAGATATGACTATTTGACTTGACACGTTAGTCATGCTGTTTACATTTGAGCGCGTGTTTGCCGTTTAAGATTTAAAAATTAACCACGGATATGAATTTACTTTATTTTTGATAAAAGTGCATCAAATTTACATCTTAAAAAATTTTCTTAATCATTTCTTAACCAAAAATTCAACAAAATGTATTCACGTGACTGATTATTCAGTCACAGGTCAGCTAGTGCATTACTATTTTTAAACATAATTTAATAAGAATCGCTAATAGCGCATTTTCATATTTGAAAGTTTTTGAATTAAAATGGTTTGTTAACAAATTTACAACTTTTTTTTCTCAGTGTATGTACTGGAGCATTATCTTGTTGGAAAATCCAGTTTTCATCTTGGTTTATGTACAAAATGGTAATAGATAATTTTCTAACACGCCAATGTACTCTACGCTTTTCATTTTGGTGGATGGAAACGCTAAAGTAAGAGTTCCCGCTGAACAGAAAGCACCCCATACCATTAAACTACCACCACCAAAATTTCGCTTAGAAAAGTATTTTGGCTCTTTTCTCATATCTCTCCAATCGGATCCGCTCGAAACGCGATATTTCAAAACGCGATATTTCGAAATGAGATATGACAAAACGAGATATAGTACAAAACGCATTCTTTCTTCAAAACGCGATATGGTACAAAACGCGATATGGTACACAACGCGATATTTCAAACGCGATATTTCATAGCGACCTGATTTATACCGATCCTATTTACTCTCGCTCCTATCGTTTTTTAAATTCCTATAAACGGAAATTAAATTTCCCCTTCACCCGACTGATATAACCCGATCCTAAATTCCCTTTTTGTACCATATCGCGTTTCGAACCGTATCACGTTTTGAACTATCACGTTTTGACATATCGCATTTTAAAATATCGTATATTTATAATTCGCGTTTTAAAATATCGCGTTTCAAATGGGACCCCTCTCCAATAGTACCGAATGCCGTCCGGACCATCAAGATTAATTTTTTTTTCATCGGAAAAAATCACCTGTAATTGATTAATGGGTTTGTTTTGATAAAATCGCACAGTTTTCATAACAACGAAACAATTATTTTTTTAATTACTTTTGACCAGTCGTGACTCATGTTTGCCCTAACAAATTCAAGACGGGCGGCTTTGTGCCGTGGCAATAACTTAGGCGCTGATATCGGTTTACTATGTTTCAGATGTCCAGCAACTTTCAAACACCGACAGATTATGCTCCGAAACACATTTAATTTAAGGTCGCTTTTTAGGCCCTTAAGGTTTTTGAAAGTATTACTCGCGGCTTTAATCAACTCACGGGTTTCGCGTAAACTCATCTTTTTTTTGGCCCTCCGCTTTTTTTTAACCCATAATTAACCGGATCTCTTAAAAAATTGCCAACGGTAACATGGCTGCGGTTTAATTTTTGCCCGATTCGTCTTAACGAAAAACCTTCTTCGGAAAGGGACAGAATTTTACCTTTTTCTTCGTCCGATAAATATTTTCCACGTGGCATTATTTTTCTAAGACTGTAGTTGTAAGGAAGCAAGGCGAACTAATACTAAATTTTTATAATTTATAAAACTGAGCGAGAAAAAACCATCAAAAGGCCTACTGGTTATATAGTTATGCAACAAGGAAAATTCAAAGATCTATTATTTTTGTTTAAAACGATTGAATATTGTAACGGTTGTTTTTTGTATTTTATATATTTCATCCTTACGCAACTTTTTGCATTAAAAGTTTTGAAATTTTTAAATCCGTTATTTTAAAAAATCAAAAAAACGAGTTAGTTATGCAACACACGTATATTGTGGTCAAATTTCTGCCCGGATCCTGACTTACATTTTTAAAAGTGAGTTTGGTGTTCTCATTTTTATTGCTATTTATTGCTTTTTTATTTTAATTAAATTCTAAAAAATCGAAATGAATAAGACGCGAAAGGAAACTACAGACGAAGAAAGAAAAATTATAATAAAACTGGTTTGTCAGGGTAAAACATATCGCGAAGTAGTTGAGATTGTCGGCAGATCATTTTCTTCAATTAGAACTATAATAAATAAATGGAGAAAAGATGGAACATTGATCAATAAAATCGGTCGGGGGAGGAAAAAATTCTTTCATCTAAAACTGAACAATATATCCGCCGACAGATTGAAAAAGATCCAAAAAAGCCGGTAAACAATTTGACAGCTGAAGTTTCTGCGATGATTAAGAGACCAATTTCGAAAGAAACCATTAGACGAACGCTCCGAAATCAAGGTTTTAATGGTAGAATCGCACGTAAAAAGCCATTTATATCTGAGAAGAATCGCAAAAAGAGATTGGAATTTGCAAAGCAGTATAAAAACCACAGCAAAGAATTTTGGAGAAATGTATTATTCTCCGACGAAAGTAAATTTAATATTTTCGGTTCGGATGGCAAACAGATAGTGTGGAGAAAACCGAATACACAGCTCAGCAAACAAAACTTAAAATGTACGGTAAAACACGGCGGTGGTGGAAACATAATGGTTTGGACCTGTATGGCTGCTGCAGATGTGGGTAATTTAGAATTCATCGACACTACCATGGACAAATACCTATATCTGGACATTCTGAAAAGAAACATGCGACCCAGTGCAAAGAAGTTGGGCCTACCAGATGAGTTTTGGTTCCAACAAGACAATGATTCTTGACACACTTCTAATGTTGTCAAGTCTTGTCTTTTGTAAAATGCTCCAAAACAGCTCAGAACCCCACCTCAATCACCAGACATTAATCCCATAGAGCACCTTTGGTCAGAACTGGACCGACGGATTCGGAAGCATTCAATTACAAACGAAGCAATGCTCAAAGATATTATTGCTAAGGAATGGCAACTTATTAGTTCCGTTATCACCGAAAAATTGGTTGAAAGTATACCGAGACGACTACAGGCAGTGATTGATGCTAAGGGGTATGCGACTAGATATTAAGTTTAATCATATTTCTAAAAAAATAAAATTTAATATATGGTTGTGCCTTTAATTTTGTGTCAATTATTTTTGGATTTTTATAATTAATGTTATTGTGCTTTTAAGAAATTGAACTTTTCAATGTGAATTTTTTTAGCTGTATTACTTGAAATGAACTTAAAATTAATAAAAACTAAAAAAAATTAATTATACATCTGGTTTCAATAAAATGTGTAACATTTCTATAAGTGAAACTGCTTGTGCCTTTAATTTTGTGACTATCTGTATATATATATATATATATTTATATATATATATATATATATATATATATATATATATATATATATATATAAATATATATATATATATATATATACATATATATATATATATATATATATATATATATATATATATATATATATATGTATATATATATATATATATATATATATATATTGATATTTTACATAGTGACAACCTTAAACTATAAACTAATTTTTAGTGGGATTACAATTCATTATGTAGTATTCTAGTATACAACACAACTATGATAAAAAGAAATTTAGTATGTTTAAATAAAAACCATTTCAATTAAATAAAAGAGACATCTATGAACGGGTATGGTTTCGTTTTACACTCATTTGTTCTCAATTCACCATTCCCGTCTTTGATGGCTGTACTTCTTGAGTGGAAGTCTTTAGTACGATTCATGGCATTAGCAAAACAGTCACATGAATTTCATAGTTCCGCTTGGAAGCTTATGTTTTCAAAACAAGACCTCATATGATCGCGTTTCTTTTGTCGAAGGTATATTTAGTCGTGGCTTTCCTGGCGCGGAGATATTCTGTTTGAGTGCTTCTAGTATTGCACCGGTTAGAAAGTAGCAAATATTTTTCGGTTTTGGATCTGGCATTCACCTCATCCGTGACATGACTCCTGACGAGCAGGACGAATTTCTACGCACGCCGTTTGGGTTAGTAAATGCTCCCACGGTTTTTCAGCGTTTAATGAATCGAATGGTAAGTGAATTAGACGACAGAATTGTAGTATAGCATATCTAGACGATATGATAATACCTAGTCGTAACACCGAAGAAGGAATCATTCTGCTCAAGAGAGTTTTAGGAAAATTGAAAGAATATGATTTAACATTAAAATTTGCTAAATGTAAATTTATGGTAGAAAGGCTAGAGTTTTTAGAGCATGAAATTAACGACGATGATAAAAAGCCCGGTAGAGACAAAATTTTATGTGTTGAAAGATTTCCTATTCCAACAAACGTTCATCAAATACGACAGTTTATCGGGTTATCTGCATATTTTAAGAAATTCGTTCCAAGATTTTCGTTATTAACGGAACCACTGACAAGATTGACTAGAAAAAATGTACAATTTATTTGGGCCGACGAACAAGATTGTGGCGTTTAATGAAATCAAGAATAAATTGCGTCAAAATTACGTTTTAGTTCTTTTTAATTTTAGAAAAGCACATGAAATTCACACCGATGGAAGCGCGAATGGTTTGGATGGTGTTTTATTGCAGAGTGAAGCGAATGGAGAGCTCCATCCCGTGTCGTACTTTAGTAGGCGGACGTCGGAGTTAGAGAAAAAGTTTCATAGTTACGAGCGCGAGACTCTGGCTGTTGTAGAATGTTTAGACAGGTTTAGATGTTTTGTTCTGGGGGAAACCATTCACCGTTGTTACAGATTGCGGATCTTTGAGAACAGCTTCGGCGAAAAGAGATTATATTCCTCCGGCGAAAATGGTGCATGTGAACGCCTTAATTCGGAACCCCGTTGAATCTGCAAGAGACGTTGAACCGGCCACATCCCCACATTAAACGTGTTCAATGTCGATAGGTAAGAACAGCTTTCACGTATGGGAGTTTTGAGAGATTCTGTAAAAAGAATCACATCGTGTATGTGTTAATTTTATCTGCAACACCGCAAGCAAATGGGCAGGTTGAACGATACAACCGCACTCTTCCGCATTCAATGAGAACTATGTCGGACTCTTATCATGAAAAATGGGAAGAACATCTATCAGATATTCAGTGGTCGATGAATTCTCTCCCACATGCAGTGACCAAAATTCCGCCTCAAGTGTTGTTTTTGGTGTATAAGCCAAAACAAATAGCTGGTGATAAACTGACAATTTAACTACTAGATGAAGCCACCGAAAGGGGTTAATTTGATTATGAACAACGAGATCTGATAAAAGAGAGCCATCAGGACGAATCAAATTGAACCAGAAGAAACAGAAGGAAAGGTTCGAGTTCAAAATTCAAATCACCTAGAAAATACAAAGTGGGCGGTAAAGTGGTCGCGTTTCGAGAGCCGCCTTCTACGGGTGAAAGTAGAAAATCACTCAGCAGGTTTAGAGGACCGTACCATATTACAAAAGTTATGTTCGGAGACAGATTTCGGGTCGAAGAGGTGACAAATACCGACGGTAGGCGAAAATATATTGGAGTGGTACCTGCCGATCATCTGAGATTAGTCGAGACACTCGAGGACGATTTCGAGTTGCCCAGTTCCGAGAAAGAAGTGGAAGATTGGGGACAATCGAGTTTGTGAGGAAGGCCGAGTGTAACGCGACGTTATTATTTTTTATTAATTTTAATGCCATCTGTTGGTGAATATTATAGTATCATTATTCTATGATTTGAATGGTATAATTTATGTTAGTAGTATTTATGAAATGTAGAGGGATGAGAAAGGCAACTTCAGTATTAAACAAGAAACAAGATGGACGTGTTTTGTTAGAAAGATAATAAAATAACAATATTTATAAAGACCACCATTGTTTTGTTTTATTTAAAATCGAGTTTTGTAATCTTCGTTTATATATGGAACGCCGGTTTGCTGAAAACGATCACCTACGTTTTGAATACATCAGGTTCATGCAGGATTAGCTGCAATCGCATCACATTGAAGAAGTGTTAAAGAAAATCACAACAATTTGCCGAGCTAGATGTGCTATCGTCATCGTCCTCATCGCGTTGCCATGCAGCATGGCAAACTACGCGTGGTATTCGACGTATCGCACACATAAACCGGAATATCACTTAACAAGATGCTTCAGGCAGATCGTCGTCTATGTGAAAACGTTGTTACTTTAACCTCCGATCGAGCAACAGCACGATACGGATAACGAATACACAAACAATTAAAAATTTCATTAATAGAATTGATCTAGATATCGTTGTGTTAACCCTTTTAAACGTCATTTAGCAACAATATTTTGGGTTTTTTTGGAATACTTTATTAATGCATAAAGAAAAATGATTTTACACACATTTCTCAAGCAAAAAATATATATATATTAAGCCTGCTATGTGCGTCCCAAGTCGAGTACAATATATTGTAAAAGGCGCTCGAATGGGTTAAAAAACAATAGACATAAATTACAATCCGCGGTAACCTTCATTGCACTGTTTATACAATCCTAGTGTTCAGTCGGGCAAAAATTATAAAAAATATCACGATATTTTTTATCAACTTTTGCCATAAAACGCTCTCATTTACCACAAAAAAAACCAAGAATTTTTTTGGTTCTAGGTGTCAAATTTTTGTACATTTTGTTTGTTTCAATTTTTTTGTGTGTGTTGTGATTTCGAAAGAGAATACAGAAACTTTAATGTTATATTTATTTATTAATAAATATTAATCATTAAATTATTTCAACAGAAATTAAAATTTATCAAGGCTGTGTCGTATCTTTTGTTAACAATAATAAAGAAAATGCATAAATTGTATGGTACTGGCATATTACTGATTGCTTTTACACCTAAGCACAACATAAATTTATCCAACGATTCGTTTGTTCATAAATTTGATCCTGATTCTATGGCACCTAAACTCCGCTTGTACACTAATTTTAACCAGCTAAATTTTCTTTAAATCTGTCATATGCGGTTTATATCGCACATATTAGTCGTATTTGGTATTTTATTTTTTAAATGAAGGCCGGTTTTTGATGAAAGCCCATTAGGGATTGGTTTTACATATTTGTTATGACTTGCAGCTACAGTATTTTGACGTGCAAAACCTTGTTCACTCGGGCTTGACATAAAGTTATACGGATTGAAGTTAGGGTCACAAAAAATATCATGATAATTTTTATCATTTTGGTCGGACTGAAAACGCCAAATATGAATAGGCTATTTACTTATAAATTTATTTATACAATATTTTTTGCCAAATAAAGTTACCCGGGGAATAAAAAAAGGTTAAAGTGTAGATGACGTATACATCGCGGAAATCGAGTAAGATGAAAATTTTTTTTAAATTTTTTTTTATAGGATTGTGTATCTATCATTTTTAGGAGGTGCAAGATAAACATTTTTTGAGAGATTGTCACATTTTCCGGAAAAATTTTAACATTTTCATTTTTTTTGGTGACAAATTGCGTATTATTTTATTCAAAATACGTACAAATGTGATATTTATATAAAAATGTTGATATTAGGAGACAGTTTTTCGACAGTACAAGTAATTTTGCAAATTTTCTAGGACAATTTTGAAATTTTTTCAATTTTTTTTTTTACGTAGTTTAAAATTAAAAATAAAATTTGATACTTGAAGAATTGTATAAATTCTGGAAAAGCGGGGGTTTGGGGGTGGCAGCCCCATCCTCTAAGGTATACAACGAATTAAAATTACATTAAAAACAAATTTATATTTACAAAAGTTGAGTTTTTTAACATTTGTGGCACTATCAGAAGAAGCGATAAGAGCGATAAAAACTCTTTGATCTGTGTCTGCAAGGTTGACGAAGCAATTATTATTAATAAAATTAAATAAAATTAAAAAAAATATTGAAAAAATAAAAAAAGTGAAACATTTTCCGGAAAATCAATTTTTTTTAATAAAATAACGCAAAAATGTAATTTTTACCTGTTTAATAGCAGTATTATTCGAATTTTTATCATTAAAATTAAGATTTGATAAAAAAAAAAACCGCAGATTTTTAATTTTTGAATGAAAAAAAACAATAAAATATTTTTTGAAAAACTGAAAATTTTCCCGGAAAATGTGGTGATTTTTCCGAAATGTTTGGCTTGCACCTCCTAAAAACGATAGATATACAATTCTATAAAAAAAAAATTTTTAAAAATTTTCATCTTACCCGATTTTGGCGATGTATACGTCATCTACACTTACGCCTAAAAAAATTACACAAGTAAATATGCGACGCACATTTTAAATAAATTAATTTATATATTTCTTGTTTAAATTTTGTCCAGCGGGTTACATTTTTCTCGTACTCTTTAGTACACAATACTCACCTACTCGATACGAAAGAATATGACATTAAAGTTAATATATCTCCCACCATCTAGCGGTGAATAGTAAAACCACATATATTAATATATATATCATCTGGCACCACTTAAGTTTTTGTTCTAAAAAATACTGCCAACCTAACACAAAAATGCTAACCATTAATTTAAAAATGGCGTTTTCTTTATAAATATAAGTCGAAAGCGAAGAACATTATTTAATTTTTTATCAATTTTAAACAAATTTACAATTAAATCCGTACGTTTAAGTAATTTATAAGTGTTTTATGTATACAGTAAATATATACAGGTATTATAAAACCAGTGAATAAAGCATAAAATGGTTGTAATATTTTGACGACCGTCGTGTTTGTAACAAGATTGACTCAGTCCAAACAAAAACCGAAAAAACTAGAAATAAGCGCTTGTATTTTAGTGGTTTTAATTTAATAAGAGTAAAGTGAATGTTTTTATGAAATCGTAATTGTTTATGTACATAGTTTATTAAGTACCGCAATTAATGTGGTCAATTGAGTGAATGAATATCGAAACATATAAAATAAAATGTCTCCAATAATGTGTAGCGGTGGTGTATTTGTTGTTGTTATTTTTATAGTAACCCTTTCAGGTGAGAATTGTTTTTTAACAGACTGATTTATATTCTAAAATAAGATCAAGATAAGATTTAGGTATTTTAAGAATGAAATTAGGGGTGCGGTGTTAACGCGAGCTATTTTCGTATATATTTCTATTTTCTAATGTTTGGATACATAAAAATTCCATGTATGTAGCTCAGTCGAAAGGTTTTTGACATGGCGTTTCGGCGTGAGTACGTTTGGTGTCCTTGCGTTTCCGTTGATCGTTATGTTGCGGGATTTTAATACATATTTCCGTTGATACATATTTGTAATGTTATTATTATACTCGTATTATAATAAATTTGCGGTTTTAATTTGTTGAGCTATTGCGTATAATACCCCAAACCAAATATTCGTATACAGCTGGATTATCACGTTAACTCGCAATTTTTTTTTTAATGAAAGTGACATTTTGTAGATAGATCTTTAGATGCAACTTCATTCAATATAATTTTTTTGAATTTAAATTTTTCTATTATACCTAATTACAAAATATTTCTTTTATTAGAAATACGTATATTAACACCCAAACTATGATTTTGTATCAGTATATAAGCGAATAAGCCAATATTTAAATTTGCTACTCCCTGCTACTGCTTGGTGTGTTTCACCCTTTACTCTCCAACGATAATTCGAGGGGGCCTTACGCCAGTCTCATTTTTGTTGTCCAAGCCATCCCAGTCTAATTGATTTTATGAATCCTGTAAATTATATTACATTTTTCGAGATAATTGTGGTCTTACTTTGGTACAAGCTAAATCCATTCTGGAATAGAATTAATATTGTGCTCAAAGTAACAACCAACGATATTTTTTAATTCATTTTTGTTAGTTGGTAACAATTACATTTTGAATTTGAAACAACGTGAAAATGTAACTAAATATATTCTATTAAATAATAATGTGCTAGAACATTATTGAATATTATTCAAAAAAAAAAAAATCGTAACTAATTTCTCGTCTTGGTTAGAAAAATGCGATGTCAAAATAACAAAAATCACTTTTATATTTTTATTGCCAACATTTAAAGATAAAAGTATTCAATAAAACTGTCCTGGTGGTGAAGATTAAAACTACAGGCAGAATAGAATATACATATGTATGTACCAGCAAAAAAGTTGGTTTAAAACAATTCCAATTTGGAATTACATATATGGGATAGCTGTTGTAATTTCTCAAAGTAACACCGCAAATATAACATTTAAGCTTTGCTTAATTGACCCTAGGTAGCATTAATCGAATTGTTCCACGCCCAAATATCCTACGCTGCTAGTGTTTCAAACGGGATCGGTCAGACCCCGTTTTACCAAAATCCCGCTTTTTTTAAATCCGGTTTTCGTTAAATACTCGCTTTTGATGCAAATAAAGAAAATCCCGCCAAAAACGAATTTTGCTTTTTGGCGAATTTTTGTTACATATTATCTCGAGTAGTCATATGTTATCAAATACGAATCTGTAGCGTATATGACAATAGAAATCAAACTGGTTTTGAATACAGTTTTATTGCAACTAAAATTAGAAGTTTTTTGTTACAAAATTTTATTAAGAACACAAAAAAAACCAATAAGCAACTTAAATTTCTGGATAGTGGCTAAGTCCTTTTTTCCTTTATTATATTCAAGACAACTTTTATGGTTTTCGAAAATAATAGAGGGTCGATTTATCGCTGCATGTATTCCACGTAAAAGCTTTTATTATTTTATTTAATATGGTTGATTAGTTCTCTGCAAGCATCTGATAATGCAACAAGTGTCTGTTGATAACAAAGTAACGACATCTTGTTTTCTACAGAACCAATTGATAACACCTCAATTCAAGGAAAATATTTAGTCACTCTGCATATCCAATTAATTTCTGGAGATATCGGGTCGTGTATTTGTTGACAAATAAAACAAATGTCCAATCAATTTTTGATAATTTGTTTTATCAGACAATAACACAACTTTCAACACCAAACATACATGTAAATTGTTGCACTTAATTAACCTTATTGTTCTTCATTGAATGCATTTCATCCTTTATAGCTTCTAATCACAATTCCTTCTGATCACATAAAATTGCCAGGTAACTCCTGATTTTGTTGCAAGTTCTCCGCCTTAATTTGAGCTCCATCATTTGAATTCGAATCGCCTTTATTTCCTTTACTGGAACTTGCATTCAAATCGACAATAATTTCATGATCAACGGAATGCCTTGGTATCATATCCGAGAAAAATCATTTCACTTGATGTGTTAATGTTTGTCTCTCTTCTTAGGTAAATGAATGAAGCATTTGGACCCAAATATATGAAAATATTTCTCTCTGGCACTATATCCCATCAAGGGATTATTTGGCCGCCTCAAATGAGGTTTCATAATCATATTTTAATTTCGGATAATGAGTGATTAATTCATTGATCCCAAGCCAGCCAGTGAATTTTTTTCCTTGCCACCACCGAGAATCGAATCCAGGACCTTCGGTAGCTGGAGCAAGCATGCAGACCACTTTGCCAACGGGGCGGAAAATCTTTCTGTCTGGTTTAATTTTATTCCGTAACGTATGGCGTTGCATTCGTTGATCTTATGATAAGACGGTTTTGAATAAAATTTGCTGTTGCTTTTGCTACACCCGAAATGTTTTGGGTAACTTTGCATCAATTAATATGCATCGTGTCATTTCAACCAACGTTTTGTTTTTTCTTTCAGCAGCTTCATTTTGCTTTGAATTCCTTGCCATTTTAAGAATTTTTCAACGTCTTTCCCAATATATTCACCGCGTGATGATCACCGACCGTCTGATTAGGTTAGGTTTCAGTGGTTGACACTTAGGCCATTTTTGGCCCATTGTGATACCACGCATTCACGCCACATGATTAACCCATTCACCTATTCACCTACTCACACAACTACAGTATACCACCTGCATATTGCAAGCTCCATGTCAACCTGTACATTGACATGGACGGTGGGTCGGCGCTGAATTCTGCACTCCATCAGAGGGTCTTAGTTGTGTTTAATAACATCACCGATTGTAATCGATGATGAAAATTCAATTTGTATCTAGCCTCTGATGGGAGACCGTCTGATTAGATCAGATCGAATAATCTTTGGTTTACGTTCAAATTTCGTTTTTGTCAATTTAATAATTTCCTCTAACTTGATTTCAATTTCTGAGCTTGTGGATTACGATGACCCAATTTTCGATGCCACTAATAGAATCAGCAACACTAATTGTCTCTTTGTGCTTGAATAAAACAAATTGTTCCATAAAATATAAGATCTAGATTAAATTTTATTAATCTTGATACATACAATACTTGAAGTATATTCCCAACCATTTTAAGAGCATATAGAACCTAAGTTACTTAAGAGTTCCAATGGACCAGTTGCAACTTCAACTGTATTTAGTACAACTTTACTGGAACATCAAGTTTCTTTTATACAAATAGCATCAGGTTTCTTTCGAGACAATTAATAAAATTTTATCATTAAAATCATGATCTGCACGCAAGCGTCTTTCAAATTACGGGGTAACATTGCCACACGTCACTTCTCAGATAATTCGTCTTCTCCAATGTCATGTAACTTCATGTTTAGGTCTTGCATATGATTTATATTATCCACAAGGTTTTCACCATTATCCAATTTCAAAGAACAAATCATTCGCATCAAAAGTACCTTGTTCGTCAGCGTATTTTTTCGTAGTATTCTTTAAGTGCGTTCCACATTAGCTTTGCTGATTGCTTATTTCTTATGGAAACTAATTGATCGTCTTCGACTAATGAGCCAATTGTTCCACGAGCCTGATCATCACCTTCTTCCCATTTAGTAATTTCTTTAACATTCTATGGCTTTCTGGACGTTTTCCGCTCTTGATTCATCATGCCCCTGGCCCTTATCTGCTTCGTCGTATTCCAGCACACCTCCTTCTCAACTCCAATTTGTGTGTCCTTTTCACTACTCTCCATCGTGGCTTTCTGGATCGCTCTCCCTCATTCAACTTCTCTGCCGGACTCACCCCTCAACAATTGTACTGGAATCTTCTGCTGAGCCTCTTCCAAGGACATTTGCTCCATTTGATAAGCCAATTCGTCTCCTTATCTCGCCGTAAACTCTGTTTAAGCAGACTTGCATCCTCCGAGCTGGAACTAAACCTTGACCTTTCGTCTTGATAGTTTCTTGAACCTGGGGGGCTATTTGGGAATTCGATTCGAAAACGAGAGTATAAGATTCATATTTGATTTGAATGTGATTCGAACGATTCTTATTTAAAATCAAATATGAATCTAGTACTCTCGTTATCGAATCGAATTCCCAAATAGCCCCCCTGTTGTTTTTAGTCTTGCCGGTGTCTGGTCGATTCACCAGTTTTGATGTTGCTCATCTCGGGAATCAGGCTGCCGCGCAAAACGATCATTCTATCGTTGCGGTGTTAACTCTCGTATGTAGTGACGCTAACATTTAAGCATCTTTTTTTACTTTTGATGTCACTTAGCTGACTACTTCCTTGACTATTGTAAATTTCTGTTACTCCATCCAATAGCTTTGTATTAGATGCCTCAACCTCGAATCCATAGCTTGCACAGCTTTACTGTGTCTGTGGCCTATCTTACTTTGGCAGTCTCATATTCTAACGCCATTGCCAATACTTCATTCATGGTTTTACCTCTAGTATTGGTTCTTAAATGAAGTTTCAGATCGTCGTGTCTTGTATGCTTCCCCGTCTAGTTGTCGCTTGCTTTGGAGTTAAAATTTGCATAGTTTTCTGACGTGTGACTGCTCTTGTCTTAGTTCCAACTCAGTCATGATTCGCTCGTAGGTCCTTTATGTTGCCGAGGCAGTTTGCAAGACATCTGCTGCTTTCCCACGAAGAGTCAAAAATCTACCCGAAAAATTGTACTGCACTGTCGCTTGAAACTACTTAAAAATTTTCGAATGAGATTCATCGAATGTCCGAGGTTTCAGGCAGCTTGGTCGGTTCAAAATGTTTTGTTTAGCTGGCCATCTAGAATAGCTTGCGATGTATTTATTTCGAGGCGGGCTTCCATTTGCTTAATTTTATTTTTAAACTAATAGACTGGCCGTCAATTTTCACTTCCAGAGACTTTATCCTCTTAGCTCTAACGTCTACAACTTGGGCGTGCTGAATTTAATTGAGCATCTGACTTTGTTCTGCTAGTAGTCCTGCCAATTGGGCGTTTTGTTGCTCGCTTTGCTGTTCGATTTTTGCACTTTGCTGCGATCTTATTTGGCATTGAATTTAGCGTCCATTCCCTTCAGTTAGACAAGATTCGAACTCGCGATCTTTGGGTTATTGTCTATGCCGAGGAAAAACTTTTATTAAAATTTTTTTTTGTCAAAAGTCGTCATTTTTGGTTAAATTTGTCTGGCCTGATTAATTGAAAATCTTTTAATAACTTTTCTTGTAAATGATATTTTCAAAAAACAAAAAAGTTTCTATGGAGGCTGTTACTTCCGCTGGACCGATTTATCTATTTATTTTATTTTTCAAATAGCTTTAAACTAATTTTCCAGTTTACAGTACAATATATATACATCATCTACTTAATAATTATGAAATTTCTTTTAACAGTTCTGTCCTAAAATCCTTTATCCTTCTACAATTTCTTATATTTTCCGGTAACTCATTATACATCGATATACCTTTGTCAAATATCGATTTTTTACTTCTAGATTGTCTTTTAAACTCTGAATAAAACTTATCCTTATGCCTAGTATCATGACTATGCACATCCTGTCTCCTACACAACAACTGACATAAATATTGTGGTAACAAATTTTTATCAATCCTAAAAATAAAAGTCATTACGTTCATATACAACGTATTTTCCACTGTTAACAACTCTAACTGTAGCAACATATCACAATAGTGTTATAAACTACCTTTTTTGATTTTACAGATAACAAATTTTTATACCTAGCTAATACACCTACTTTCATTGCTAACTTCTTTGTAACATAACTAGCATGTTCTTTAAAATTTAGCTTGTTATCCAGTATAATGCCTAAATACTTAAAACTATTTAGATTTACCCATCATATTACGGCATTATCATCTATAACAATATTTCCATTTACTACGTTA
This sequence comes from Nephrotoma appendiculata, assembly GCA_947310385.1. Classification (NCBI taxonomy): domain Eukaryota; kingdom Metazoa; phylum Arthropoda; class Insecta; order Diptera; family Tipulidae; genus Nephrotoma; species Nephrotoma appendiculata. The sequence continues at coordinate 84,319,285 of OX371225.1, forward strand.
TTCCCTATATACATACATTTTGTTTTGTTTACATTTAACATTAACTTATTTATACGAAGCCATTTTGCCACTTCACCTAACTAACTCTTCATTCATACTACTTATGATATCGCCCACATCACTTCCCGACAAATACAGCAAAGTATCATCAGCAAACAAGTGGATTTTGCTTCTATTTAGAATCTGTGGCATATTATTTATATATACTATAAATAGCAATGGTCCCAGCTTATTTCCTTGTGGCACTCCATAATTTACATCTACAGGATCAGAGCATACATCATTTATTTTTACATACTGCTTTCTATTACTTAAATAACTATCCAACCAACTTAACAATTCGCCCCTCACACCATATTTGTTTAATTTTCCTAGCAACCTTGCCCTATCTATTGTTTCAAATGCCCTTTTAAAATCAAGGAAAACGGCTACCGTCGATTTTCCATCCTCCCTCTCTCTTCCAATCCTCCACCACCATCTGAACAGCTGTCTCTGTAGAGTGCTGCTCTCTAAAACCAGATTGGTGCCCAGATAGTATATTATTCTCAGCTATGTGCCCGAGCAGCTTATCCAAAATTATTGACTCCAATACCTTGTCCAAGATTGGCAAAATATTTATAGGACGATAATCCGACATCCGACAACTATTCATAACTTTAGGCACAGGAACTACACATGATATTTTCAAACTTGTAGAAACTACTGCATATTCCAACGACAAATTTACTATGCGGCTCACATATGCTCTTAGAATCCTCCATAAATCCTTAAACATTTTACAGCTTAACACCCCTTCACATCCTGTTAATTTTAACGTTTTAACTATTTTATCTAGGTAGTCCTCCTGCACCATGCCCACATTCTCAATTACTCCTCCATCATATGCTATATCCACATTGTCTTGCTCCTCCGGTATCTCCCTTAAAATATCCTCTACACTATCTACAAAATACTTGTTTAATCTGTTCGCAATGTCCATCTTTTCGTACACCATTACTCCATCAAAATCCACTCCATTTATATCACTCCTTCCCTTAGATCCAATTACCCTTTTTAATGTTTTCCACATCTTTTCCGGGTTACCTTTGCACTGATCAATGTTTCTCTCATAGTACAATCTCCTCTCACTCCTAATCACAGCAACAAATCTGTTTCTTTTCTTTTGGTACTCCACCCACCCTTCCTTAACTGTCTCAGTCCCCACCTCTCTCCTTCATCACTCTAAATTTCTTATACGAATCATCTCTTGCCTTCCTAACCTCCTTCACTCTGTTAGTGAACCATGGACAACTTCTAGCTATGTCCACTATCCGTACTTCGCCTGTTCCCCTTTTCACTGCTTCTTCCACCCATAAATTTAATTTCCCACACTCCTCCTCAATGCCCCCAGTGACTTCTCGTACACCATCCTCTGTTTTTATAAGTTCCTCTTCTACAACATTTAGATCTATCTTTCCTTTGATCACCTTTTTCCCATTTACATCCTCCCCCTTGATCATTATAAGCGCATGGTCTGTAATTTCTGCCAAAAATCATTGGGATCTTCCAATTTATGAAAAAAAACTAAGTATGAAGTTTTATCCCGATCCGTCTCGGCCGTAGATTAGCTATAGATATTTAGTCTGTATGGAATCTCACACGCACGTCGATACAAAGATCATTTTCCTCTAAAATTCAGTATGTGCCATTTCGCTGAAGCGTAAACAACATAGTGCTCTAACTATGTCAACCTTTGTGTCAATGTCAACAAAACAATTTACGCGATGTGCTACTTTTTGATTTTAGTTTGAAGAAAATTGCTGCTGATGGACATCGATTGCTGTGTGAAACATATGAGGAACAAGTTTAAAGGTCAAACGCCCATAATATGACAAGATACATATCAATATGAGTCATCAAGGAAACTGGAGGCGCCTCAATGGGAAATGAATAAAATACTTTGTACCAATTTCTCTGAATAAAACGTCGAAGTTATACAGAAAAATCTCAAAACTTATTTGTACCCCCAATAATAGAAAGTAAAATGATACAATTCCGGAATTTTAATTTGGGTCTGGAGATCGTTCGATTGGTTTTAAATCATTTGTCCTGATAGTCGAATACTCGCCATCTACTCTACATAATGATCAGTCTAGAATAAGATACACAAAGTAACATCATTTTTTCTTTCTTTTGATTTTTATTTTTATTATACGATATTTTGTGATTACATATTGTAATAAATATATTATGTGTTATTAATAGAATTGTTTATTTTATTTAGTTTCCATATTTTAATTTCAAAAAATATTCAAATGTATTTTTAGATTTTACAAAACTATGTGACGGGACAAATGCAACGTACGCCGAACATATAAAATGTGAGCAATATGATCATAAGGAATGCCAAGAGAAGAATATATGCGAAATGAAGGAAATCGATTGTGAACCAGCCGACAAACCAAATCATTGTTTTGTACTTTGGCGCACTGATAATATGACGGCTCACGTTTCGATTCAAATGAAGGGGTGCTTCACCCACAATGGGGTATGCAATCAAACCGAGTGCATTGATAATTCGTCGGAAAGGAAAAACGGAGAATTGAATTTTTGCTGTTGCGGTTTGAATTTATGTAATAAGGAGCATAAATGGATACCGACGACAACGATCGCAACTGAAATTGCAGGTAACTTTTTAATTTGTATTCAACAATTTGTTTAGCGTAATTAAATTAATAATTAGAAAAGGGCCTTGGAAAGAAACGATTTCAAATTACATCAAATATAAATGTTAATTTTTTTTAGGCGCCTTAATGTCGCCATACAACTAGACATAAGAAGATAAAAAAATTAACATGGAAAATAAGTTAAACAACACAAACAAACATGTGCATCGAATTTTAAAATATTTTGATTCGGATTTTTTCACTTTTCTTTCAAAATTTGAGTTAGCTGGAGGGTTAGATTTGTAAATTATGTTTTTTTTTTACTAAACGGTGTAGTATGTAGGTTAAAAAAATTCATTGATTATTGCTTACTTCATTTTGTAATGTTAAGAAATGCTTAATTTATAATTTCGTTTCATACATTGGCATATCTTTTTGCTTTGTAGGAAAATGTGTTTGTACTACCAAAGAAAATATAGTCATTTTAAATTTTTTGATTACCCGTTTTCCGGTGGGTGGGTCTGAGTTTTCTTTTCGTTCTTGTTCGTTCCAGGCATACATTCCTAAAGAAAAATCATTATCATTTCAACTTTGCTATATTGCTAACGATTCGGAGGTTCGCTTTGCTTGAAGCACGAATTTTACTTAAAACGTCAGGTCGATATTGCTGAAGCGAGAGATCGGAGTGATCAGGATAGGCATTTAGTTACATTTCTTTAATATAAATTGGTTCTTATATGTTATAATGGGTTTCAGGGCCATAAAATAGCTCGGAAAGTTTTCCTTACTGCATCGTTTTTTAAATTTCTACAAATCATCTTAACTGATAGAATTTTTAACATGGATTTCAGATTTGAACTAATTTCGTCCAAATATATTTTTTATTTAGGACAAATTCAGATTGCGAAATTTTGTCAACCGAAGAAGAGTTTGCCAGTTGCCCGAGTGCCCCTAAAATACCTTCAAAACTATTACGACTGGAATGGCTTTGAATCCTTTACGATATCCTGACCAAGAATTATCTTTGGTAGCATTAGCTATACCTATTAATTAGACCTCCTAAAAGACGTTCAAAGTGCTTAAAGTCAGAATAAGCTTCCAAGCAACTGTCTGCATTAAGCATTATGGCTTTACTGCATGCAAGAATGTAAGAATTATTTATATGTAAATTTTTTTCAAAAACCGCTCGAGTAAGATGAGATCGATCGAGCGTTTGGAGAGATATTAATTATCTCCAGGTGTCTTCACTTAAAAACAAATCGCGGGCAGTCCAGTTTAAATCACTAATGTAACATTTTAAATAATTTATTTCCATAAATTTATGTATTAAATTTTACTTCAATTGACGATTTACTTTTTTTTCTATTTTTTAGAAGTGCCAAACGATGATAGCCAACTGTACGTGATATGCGCCATCATCTCCGTAACTATAGTGTTCGCCATAATTACCTCAGTCATTCTGTTTTATATACTACGTCAACGAACTCATGCTATGATGCCATTACCAACCTCTGAACCCGAATTATCTGGCTCAACCGGTTGTCTGACTCTTCGACCCATTCAATTACTGGAAATGAAGGCACGTGGCCGTTTCGGTACGGTCTGGCGTGCTCAAATGAAACCGGACGAGGTCGCCGTAAAAATATTCCCAATGCAGGAAAAAGAGTCCTGGATCACAGAACACGATATTTATAAATTACCTCGGATGAAACATCCGAATATACTTGAATTTATAGCGGCCGAAAAGCATACCGATAGTTTAGTAAATGAATTTTGGCTTATCACCGCCTTTCATAATAATGGATCACTGTGTGATTATTTGAAAGCGTATACGGTAACATGGCCAGAATTGTGTTTGATTGCGGAAAGTATGGCACGTGGTTTAATGCATTTACACGAGGAGATTCAGGGTAATAAAGCGGATGGTTTGAAACCAGCGATTGCCCACCGCGATTTTAAAAGTAAAAATGTTTTACTCAAAAATGATTTGACAGCGTGCATTGCCGATTTTGGTTTAGCGCTAGTATTCAGCCCGACTAAATCGTGTGGTGATACACATGGCCAGGTTGGTACACGACGATACATGGCACCCGAAGTACTCGAAGGTGCTATTAATTTTACTCGTGATGCATTTTTACGAATTGATGTTTATGCCTGTGGACTTGTGCTTTGGGAATTGGTGTCTCGATGCATTGCACATAATGGAATTGTTCCTTCATACGCCTTGCCGTTCGAATCTGAGCTTGGATTGCATCCATCGCTGGAAGAAATGCAAGAGAATGTTGTTATAAAAAAATTGCGACCTAAAATTGAGGATGTCTGGAGAACACATCCAGTAAGTAGTTCTATAGTATTATTAATAAAATTTATGACAATTTTAATTTTTGATACAGGGATTAAACGCAATATGTGACACTATGGAAGAGTGTTGGGATCACGACGCTGAAGCACGTTTATCGTCGTCGTGCGTAATGGAGCGTGTGGCGCTCCATCGACGATATCCAACCACACATTTACTTATCGAAACAAATACAGAACATAATTTGTGCGGTAACATAAGTTAGGGGTAGTTTATCAACAAAACAAACTTCAATTTAGATTTTAACTTTTTTTTTTTTATTTAATTTAATTTTAGTTTTACGTAATACGTTTGTTTAGTTTTGAAAATGTTTTTATTAGTATGTGCGCGAGGCCTTAAATCATAAGTGGGCTAAAACGGAAAAAAGTGCGGGTTACTTATTTACAGCACTACTGATTAAGATTTAATAAGACTATTTTAAATTACCAAAGTTTTAAAATAACGTAAACGAATTATTTTGCATCAAAATAGAACATTTTCAAACGAAACAAAAAATTTTGTGCCAAGAATTCAGTAAACAATAATAAATTAATATTTAAAATTTGTAAATATTAAAATGATTGAGATTAAATATTTTAATTTGTTATGCAATAGTGCAACATAATTCTGAAATAAGGAGTGCTCAAACATGCCACTTAAAATCACACACCTAGTTGCATATAAGTTAAAGTTGAACTTATTTAAAAAAAATATATTTTAATTCGGCTAATCGAATATTTTGACCGGTATGTAAAATGTGAATATTTTTTTTTAAATAGTTTATTATTTTATATTTGAAGTTTAGTTTGTTTTCGAATTGTTAAAAATAGTTGAAGAATATTATAAAAAATAGTGTTAATACAAATGGTTGGATGGACTGGATCAAAATAATTTAATTTACCTTAATTTACTTATTGGTAAGTGCATTTTAAAGTTACTCTCGTAAGTCTGTAATTTAAAATTTGTCTCGTCAATTTCGAAGATCATCAAATTTTTGAAATTTTTTTTCTCAAAATTAAAACACTAGATTGAATTGACAATTTTTGAATTTCAGACCTAGTTAAAACTTAATATTTCTATATAAAAATAATTTAATTAAAATTGCCGTAAAAAAATTGAGATTTAGAAAGGGGCTACGAAAGTTGGTATTTTGTCAATTTATCCAGTTGTCGATTATTTAATTTATTCTAGGTATAATTTATGAACAAACTTGATCTTATATTTATAAATTAAAATTAAAGGAATTTCTCGCATGAGGCTGGTCTGTAAATGTCTACCTAAAGGGTAAACTTTCGAATGAAACTAGCATTTTTCACAAACATGGTTTATCTGTATCGCTTTTTACTGTTTCGATTTTATTTATTTTTATAGACCCAAACCGTCTAACAATTTAACTTCCCGTCCTCGTAAATGATGCCGGAGTCATCATTTATATTGCAGCTGTTAAAAAAAATTGTTGAATACTAATGTATAAAGTTCGGAAGACATGAATTTAGTTCTGCTTTTTACATTGGAAACTTGGTTTCCTCTTCGACTCATCATTTTAGAGATACTGCAAATGTAAAATTTTTACTGAAAATTAACGAAATAAACTATTATCCTTATTATTTTTATTTCGTGAAGAGATATTGACGAATCATCGAGCATTTCCACAATTTGGACGACTAAACAGATTGAAAAGTCTGTACAAAAATAGGTTGGTTATTAAAACTGAAAGCTGTTATTTTTAAATGAAACAATTTTCTTAACATAATATGTTGGCTATCGGATCAAACGAAATTTAGCGAACCGATAATTATTAAAAAATTTAAACCAATTTTCCATCATGGATCTACATCACGGATCGGATCATCGGTTTACATGGTGATAAAATTTTTATTTTTTGTTAAGTCTCCACGAGAATTTAAAAACAAAATAATTCTCCAAAAAATATTATGGCTACGGTCTGGTTTGAATCTTGGGTTTATAGCGTCGTTTATAACAGTTTACTCTGATTATATTCACCAAACTTTACAGTTTTTTATTTGATATTTTTGACGAATGATGTTTATTTGTCCAATCGTGGCTTATGTCCAGTTGATATTCTGAAATTCCTCCCTTAGATGTGATGTCTAAACTATGTACGTAATGAGTTACTAAAATTTCATTTTCATATATGCATGTGTTTCTTTAATCCATGTTTATCGATCGACTAGCACATCGCCGGCGAGAAATGCAGCATGAGTAAGTCCAAAATCGTAAATTTTTAACACACTTTGAGCGGGTAGCCAAATAGACCAAACTGATATGCGTAACGGGCGAACTTTCTATGATACTGGCTGAATGAATTGTTGATATCATCCGAACGGGGAAAAAAGTCTTCGTCACTTTCACACTCGCTATCAAATTCAGCAATATCGACATCACTTGAAATTTGCGATAAATTATCTATGTAAACTTCACTATCACTATGAGAAGCCATTATTATTATAATAAAAAAAATTAAAAAAAGAAATGTTCAACCGTCTAAAGCCAACTAAATACTGAATTATTTTTAAAAACATATGTTTAACACCCTTTCTACTAAACTCTGAATATTTAATTAAAAAAAATCCTTGAAAGATTCGAGTTTGCTTTGTATTTATATACATTTAAATGATGAGTGGTCTGCATAAAAACAACTTGAAGGCGAAACACATTTATGGCTCCTTATATTTATTATGTAAACAAACGTTGAAAAAGTAAAGTAGTTGAATCAACAAAAAATAGAAGCTAACTCTTTCAGTTCCGTATGTAAACCGATGAGTAAAAATATATTGCCCCGCTTTGAAAGTAAGTGCATTCAAAAAGGTAAAAATACCTGGCCCGCTAATAAGCAACAGTTCTCGAGACAGGTATTTTTACCCGCCCCGCCTATAGTGTGTTAAGAAACAGTTAAAACGTCCTTACGCTCATCTGCAATTAATCCTTTGAATCATAAATGTTAATCAGCTGATGAAAAATACGTTGTTTTTTTGGGCTATATTTGGGAAATATATTTGAAATATGCAAGAAAAAAATATATTGGGCCCCGGGTTAAGTAAGGCTCCTCAAAATGTTCCGAATTCGGAACAATTTGCTACAAAAGATGAAAAACATTAACCCTTTCGTTCGAAATTTTTTTCTGAGTACTACAAAATTATTTTGTTGTGAAAAATTGAATATGTATTAACATAATATGGGACTTTATTTGGAAATCATAATAGTTTTCCCGGAAAATGCAAGAATGTGTCATGTGTGACACAAAATGTCATTCTGAAATAAAATTATCAGTTTTAATTCATAGTATATATTTGTAAACAAAATCAGATAATCTCTTATTTTATAAAAATAAAATAAAATTAAATTTACTTAATTAAAATTAAAGGGGGAAAAACATAAAATTATAAAGGAACTTCATATCACAGCACAGTTGGTGCAGTCGTATTATATAGGTTATATAATTGCCGTGTTTTTTGACGCTCATTGATCCGGATTCGTTCAAATTTTATATGGAAAATATGATTCAAATTTTGTTTTAGATAACAAATTTTGATTTTAAATCTAACATGCGCCTTTATGTTGTTCCACGAAACATGAACTGAACTGGATCATATCAAGCGTCAAGAAACATAGCTAATATTAAACATTTTATTACAACGTGTCTGCTTGTCCCAAATTGGAAAGTAACCTACTTTATTTGCCCCTATGTCTTTAATAGGAATATTCTGAGTTGATTTTTTACGCGTCTTTTTCATTAGAGCTTGGATCAATCTTTTCGATGTACTAATAATTTTCTTAGAGGCACACATTTTTACGAATTTACTACAGCCATTTTGAGATGATTGTCAAAAGATTTTTCACTATGTGAAACAGGCAACCATTAACTTTGGTTTCTGGAAAACTGTACGAATGACTTATTTACGCGAGCTCGTAATCCACATTTATACTTTCTGGATTGACTAGTGACTAAATCTCGCGTAACATGTAGAATAATGGAGTAAATGTTTTAGCTCTTTTATCCGGCAACAAACAAAACAGTACAGGTAAAACTGTACTTCTATCCTTTCTAGCCAGTATGGCGAAAATTTTAGAAAACAGAAGAGAGCAAAAAAGTTCCTTTCATATATAATTCCTTGATATGTTCACTTCACGTTGAGTTATATTCCCTGCCAAATATCAGAATATGTTGCTGATTTTGTAAACTTCCTGAATCCCCTAGTAAGAAACGCTTAAAATTGGGAAAGGTATACTCGTAATGTGTATATACATCAGGTATATTAATAACTTGACGTCACAATCCAATAAAAGTCTTTAAAAAATCACATCTTTGTACAATAAATCTTTGAATATAATTTTTTAACTTTACAATTTTTAATAACACTAAAACTCAAAAAAAAAAAAAAAAAAAAAAAATATAACAAATAAAAGTGGACTTTCTATTCTTTCTCCCTCCTAAATCAAAACTCGACTCGACTACTTTAATCAAAAATTATCACTCGACTTAATTTAATCAAATTCCAAACTAGGTTAAAAAAAGTTCTCACCAAAATATTTTCTGTTAAAAAAAGTGGTTTGAAGGTATAAAAATTTCGTCGTACTCAACACAAAACTAAGGATTATCGTTATTAATAAAAATTATAAACGGCTGTAACGTTAAATTTCTCGAAAGGCAAAATGTTTTAGTATTATGTAACGTTTCTCGTATGTGTACTGGATCTATTGCTTATATTAAAAATGATTGTATCGAGTCGTTGATTGTAAACTTCCAAACTATGTATGTCTTGTTGCTTCTGGTTTCCCGAAGGTTTAAGAATATGGTCGTTTTTAAGTGACGTTTTTAACACTTTTACATCTTTTAAATTTTATTATGAAAAAATAATTATTGAAAATATTTAAAAAATAAACGTTTTTTTAACTTCAAATGGACTTATACCACTTTCAAAAATAACATATTATAAGAAATAAAAACAATAAGAAATTTATGTCCATATTTTTATAGACATTAGCTTCACTGAAATGAATTTTTTAATGTAAAAAATTATTTAAATAATTAAAATGAGAAGTAGCATTAAACGTAAATATTAAATCAGTAATAAACGAATAGTGAGTGAATAAAAAAATTAAAAGGATTGATGATTTTTTGTTTGTGTTTGAGCCAACGGGATTTACTACAAAAAAATCTCGATTTAACGGACTAATTGGGAAGTCCGTTAAATCCGAATGTCCGTAAAATCACTTGTTGCACTTGTTCTGGAATATGGGTACCTAGGGCAGAACTCGTTTATTTCAACCGATTATGAAGGGATTTTGTTTGTTGGATGGAAATGAGATGCATAAACTGTTTTTGGAAGAAGTCCCGGTATATGACCATCTGGGACGGAACTCGTTCAATTCATAACCGATTATGATGTGATTGGGTATGTTGTATTGAAATGGGATTTTTGGAAGAAGTTCTAGAAATGACCTCGTAGGAGAGAAATTGGGTATTGTGGATGAAATGAGTTTATCAAATAATTTTTGGAAAAAATTCTGGAATATGGCCATATGGATTGCAGAATATGGCGTCCGTTAAATCGGAGTCCGTGAAATCGAGGGTTTTACTGTACTCTTTTGTTTTAACAATCAATAAGGCGAGCATTCATTATAGTAGTGAATAGATACAATTTTTACATTATTTTCTGCATTGATCGATCTAATAATGAATATAACTTCTTTCTACATTATTCTTCATAAGTGAATAAAAGATTTTTTGTTGCTTTTCATTATTGTTACTGATCAGTATTACAAATAACACTGTTCGATCACTAAAGAGTGAATAATTCATTTTAATGAACGAATTTTTGAACCTCGGAATGGACTTATTCCACTTTCAAAAAAAGGTTTTTGCGATAACATTTTATAGCCAAAATTCTTTTGTTTATTTTATAAGAAAACCGTACTCCATTGAATGAATGATTATAAATATGGAGAGAAGGTGTATATATCTTCCTAAAATTACCGTTAACTCAATTTTTTTGAAAAGTGGACTTATACCACTTTCAAATAAATCAGTTCATATGTCGAAATTTGAATGTTCTTGTTGTTGAAAATTTTCATTCGTTGTTTTTGTGATAATCGAATGGAGGTGAATTTGGTGTTGTTGAAACATCCGAATAGTTTCCTAATGTTTCATTAAAAGTCGATTCTTGAAATATATTTTCAGCAAGCTTCGAAATTTTAAATGTGGGTGAAATACCAAACCATTACGTTTCCTCCTTGTTTTACTGTTGCAGCAAATTTTCTTTTTCGCATTGTATGTTGGGTGTTCTTCACACCATGTCGCGTCCGTTTGAACCAAAGATGTGGTATTTCAATTCTTCGCGGAATTCCACATGTTTTCAAAAATCTTCTGACTTCCCATAGTATTCCATAGCAAATTGTAGCCTTTTTTCTGGCTACTCTTCAATGACAATCAGCACTGTGAAGCACATTTCGCACGGTTTGGGTATTTACAGTTTTTGAAAATCAATTTTCTATATCAGACGTTATTTTTGGTGCAGATTTTTTGGAATATTTTTTTATCGTGTTTACTATATACCGCTCTTCTTTTGAAGACAATATCCATGGTCTAATAGAACGTGGTTTTGACTTCAAAGATCCCGTCCCGTATGTAGGTAGTATATTTTTCGACCAGGCTTATATTTTAGTGACCTGATTTGATTAACAGTAGGATCTCCAGATTTTTCCGCCGGTCTGAGTCCAGGACATTGTCGATTTAATTAATATTAAAATAAACCATTCGTTGTTGTTGGTGATCAGTGGCTGCTGCTTGTCCAAAATTCCAAAAATGATTAAATAAAATCTTAAAATTTTGTATAATTTATATACAAAATTTTGTATTGCAATCTGGATCATAAAAGTTTGATTGATCCAGTATATTATTGTATATTTCTGCCAACGGGTTATGATTTCACGATCGTGACACAGTTGGTAGAAATGAAGTTTGATATCGATGTATCTATCCATTAAGTGGCCTGTAAATTTTCTCGTTTCACTACACTGTACTTTTACTGTTTAATTTTATGTTTTGGTTACTTATTTATTTTCTATACCGTGTACTTTGGATTAATATTTAAATAAAACTCAGTGTAGCTTTCAATAAAATTTAATTGTTAACAATTTGATATTTAGGTTGTGGCAAATTTGTTCTTGCCTGATTAAAGAATTTTCAACGACTGCTCGAATAAAAAAAAACTAACATTTTATTTTATATAAGACACAATAATGGTATAAATTTACTCAATATTCAAGCAGTGTAAACTAAAGTTCCATATACTTTAATTAGATGGCATTATAGATCATAATAATTATTTTTTTATACAATAACAACGCGGTAATTAAACCTGGGGGCCTACTATAGAAATCGATCGTCGACGTTTTTTGTTCGTTGTGCATATTCAGCAATAGTATTTACTATTGCTGAATATAAACAACGAACAAAAAACGTCGACGATCGATTTCCATAGTAGGCCCCCTGATTAAACCTGATACGCTTAAAACTAATTGTGATGATTTTGATATGTGGCCGCAACAATTGTTGCGTTTGGTAAAAAAGACAATAAAAATCTGAATTGCATCAAAAATCCAAATCTGGTTTCAGCTGGTTACCAATATGTCTGAATTATAGACGTACGTGCGCCTAAACACTATCACAATGTTAATACAGAGGAGTTTCCAGCAGTTCTTTTTCGATTGCGCGATCGCCTTTCTCATGCAGGTACGAGTGCTCTTCAAATTATTATTCTATTTCCACTTCTAGATTCTAGCGCCTCTTCGCATACTCTTCTGACATTAGTTACTAATTGTGTCGGTGTTATTATGCTGGGGGCGCCAAGGTGCTGCTGCATCGCGCTACTAAGGCGCGCTTGACTCCTCTCCTCAACCTGCCAGCCTCGGTTGACCGGAACGCTGGTCCCCTGAAGTCTAGCTGGTGTCGCTGTGTTTATTTCGAACATAATATATCGGTGGTCACTAAGACTCTTCATCCAAAACTTTCCAGTTTTGGATTCGATTTATGCTGTTTTGTGAGATAAAGGTTACATTTAGGAACGAGCCATAGTTTTCACTTTCGTAGGTAGGTGATTGCCCCGTGCTGACACTGCTAAGGTTACAGGATGCAGCCCAGTCTGCCAGTTGTTGACCTTTATTGTCTAATACATCTCCTCCTCACTCTGGAGATTTTGCGTTAAAGTCTCCCGCTACAATCATATCTTTGGTTTGGTTCCGAACTACTACGCTGAGTTCGTTCAGCCTTATGATGAATTCTTCCATAGGTTTGTTAGGAGAGAAATAGCAGCTCATGATTACAATGTCTTCTAGTTCTACCCAAACCACTCCCTTTCCTTTACCGATTCTAGCAACTGGAACGTCCTTTGGAAGCACCATTAGCGCGGCATCTTCGTCTAAGTCAACCTTCCAATTTCCTCTCTGAAGTGTTCGTCGGTTTGGCTCGCTCACCAGGCCCACGTCTACCTGCATTTTTTTGGTAGTAGCTATAAGGAAGTCCTGGGCCGGCCTACTGCGATGTGTATTAATTTGCCTCACTCGCATATTGGTTTTTCCCCTCCTGTTCGATTAGTTGTATCTATAGGCGAGCTCTCTCCCTCACTATTACGTCTCTTCCTAAATGGCCTGTTGCGTTTGGCTGCACTCACTTCTCTAGTGCCCGTCTTTACCGCAGTTAAAACAAAGGTTTCTGCGGTCAGGCCCATTGCAACTCATCGCTGTATGCCCTCTTTCCCAGCATTTGTAGCAACGACGGTTATCGACACGTAATTGGACTCCACAAGAAATCCATCCTATTCTGATGCGCCTACTCTCCACTAGCTGCTTTGTCCACTGTATTGGCAATTTTACTGTAGCGTTCATCGTATCCGAGTGAGTAGGCCTCATTGAAGTCACAAGTATCTCTTCGCATAGAACATCGCTTAATGCTGCTTGAACACCCTTCTTTACATCATCAGAAACAGTCTCTGCCTCCAGGTCGCGTATGTGTATTACTGCCATTTCTTTTTGGTGTATCGCAGTGACGCCAACTATTTTTCCGGCAATCGATTCCGTTCAGCATTCGGCTTTATTCTTGCCACCCTTCAGTTGAATCATAAGATCATCTGTCTTTGTCTTTTTTATGGCGATTATCTCCATCCCTAACTCCTTGATATCAACACCACCTTTCACAGGTTTAAGTATATCAGCGTACGTGCGTTCTTCTGTCTTAACTATAACTGTTTCTTTCCGGTTTCATGAGTTTCTCTTACGTCGCCTGACTTCTGTGTAACCTTTCTCCGCGTCAGGCTGCGTGACCTGCTTCACCGATATAAATTGCCGAGGAACGATCAAATTTCTTTTCGTAATCATCCCAATTAATTGGAGACAAATAGTTCTGCGAACTTAGCAGTTCTAACCGTAAAAAACTGTTTATCTGAGGTTGACAATAAATCAAGATTTTCAACCGGATCTTGCTTTCTATTTCTATAATTTGTTGGTAAGATACATGAAAATTGCATCCACTTAGACGTCTGTACCACGAAAATCTCATTTCAAGATTTGTCGATCTGCGGATCGCTATTTAGAGCTTAAGGGTTTTCATGATCGCTATATTATAAGAGCTAATTAAATATTTACTATCGTTTCTAATTTCTTCGAGTTCGAGGTCAATATTTGAAAATGATTTTGTAAAATATTGTATTTTATACTTATTTAGTTCATTTTTTAACATAAATGTTACTACTAAAGTACATAAAGTGGATCGCCTTAAAAATTCCGGTTTCTAAAGTGGATCGATTGATGTCCATAAAGCGGATCTCGCTACCAGTTCCCACAAAATAAAATTAAAACTAATATTTGTTTGGAATTTTATTTTAATAGCTAATAATTCAAGTTGCTATACATAATAAATAAATCAGTTAATATATGTTAATATTATATATTCGTACAAAAATTAAAAAATAATATATAGAAGCTCCGTGCTTTTTAATTTAAAAATTAAACATCACAATTCTAGAAATTTATAGTTCACATGTTATCACATAAAAATTATTTATCTATACTTCAGATCACAAAAAGATATTTAAGATTTTAATAAATTCTCAAATGCTTAGTTGCTGTAATCGCGAACCAATCTAATTTCGTTAACAGAATAAACTCCTCTCGCGTTCATTAGTTCTGGCTCTGATATGGCTTGAACGACATTGCTCTTGCTGTACCAACAGACGTCATCTTTGTCGGGCCATCTCCAATTATTACCGGACATACACATAACTTTTACAAAATACTCATTTTTATTTTTATCTTGTATAATTCCAGGGAAGAATTCACCTTCATATTGAACTATTACATATTGTTGAATTTTAAAGTCATCAACCTTTTCCACTTCAATGCCAGTTTGTTTTTCTTCTTGCTTTGTTGATCCTATTTGATTCTGTTTCATAGTTTGCTTTTTTGTTTCACGCTGCCTTTTACGTTCTTCTTTTTCGTTTTATTCTTTCTCTTTTTTATCCACGTTTACCTTATATAAGTATTCGCTATTTCTAGCAGAACACTTACAGTTTGATGGATTGCCTAACTGAGCTCATTGTTAAGCCTCTATTCAAATGTTCCATCGCCATTCAACGCTCTATCCAGGATAAAAAAAATTCATAGAAACAGAATTCCACAATCGTTCAGTGCAGAAATGGTTCATCTTAAAGGCTCGAGTTTTTTGGTACATTCAATCACTGACTTGCAGTTTACGACGTTCCACCATTGTTTTATGATTTTGAGAAACACTATATGCCCTTGGCTTCTTTTAGATCGCAGCAAGATTCCAGTGCAGCCCTTATAGACTCATGGAACACATTGGCAACGCACTGCACATTTTTTCACTGAAATGCGCTAGGAAACAAGGTTTTTTTTTTTTAATTTATACGCCTTTTTAACTAATTGATTTTGTTCGATAACACAGAGATTGCGGGAGGTCTTTGAAACAAGCTAATTTGATAGAATTATTTCCATAAAAGTTTGATGTTTTTAAAAATATGTACGGGATCGTACATATTAAGATATAAAATTATTTGGAAAATCGTTATTGCTAAATTTAAAAGGATTTGGCGCAAATATTTAAAATAACTTTTAATTAATTTTATGATTATCTGTGACTATTGTAATTACTTCTAAATCTATTGATTGTAAAAATTGTATAATGATCGATGTTAAATTATGCATGTCAGAACCTGAAGGGTTACTTACGGGATGTAAAATTTTCGTGACGTTCAAGATGTCGGCATATCCGGTTTTTTTTCTACTTTATAACTTATTTGCGCCTTAAGATACATTTCATCAATTTGAATAATTACTTTGCGTTGCATATGTTTCAGATGTTGAGCCTGTTTTAAAAGATAATTTGTATTATCTTCATAAGTAGTTTGTATGGCTTGAAAGAATCAACATATTCTGATCTCTCATCAACTGGTAGGTTATGGGTGATTGGAGGTAAATTAAAAATGATTTTACTAATGCTTTTTCGGAATATTTAATTTTTTTGCCAGCATAACCTTAAGCTGATCACTAATTGTTTCAAAAGCATCCATATATTTAAAATCCATAAATTCAGCCACACAAAAGCTCATTCATTTTCTCACACATGTCACTTAAAAGTTCATCTATTCTACCAGCTGAGTCCTTTTCGTATTTACCAATAAAAAATAACGTTTAACCGTGTTCAAAAATTGCGACCAACAGTAAAATTGTTGATCTGATTTCAAAATATAAACAGTTACGATAAACTGAAACTGACAATTAAGATTACAGGTTGCGGTAATAAAATGTGAAATGCTAAATTTTTCTACGATAATCATTTAGTTTTAATTCTAGGTCTTTTAAGCTACTTAAATTATTAATTTAAAATTTTCGAAAGACCCGATCAGATTAGATGTCATTACATAAATGTCTCCATAGACTGTGGTTTGTAGAATTCTATAATATAGAATCAAAATTCACTATCCAAAAATTTTATTTTTGTAAAATGATGAAAAACGCTCAGACCTTTAATTTGTTTCATATGGTTGAACAAAGGAGCCTAGGTGAAGTCAATTCACGATATACAGAGTTATTAGGTATGATTGACAACTGTTTTAAGTTCGTTCAGTTTTGCGCATGACGTCATTCGGTGACAAAAAATAGCCGTATTCATATTGTTTTGAAAAACGATAAAACACGTCTTTTTTATAATTAATTTAATTAGTTTTCATGTATGAAATTGATACTGGTATAAGTGACAAAACTATTATAAAATCTTGAACATACAAATTTTTATTTAATTTTAAGTATCGATCATGTACTTAGCGTAAAATAATAAATCATAATTGCATTCAGCTTTTAAAGTTTACTCTCCCTACATGCCCATATTTAATTGTAATAAAACACTACAAAACTTGCAAACTACAAAATTTTATTCGCAGCATGGCTGTGTTAATTGGAGATGTTATTTAGATATATATTAGGGTTGATATATTATAATAAGTACAATATACCTTCATCGAATTCAATTTATGCCTGAGTAAAACAATTTTTTTAATGTTAAAATACATACTTTAATAATCAAAATACAATGGAAAAGAAATTTAAAATTATATTATTATGTATTATGTTAGTATTTTTTTGAATTTTTTATTTTTATGAAAAATATTTTCTGTAATTTTTTTTATTTAAAAATCGCATTTGGAAATACATTTTACATTTAAAAAATAACATTTTTACATCTTCACTTAAATCAATATGTTCGGAATAGACAACTAAGTTAGTTAAGTAATTTTTTCCGATTTTTATTCCATCTCCATTAGTATTTATGAAGACGTCGTTCAATTTTTTGATATCATTCAGAAAGTGGGCTTGTACAGTCCGCCTTCTGATACATGGTTTATCCAGGTATAAAATGACGAGCCTCTCAATTCTCCTGTTGGAACACCCAGATTTTCATGTTTTAATTTATGTGCAATAAATCCGGCTAAATGCTCTAGACCATCGCTTTCTAATTCTGTCAAATCGTGCTCCTCCGCTTGGATTATTTCTATTGTTGAAGGGATTTCTTCGATATTAAAATTTTTAAAAATTGTTGATGTCATGATTTTGGACTATACTCGAGCAATCTGTGTTTTAAACTTCTCACACAATCGTCTGGCACAAAATGTTTGTCACAGATACGAGCATTTTCTATATTAAAATTGTCCGGGCGTTTACATTTTATTTTCCACAACTGAGCCATTTCCTTATTTTTTGCAAATCGGAAAAAAACGTATTTTATACCGTTTCCATAATTTCTTTTTAATTGTTTACTATTGTTGCTATTGCAACTGCTCACTGCACATAACACCATATTATATAAATACTAATATAATTATTTTAAATTTAATTCAAATTTAAGAATCACAAAAATAAACGAATCTATTCACCGCATACTAATTGGTTTTATGAATTTTCTGTCACCGGATGACGTATTTTTGAGAAAAAGAGATAGGAATAGATGCGCTTGAGCATACCTATTAACTCTGTATATCGTGAAGTCAATTGGTGATTAGAAATGAAGCCCTTACAAAAACTATCAATTTATAAATTAATTTCTAATGTTAGCTTTCAAACAATTAATGTTATGTTAGCTTTCAAACTTATGATTCGATTATGCGAGTAATGACTCCAATCACTTGTGCAAAAGTTTACATACAGTAAACCGTTTTTTGGTTTCGTGTATGCCTTATCAATTAAAAGTCATATTTTTTGAAAATTATGTATTTAATAAATTGTAACACTCCTCATAATATCAATATAATAGAAAATGCTCAAGTTAAACACAGTTTAAACTACAAGAAAAATAAAAATTTATTATAAAACTACTTAAATTATGATGCAAAAATGTACATACAGTTTTAGAAAATTTCATATGTGATTCATATCATAATTAAAATTTCATATCATAATTAAACGAAATAATTATTGAACTAATACAAGGTCGGCTCGCCCTTAGATTTAATAACTGTTGCTATTCTCCTTGGCATTGAATCTACCAACCTATTTGTAGTAGTCGGCTTAATTTTATCTCACCCGGTTTGAAGTTCCAGCTTAAGTTCCTCTTTATTATTTATGTTGTGATTGTGAATCCTTTTCTTCCATTCATCCCATAGATATTCTATGGGATACATATCTGGGGACTGCGGAGGAGATTTAATCTGTTTTGGAACATTAAATAATAACCATTCCTTTACGACCATTGAGGTATGCTTATGGTCGTTCTCTTATTGAAAGATAAACGACTCTACCAATCTCAACTTTTGCACGCTATTTCTTAAATTATTTTTCAGAATGTTGTGATAACCAAATCTATTCATCGTTGTCTCAATAAATGCTAAATTCCCTGTTCCACTGGCCGATATATTGCCGTACATCATGACGCTACCTCCTCCTCCGTGTTGTACGGTCCCAACTATATTTCGTTTTTCCAGCTCACTATTTGGTGTTCATCATTCCCGTGTTCGACCATCACTACCGTGGATATTAAATTTGGTGTATCGCAGTGACGCCAGCTACCTTTCCGGCAATCGATTCCGTTCAGCATTCGGCTTTATTCTTGCCACCCTGCAGTTGAAACATAAGATCATCTGTCTTTGTCTTTTTTATGGCGGTTATCTCCATCCCTAACTCCTTGATATCAACACCACCTTTCACAGCTTTAAGTATATCAGCGTACGTGCGTTCTTCTGCCTTAACTATAACTGTTTCTTTCCGGTTTCGTGGGTTTCTCTTACGTCGCCAGATTTCTGTGTAACCTTTCTCCGCGTCAGGCTGCGTGACCTGCTTCACCGATATAAATTGCCGAGGAACGATCAAATTTCTTTTCGTAATCATCCAAATTAATTGGAGACAAATAGTTCTGCGAACTTAGCAGTACTAACCGTAAAAAACTATTTATCTGAGGTTGACAATAAATCAAGATTTTCAACCGGATTTTACTTTCTATTTCTATAATTTGTTGGTAAGATACATGAAAATTGCATCCACTTAGACGTCTGTACCACGAAAATCTCATTTCAAGATTGTCGATCTGGATGTAATCAACTTCATCTAAGGTTCATCTTTAGTTTAAACTACAAGAAAAATAACAATTTATTATAAAACTACTTAAATTATGATGCAAAAATGTACATACAGTTTTAGAAAATTTCATATGTGATCATAATTAAACGAAATAAATATTGAACTAATACAAGGTCGGCTCGCCCTTAGATTTAATAACTGTTGCTATTCTCCTTGGCATTGAATCTACCAACCTATGTGTAGTAGTCGGCTTAATTTTATCTCACCCGGTTTAAAGTTCCAGCTTAAGTTCCTTTTTATTATTTATGTTGTGATTGTGAATCCTTTTCTTCCATTCATCCCATAGATATTCTATGGGATACATATCTGGGGACTGCGGAGGAGATTTAATCTGTTTTGGAACATTAAATAATAACCATTCCTTTACGACCATTGAGGTATGCTTATGGTCGTTCTCTTATTGAAAGATAAACGACTACCAGTCTCAACTTTTGCACGCTATTTCTTAAATTATTTTTCAGAATGTTGTGATAACCAAATCTATTCATCGTCGTCTCAATAAATGCTAAATTCCCTGTTCCACTGGCCGATATATTGCCGTACATCATGACGCTACCTCCTCCTCCGTGTTGTACGGTCCCAACTATATTTCGTTTTTCCAGCTCACTATTTGGTGTTCATCATTCCCGTGTTCGACCATCACTACCGTGGATATTAAATTTGCTCTCGTCATTCAATATCACTGAGTTCCAAAAATCTTCACTGGATGGTGGAAAATAACTCCTTTTTTATTACCACAAGCATGATCATAGTTTAAACGTATCTTCTCATGATTGCCTAATGCATCAGATTAAGCACGTCATGAACGATAAACGCTCTGATTTTGCAGTACAAGCGCATTACTTTTCGATGTACGTAAAACATGTTCTTGTATAAGTTAATCTTTTTCGATCGAAAAAAAATCAAACAAAATGTTGAACATTCTACCGAAGGCGAAGAAATTTCCTCAACGTCTTTTTGAATCTTTTACGAGATGAAGAACCAGAAGATGAAAAACACGCCCTGTGTTTAGTTATCCACTCCGAAATTGGTGAGTCCATTGATACAGTGAAAAAAATGCTTACACGCATAGGTTGAAAAGCTGCTTTAATAGTAGAAAACAATTGTAAAAACTGCGCCGATTCAGGTCTTCATCAATAGTAAAATTTTCTTACTTTAATTTAATACAAAGAAATTTATAAATTTGTTAAAAATAAATTTATCAAGTTGAATGTATTATTTACGAATTATTTTATATTAGACGGAAAAAAGTTGTAGTAATAAGACAAATTGTAGCATGTATGATGCATTAATTTATACTAGTGAAGTATCGAGTTGTGATGCTGTTGAAAACATTTTAAATTTGACGAAATATTTCTGATTTGATTCAAACCAAATCCGTAAAAAAAAAAAAAATCCGTAAAAAACATTAACAATAATGCAAATCATAGTATTCTGTGGGACTAAATACATACATACACAATTAAATACATACACAATTGCATCATACACAATTGCATACATACACAATTGCATACATACACAAAAACATTCATTTTTTTGGGAATATGGGTATATATCGATTCATTTAATTCAATAACTTACTGTACTTATCAGGCTTGTGAGATGCTTAGGCAGTTTTAGTTTAGTTTTAAGAGAGTTGGTTATTCGTTTCAAATTTCCGTATTTCGAATAAATTTTTCCAACGCGATAAAATTCTATGCTTTCGGTGGGGAAATGCTGCAATATTTCTTCCTCAATTCGCTTGCTGGTCGAAAGAGATAGGTGAATCTCGTTATCATCGAAATATTGAGCGACTAAATTTACCATCTTTGTTCTATGGATATTTTGAAGCTTTTTATTTTTATTAAAATATTCCAAGATACGAGTAAGTCTTCCTTTATCGCGTTGATTTAAAATTTGTAAAAGAGGCACTGAATCTGGCACAGGTACTGATTTCTCGTTTGAAACATTCTTAGATTCGTGAGACGGATTGGGTATTATAACCATAACTTTTTCTTCGATAGGACAGTGGTATAGTGGAATTCCAATACTAGATCTCCAGCGCGATAAGTTAAATTCGAACCTGTTTTTTTCCCCCATTTTGCTAGAATGGAGTATTCCATTTATATGAAGGCTGGTCATCATTTTTAAAATGTCGATATCTACGTTTTGTTCTATAAAGAATAAAAATATAATTTAAACAAAAAACATAATATGTATATCAATTTATTTGTTACCAAGCAATGTATCCAACAGATTTAGCTGTCCCCAAGATGCTAATATAGATTCAAGTTCGTTGATTCCTTCATATAT
Organism: Nephrotoma appendiculata; assembly: GCA_947310385.1. NCBI lineage: Eukaryota > Metazoa > Arthropoda > Insecta > Diptera > Tipulidae > Nephrotoma > Nephrotoma appendiculata. The sequence continues at coordinate 84,341,725 of OX371225.1, forward strand.
TTGTGGTCGATTTTTAATTTCAGGAGACAAAAGTTCGGTGTAAGTTTTCGACATGTTTGAATTTGGAAATTCTTCCACATCCTCAAGATTGACATTATATTCGTTTATACTGAACATTATTTCTTGCAAACTCGGAAATTCGAAACTGAATGACGAAGCTTGAGGAAACATACAAAAATTATCAAATTAAATTCCAGGAGCTCTATTCTTGAAATCAGTGGAAATTTTCGTAATCGCAATACAATTTGCTATGAAATTCTTTATATTACTAAAATGTTTCGCCGGCTACTTTAATCATTTTTTTAAATTTCTTTTCTTTTTTTAAATTAAGAAACATAATTTTTTCTAACTACTAAGGGAAAAATTCTGACTGGGTAAATCAATACGGAATTATTCACTTAGTTACGGAAATAAATAATTGAAAACTCGCATATAAATTTGAAAAAATGATTATTTCCACCGATTTCAAGAATAGGGTCCCAGATTGACATAAATTATTTTACACAAATCGCATTATCATACACACATTGAATTTTACTTGAGTATTTATCAAAGACCAGAATTATTATAAATAAATTTGAAATTTTCTGATGAAATAAATAAAATATTGTAAATAAAAATAATTATAATAGACACAAATATTAAAAAAACATGTGCTGGCATTACACGCAATAGATGATATTAAAAATTTCGAGCTAATATTTTCATTTATTGATTGATTGATTGATTGATTAGAATGTACGGCCAAGACTAAGCAGGGATCCCGGATACGCCGGGCCTACCGTACACCCCTTTTACATATAACAAGATGGAGTGATAGGAAAGGTTGTTAGATATGATAGACTTGACCCGGTTACAGACACCTAAGTAGTCAATAGTTAGTAAAGCACAAGACGGCACAATTATTTTTGTTTTTTCGAGATATAAATAATCAGCAATCAACATTCTAAAAATTAATTGATTAATTAGTATAAATGTCCTGAACTGAAATTTCAAGTTTATGAGTGATTAAATTGTATATACCATATACATATCAATTTACAATAACGCGACGCCGGGCCCGCCACACACCTTTATTATTGCATCTTAAAAAAATTGATAATTAATAATGTTAACATCTGAATGGTAAATTTCCTGAAATAAAACGTCATTATTATGAGTTAGAGATTCATTATTTTGTACGATATAGTTAAATTATTCTTGAATAGAATAAATGTAATGTAATGATTATTATAACTAAATTAATTGTAATTTGGTTGTCGTAAAACAAATAAAATAAATTAAAATAAAATAAATCGAATCCAAATATTGTAGCATCAAATCAAACGGATGGATCCCCTCTTCAACGGATAACCTTATCATCCCTAATCTAATATAAATATGTTTATTTATAAAAAAAAAAAAAAAAAAAAAAAAGTGAAACAAAGACATCTGGTTTCAAAAATAGCTTATCTGGAATCTATAAGGTAATATATCAATAATAAATGTGCCACAGGACAGGTTAATAATCCCCAATACCTAAACAAATTAACAGATTACAATTTATTATAAACTAGAATTAAATAAAACTATTAAGCTAATCAGAAATCTGTAAGATGACAGAATTAGTAATAAGTAGCTAGTTAGTAGAAAATAATGTAATTAAAGAAATGCATTGATCTCAAAATACAAAAACCATCTAAGTGTGTATATCAATATTTGTCTGAAAAAATAAGTTAACCCATAAAGTTTTTCTCCACCGACACTTCAATGTAATTTAATCTATTAAAATAATATTACTAAACCAATTGTCGTGAGACAAATTAAATCTTAAATATACAATTAAATTAAATTAAAATAAGAAAAATTACAATTAAATTAAAATTAGAATTCACCCTATAATTAAAAATTCGTTATCTAGTTAGTAGTGGAAATCTATTATATTTCTAGCGATGGCAATTGTCACTTTAATGCAGTTCTTGAAGCAAACTAACTTCGATCTGAAACCACCAATTATATCACAAACATGATCAATTTGGAAGCTTCATCCAGTAAAACCTATTGAAAAAGCTTATAAGGAAGGAAATTCTTAATTACAAAATATATATCTAAATCAACTCAACCCGGGATTAAAACGAGTTTTGGTTATGTACAAATTATAATTTATTAATTACTAATAATAAAACTCAGTATGAATAACTGTCCAATCGGGAAACTATAAAGAAAATATAGTATTAATGTTTATCTCAGACGCTTCAAGAATCTTAAAAGAATTAGAAATTTTAACACTTTAAAATGTATTATTATTAGTAAGTACAATTGAACAGCATTGATTGACTTTTTTTTATATAATTAGAAGATACTACGGCTTCAAAAATCCTCTGAAATCAATAAAACCCATTTTAAAAAATAAATTAGCTTAATCCGGAACTACAATTATGAATAATAGTATTATTTAATGCACACCTGATAAACCTCGACAACTCTAAACTGCTAAGCAAATTAAAATATAATAATTTAATACTGAATAATTCGATAAAGGAATATTGCTAAAATTAGTTAATCTCTGAAATCAAAATACGACCAATTACCCCAACCCCACTCATCCACATCAGGGTTGTCGTTTTCCATAAGTCAAAAGTAGCAGAAATCGTGTAACAATAGGAGTATTTCGAGAATGAAAGGAGTAAATGAAAAAAACAAAATAAATTTCGTGATTTTATAGTTTATTTCAAACAAAAATAAAAAACATAACATAACAACATAAATAAAATAAAAAATAAAAATAAAGTACAATTCATTGCAATTAGTAAAATATAATTTAATTACTGATTTAGCAATTAGGAACTCAGTTCATATACATTTGTAGGTGATTAATGAAATACATACAAGTTATTTATTATATTTAGTAATCAGCTCCTTTGAGGGATTCCATTGGCTTGCATCTGTCCCGTCCAATAACTCTCGCGCCATAAGAATGGCATTTACTGTTGAGGTTAACAATAAATTTCGCTTTTTGTCTTTGATAAGGTTGACGTGGGAAAATATACGTTCGGCGGCTGCGCTGCTATGCGGAAAACTCAAAATAGATCCTACGAAATTTCGAAGATTTGGATACATTTTCTCGTTAGCACCATTTTTCATATTAAATATACACCGCCAAAAATCTTCGAAGTTTTGTTCAAGATCAACAGTTTCTTGATTAATTAAGAAGCGCCATTCCTCATCTAAATCTTCTATAGAATCCTCATCAATCAAATTCGGAAACAACCGAATAAGTGGTGCCAAACTTTCTGCCTTACGTTTGGGATTCAAGCACTGTACGGCCACTAACACGTCGTCGTCGAATTTAATTCGAGTGCGGATTTGGCTACATAATTCCATATAGTACTTACAACAAGAATTCTTCACGCGGTTGACTGCCTCTTGTGAAATTGTCCCACATTTGATCATTATGTCGGCCTTGGCTCCAATATAATTTTTCTCCAGATCTAAAATATTATTTAAATTTGTAAAATCAGTTTTATCCAACACCTCATCATTGATCATATCAGGTTTAACAAAGTTTGATAAAATAGTTTTAAAATATCCCTTAATGGTTGGTAGTAGCACGTGGAATCGTGGAGTTTCCGATTGGTACTCTATATTGATTTTGTTAGTTAGTTTTAAAATATATGAAATGAAATTATAGTAGAGCAGATTTTCGTCGGTCATTTCGCTATAGATGCTTTGGGCCATGTCGGCATTCGTTTCCAGCTGATATGATATGAAAAAATGTTTAAGTGCAACCCATTGTTCTACAATTCGCGATGTTACCGCTTCCAATGACAACCATCTTGTTGATGAAATTTTTAATATTTTGTGAGTTTCAATATTAAAGTATTCTTGAAAATTTTTGAACTCAGATTGGCGTTTCGAACTATGAGCAAAAAATAAATAAATATTGCGAGCTAAATTTTCCAAATGGATAGGAAGTTTTTTTGCCGCGGCACAAGAGCAGAGGTGTAGCGAATGGCATGTGCATCCCATGACATATAAATTTGGTTGTAGGCTTTTCAGTAATGTTTTTACACCATTTTTTTTGCCCATCATTACACTGGCATTATCAGATGCAAACCCGATTAAATTGTTGATTGGCACTTTAAAACTTTCAAAATGTTTCAAAATTTCCGTATAAATTGTTTTTGCGTCAGAACTATTCAGTTTCAGAAGCCCGAAAAACCTATCCCGAACTTTTCCTATGGCGAAATCGAAATATCGCACGATCAAAACTAAACATTTATTGACACTTACATCTGTCGTTTCGTCTATAATCAATGAGAACTTTTGTTCTCGCAAATGGCAAGCGACATTCTCGAAGCCTTCTTCTAGAAGACATTTATTTGTAGTATATGTTGCCTTAGTTTTACCGCACTTTAGATCTTTGACAATTGCGGAATCTGAGGCCACGGATTTGATCAACAAAATTAAAGGTGCTATTAAACTAAAAGCTAAATTATGTTGAATGATAAACATAATAATACGCAGTTCCACTGTTTTAGTTTGTAAAATTTTTTTTTTAAAATTATTGCATTGATCTGAATCAAATATTGCTGGTTGATTTTTTAAAGATTTCATGGTGTTGTTATGAAAGTCGGATTTATCATGCCTAGCAATGTGTACTATGTTATTAGTTAAAATTTGGTGGCAAAACTTACATTTTGGTTTCTCGATTCCATTTGAGTCAATCATTTTTTCTAGCCAACTATACTTTTCTATCCAAATTGGACGAAACTTTTGTTTTTTAGGCGGCGCGCGTTTTTTTTCACCATCACCAACATCACTGCACAAATTGGTTATACTCGTATTATATCGCTGTACAATTGATTCACCAGAATTTGAATTGCAATCCATTTCTTCTGCAGAAAACTTCCGTTTTTTATTTTCTGTTGGTCGAGATGATTGTTTATTTAACCTCTTTGTTATTTCTTGAGATTCTGATGACGAACAAGCGACCGTCTCGATTTCGTCACTTACGCTTGTATTTTTGTGTAATTTAATTAGATACTTCTCCATCTTTGTACGTAAGTCACAAATTATAAACACAATTAATTAACTTCAATTACATATGCACGTGGCACATGGCACAAAATGACAAAGAAAATTAAACATGAAATTGTCAACTGCGTTGTAATTTGGAAATGAAAAGGATATATATATACTTTTACTATTAACTTGGATGACAATATTAAAACAATAGAATACAAAAGCGAGTAATAGAAAAAGACAAACAGATAAAAAAATTGAAACAATTAAAAAAGGAAATCCGAAAGTTTTTATATTGAATTTCATTTTTTCTTTTATTATATGATTTCGGATAACGGAAGAGTATATTTTAAATAGATGTGGTTTTCTCGCTTACGCAAATAAAAAAGAAAGAAAACCCTAATTTTTTCAGGGGAGTATAGATTTGATTTGCGGAGCATAGTAGTACATCGGTGATGAAAGTAGTACATTTACTCCTATAGTAGTACTTTCGACAACACTGATCCACATCTCGCACATGTGACGGAGAAATGAAACCCCGAGTCACCCGAGCACAAACTTCGTCCATCCATCCCCAATTCAGATAAAGTACCCCGTACCCTCAAGCAAATCTTTACTCAGAATTTCACCATTCTCCTCTACGACGTCCCTAATCCGATGACCACCAATACATAGAGTACAATAGAGAAGAAAAACGAACGAAATTACTACTTTTCATGCATACAATACACTACAACTACACTAAAAAAGACACCACCACGGAAAATGGCAAATCTCCAAACGAAAACCACCCCAAAAACAAAAAACAATTCACCAAAACTAATGATATACAAACAAAGTCAACGCCCAGGAGAATGAAAATTCATTTATACACCGCACCTGGTACAAGATACAAACCAATAGAGCCAAAAAACTTTCCAAAAAAAACTCCATAACATTTGCACAAAAGCTTTCCCCATGTTTACGTTCCACATATGTACAAAGAAAGTCCCTACATTTCGAGAAGGCCACATACACATGCATAGACACTGATTAAACAGTTATCAGATTTAATATATATTCTTCATTCTAGCACGATCATGCACAACCACACACATACACAATGAAACACCTTTTTACAATAAATGTACAAGTAAATATGTACATAATAAAAGCAACGTGGTTACAAAATTACCATAATCAGAAAATCGAAAATCGTCGGTCATGAAACATGGTTACTCGCAAAAACAACAACAAAAATGTTTAAGAGTGTAGCGAAAACAAAATGAAATGAAAACAAAACTCCCCTGATCTTGTATTTTGTTCCTTCGTAATCAATACATACATACATACATACATACCCAACAAGCTGTGTGCATACATCGCAAAACCACATTTTCGGTGATTATTGAAATGTATATCCCGCTATACACATCCAATACTATCTCCATGCAAAGTATAATGTACATACATACGTCACAATAAATATACAAGTAAATATGTATATAAAAGAAAACGGAGGTTACAAAATTATCATAATCAGTAAAACAAAATATAGTAAAACGAAAAATAATCGTCGGTCAGCAAACATGCTTAATTGCTTACTCGCAAAAACAACAACAAAATTGCTAACGAGTGTAGCAAAACAACAGTTACCTAGCGTTTATATGTATATGTATTTAAATTTTCTTATAAAAATTATGTTTTGTGAGAATGTAATATAGGTTAAAAATGGAAAAACACTTATCTTGAGCATCAAAAAAGTCCTATACATATTGAAAAATTACACACAATGCGTATGATGCATTCTACAACGGTATCAAAATACATATAAACGAAATTGTTATATACATATTCTGTGCCATTGCAAGCGCATCACACACAAATTATTACAACTATTCAATATGAATAACTTTTCACTTTACACTTTCACTACTTTTAAAACCCACAAATTAATTCACGTCGATTATAGAACTCGCCGGATTTACAGCGGCGGGAGTCCAAACTCCATATAAAAAAAATTAAAATCATTAATTTGAATCAAAGTTGCGTTGAAAAACAGGTTTGTTTTCATATAATTCTGTTTTTACGATTCGCAAACCATTCGTAATGTTCTAGCTGCGGATTTCAAACGAATGTTTTTGTTTGATTTGCGTAAAAATAAAACCAGTTTTACATGCAACCTTGATCGAAATTCATGATTTTAATTTTTTTTATATGGACTTTGGACTCCCGCCGCAGTAAATCCGGCGAGTTCTATAATCGACGTGATTTAATATTATTATTATTATTACCACTTATATATGCCATATTATTAATTAATTAGTTAATTCTAACACATTTGAATTAATTACTTATATATATATATATATATATATATATATATATATATATATATATATATATATATATATATATATATATATATATATAGAGGAGAGACAAAAAACACGTCTTTCCTCTACGATGTACAATCGCCGACCTTCGAGCTAATATTTTAATTTATGTTAATAAATTAAAATATCTTTTAATCTAAGCATAGATTTTCCTTTGGAAGTTTTAATTATTGTGACTCGTGGACTGACAATTTCTTGAAAGGTTAGAATATGATACCCTCTTAACAACCGAGGATCAACTTCATAAGCAACGTAGTGCTCATTAAATAAAATGTTCCTTAATTCTTGGCAAAACAAAAAAATATCTTTGTTAGTTCTGATTATGTGTATTACTTACATATATTATAAATAGTATAATCGTCGGATAATTTAGCCAGCAGATAATCCTTTTCGTAAATTATTCCATTAAATTCAATTTTATTGAACAACATTACATGTTCCTCATCACTATTTATTTTATTACAAATTAAGGTCATAAATCTGCTAGTTTTTTCCTCTGGTAATTTGATTTAAAAATTAACCGAACTCTTTGTAAAATTTAATATTTGATTACAAAAGACAATTGAAATTTTCTTGCTATAGTTAAGCAAATATTACCGGACAAGTGGTGCAGTGGTTAAAGCTTCGGCACTTGAAGCGGGAGGTACTGGGTTCGAATCCCATCAGAGGCTAGATGCAAATCGAATTTTCATCATCGATTACGATCGGTGATGTTAATAAACACAACTAAGACCCTCTGATGGAGTGCAGAATTCAGCGCCGACCCACCGTCCATGTCAATGTACAGGTTGGCATGGAGCTTGCAATGTGCAGGTGGTAATACTGTAGTTGTGTGAGTAGGTGAATAGGTGAATGGGTTAATGATGTAGCGTGAATGCGTGGTATCACAATGGCCTAAAAAAATGGCCTAAGTGTCAACCACTGAAACCTAACCTAACCTAAGCAAATATTCTTACGGGAAGTTATGTTATGTGTATACATTTTGAAAGGCTTATGTTTTGCCTCAAATTTGAAACACCAAAATGTTCGAATTGGCCCACACCGTTTTATAATAGTTGGGTAATGATTTAACATGTGATGCTTTGGTTTTAAAGAATCATCGAACAATTTTAGATATTGAGAGTGATGAAGGGTGATTTTTTCTTTGAGCGCTTTAATCAAAGAATCAGTTATTTTAAATGCTAAGATAAGATCAATTATTTCAACTAACGTTATTAATAATTGCCATACTTCATCATTTGGTGGTACAAAATCCACTACTACATTAAAGGTAAATACATAACGACAGTAAGCATCTCACGGGCCGACATTTTGAAATGCTTCTTTTGCAAATGTATTAGCTTTACTACAGTCGAGTAGTTTTTTATTTCTGTAGGTCCGTACTCAAAGTTTTGTTTTCTGTGGTTTAGAGTTTCTAACGAAAAATAATTCATTTTGTGAATAAAATATATTAGCATATGTAATAGATCATAATGACAAATCCCTTCTAACACATGATGCATCGCATCTATCGAATAATTGTCTATAACGTGGAATGATGGTATATGGCGTTAAATACAGTTTCATTTATTATTCCGGTTAGTTGGGAATTCCCAAGCAAAATATCGTTATTGAAATTTTCTAAATTTCTCAACAAACCTGTTTGTTCTTCGCACAAAAGCTTTGTTTCAGCTTTAGTGGCTTTAAAAATACGACAAAACGAATTGCTCGGGAAGGATTTATTAAAACCAAGAAGTGTGTTTAAACCTAAGTTGTCTCCAAAAAATAACCCTAGAACAAAATAAATCTTTCGAGTATTACCATTTTCATCTTCAATAGATATACCGTCTTGTTCTAAACTAATCAATTCCGTTACAAGTGGTTTAAGCACTTATTGGTGCCATATTTTTTAATGTCCTGAGATTTTACCACACATGCTAAATATATATCTTCTAATTTAGACCTTTCGGCATTAAGACATGGGAAAGTGTAATAGAAGTTACATACTGAATGAGTAGAAGAATGTGATCCACGTGGATTATTTATCTCCAGATCATCAGCATATAAAAAATATGGAATAATAATTCTACCAGGGTACAATTTACATTTTTCTTTCCAAAGTGATCCCTGGACAAAGTTCGTAAATTCAGCTTGATCTTGTTGTAAATGTTCCATTTGTTTAACAGTTTCGGTTAACACATTTTTTTGCTCAAATAGCAAACGGAATTGGTTTCGTATTGGTAATAAGGAGCCTTTCACGAATTTATCTCCATATTGAAATTGATCTCGTCGATAAATCGTTTCGATTTCGTCACTAATTACAAAATCATCAATGGAATTCATGTAACCGGTTGTTTTTAAAGATTTGCATAATGAAAAATCAGTACTACAATTTTTGAAGGGGTTTCTGCATTTACCAATTAAACTAATAAGATCATTATAAATGTTAAAAAAATCAGCTTCAAGAAAATGTGTACCGAACATTTGAACTACATTAAGCAATGCAATGGATTTATAATCAAAGCCAATAAACTTTCTTGTATTGAGTTTCCTAAGCCAAAATGGTTTCTGGTTTCATCTTGATTAATTGATGAATAAACTACATCAATTGTTGGGATGGAAGTAAGGTTATCAGGATATTGTTCATTTTGATCAAATTGTGCGTTTTTTTCAACTTGAATGCCCGGAGTATTTAGAGATTCTTCGATTGCTTTATCATTATGTTTCCGTAAAATATGGTGTTTATAAGAAGATGCATTGTTAAACAGTTGACGACAGGAATCATTAGAACATCGAAAATTACAACCGTGACCTTTAAAATCATGCGTTTTTCTTAAGTGTTGAATGAGCGTATCAACTATGTGAAATGTTTTACGACAAATAAAACAGTTCATCTTAAAGCTTGATTTATATTATACGTTCCTTTCAAATCCTTCATTTTTCGTATCAGACAAAAAAAAAACATTGTTAGATGTATTTTCATAGTAGTATTTATATTATCCGTTCCGTACTTGTAGGAACGGATAATATAAATACTCCTATATAAAATATATGTAACAATGTTTTTTTTTTGTCTGATACGATAAATGAAGGAACTGAAAGGAAGGTATAATATAAATCGAGCTTAATTCGAACTTGAACGAAATTTTAGAATATGTCCTAGAATAAAACGTAAAATGAATTTTTGAAGAGAATTGGTTTCAAACAAGTAATGTTACTTTTTGCCACTTGGTCAAATGATGTTTAAATAATATTTTGGTGGCAAAATTTGAAGGAGTAAATAATTCGACTATGTGTCTTTCCTTCATACATTTCAAAGTTTTGATTGAAACATTTTTTGCTGTAAATATTAAAGGATTTAAGTATATTTTTAAAAAATTATAGGGTTTAATTTTATATTTTACATTGCAATATACTGAAAACTTCTGTTGGATGAAGTGCATTTCCATCGAAAATATTAAAAGGTTTTTGAATTCCAGATTCATTATGTGGCGTGTTTTGATGATCACTTTTATTGTCAAAAAAATTGTTTAAGCGAGTGTATGTTTTCCATTATTGTCATACTCGTAATATATTTTAGAATATGCTTCTGAGGTATCATCCATATTGTATTGAACTCGTATACTGCTTTAAAATTTTTTAGTAACTGAAATATTAAAGAAATTAGCTAATATATTTTCGAAATTTAGAAAAATAAATTTAGGGTATAAATTTTTTATTAAAATGGCTGGAACCTATTTAGAAGCTCCGCACTCTATAACTATTTTTAGCCATATTATACTGTGTATAATACTGTTAAAAATCCCGTTATCGGATTTAATCTAACATTTAAATATTTAATCTTTGAGTTTAATTTGTCGAACGCGTTTACTTTAGTTTTAACCGAATCTGGTGGCGACCAAAATTTAGAATTGGTATTTATCTAAAGTTTTTTACTTTTTACGCTATTTGCCGTAGGCACTTGGCGAAACACACTTATACTTAATAAACACATTTTTATTAATCACTTGTTTTTTGTTTCGCAGAATTATTTTGAATAATTTTCAAAAAGTTTAAAAAATCACTCGATCGATTTCGACTTGTTAGGTCATCATCAGGAGTATCTACTCCTGATGATGACCTAACAAGTCGAAAACGATCAAGTGATTTTTTAAACTTTTTGTAAATTATTCAAAATAATTCTGCGAAACAAAAAACAAGTGTTTAATAAAAATGTGTTTATTAAGTAAAGTTTTTTATATCATTTTCCTCATTATACCTTTGTAGGTGTACAATTTTTTATGTATTTAAAATATTTTTTTATTTTTTAATTCTGAAAATTTTTCCCCATCCCAATCTAAATGTCATTTACGAGGGCAAATCAAAGTCTTGCAATATCATATGAAAAAAAGAGTGAGTGAGACAGCAATATTTTTATTTTTCGACATAATCTCCTTTAAGGTATATACATTTGTCACATCGATCAATTAACTTGCCTAAACACTCTAAAAAAAAAGATTTCTTTTGCTCCATAAAATATTCATTTACAACAGACTGTACTTCATAGTCACTGGAAAATTTCCGGCCCCTTAGTGTTTTTTTAAATTGGGAAACAGAAAGTAGTCACTGGATGCCAAGTCTGGACTGTACGGTGGATGCGGAATTTCCACGAAGCCGCACTCCTTTAATGCAGCTTGAGCAATATTAGCCTTGTGCACTGGTGCATTGTCGTGAAGAAGCAAGATTTTTTCCCTAACTTTCCTTGGCCGTTTTTCCCGGATCGCTTTTTTAATTTTTCGCAAAACCTCTGCGTAATATATGCCTGTGATTGTGGTTTTCGGTGGCATATAATCGATTATCAAAATTCCTTCAGCATCCCAAAAAATTGTTGCCAAAACCTTACCAGCAGACGGTTGAGTTTTGAATTTCTTTGGTGGTGGTTCACTACGTTTAATCCATTACTTCGATTCTTGTTTGGATTCCGGATCCCAATGATGAAGCCATGCTTCATCGCCTGTTATTATGTTATCCAAGAAATTTTCTGGATCTTCTTTGTACATATCTAAAATCGCCTTTGAAGTTTGAACACGCATTTTTTTTTGTTCTGCATTCAACAAACGGGGAACCCATCGCGCACTTACTTTCGACATGTGAAGGTGGTCATGTAATATAGTATATGTGGTACCATATGAAAGAGAAAGTCTCCACGCTAACCGCGGAACAGAAATACGCCGGTCCTCCAATACAATAGATTCGGCCAAAATTACGTTTTCATGGCTAATAGCATCTGCTGCCCGACCCGATCGGTTGTCGTTTTCTAATGACTCCCGACCACTTTTGAATAAGTTTACCCACCTTCTTACTATGACATATGATGGTGCAGATTCGCCGTAAACTTTTGATATATAGTTGAATATATAAATTGCATTTCGTCCATCTTTACAGAAACATTTAATAACGGCGCGATATTCAATTTCATTCATTTTAAGAAAAATTCAAAACACGTGTTACTAAATTGACAAAAACAAACGAACTGTAAAATTTACATCGAAATGTTCTTCTAGAAGTTTCATCGCGACAAAAAATGGTTTTGAAAAATATATTGTTGTCTCACTCTTTTTTTTTTCATATGATATTGTAAGACTTTTTGATATACCCTCGTATATGGCTTAAATCCCAGGATGATAATAAATAGAAGAGATCTTTATCTTCTATAATTGAAGACTCTGTTACGTTACATTGCCCTCACAGTCTGTTGATCCATTATCTACGTCGCTTTGTCCCATATAAATTTCATCGTTTTCCATTGATCTGCTACCATAACTTGATGAAGATTGTATATCACAATCGATAACTTCTCGGAGCAATGTTCCAATATTTATTTCGTTACTCATCACTAATTATTCAATCACACTAGTTATTATTATAATCACATTAGTTATATTAAAAATAATATTTTGATCTGATCAATTTTGATTCTTGTATTCTGTATTCGTCAAGAGGAGGACCGTTAAAGTAATTTAAAGGAAATATAAATTTGGTCTCGCTTCTTGATAATATTTTATATGAAGCATAATGCTTTAAATACACGACTGAGTATTTGTGGCAAATAACATAAGGTAGGATAGGTAAGATCAATATTATTCAGAAATATTGAAATTATTTTATATAGTTCTATGTGATAAGGTACGGATCTTATGACGTACATGTTTGCTTTATAAAAAATTTCATTATAACTTAGTTTACTATAAAATTTAAGTTCGCTCATGTGAAAACCAAACTCAATAATGAGATTCTTTTCAACTGAAACTGGAACGACATCTGATTCGTTTACCTTCGGCTCTAATTCGATTTCAGATACTAAATCATACGCAAATTTCAATTGCAATTTTAAACATAGGCTTAGTGTAATATTTACTCGACTGTTCATGTTTATAGCATATTTCTTTAGTTGAAAGTGCTTTGCTTCAAATCGAAAACAATTTAGATAGCGTAAATGTCCAGAATTTCGTATAATTCTGGGATAATGTGTTAGAAAATGAAACTTTGGTTTTAGTGTGTCTTTAAAATAATCTGATATACTCTAAATTATTTCTTTCGAATTTTAATTTAAGTTCGAAATTTAACGAAAATATTTTCGTTAAATTTCGGAGGCATCATTAAATCTACAAGTTGAACAAATTCGATAAAGAAAATCCAGATCTCGTTTATAGGATTAACTAAATGACCTATCAATAATGGCAGAAAGTGTGTTAAATGCATCATTTCTCGCGCTGCCGAGTTCAGTTTTTTATTTTTCAAATGAGTCATTTTAATATCTTTGAAAATATTTCCTACCTCTGTTTCTCCATAGGGAAAAGTATTTTTATTTGATTAAATTGTTCCAATGTAAAATATTTGGTCGCCTCAATGAAATGTAATAAAATAGAGGAAATAGTGTAATTACATACTCCCTCAAATAAATCGTGCATTAAGTCAGCCGCATAATTATCTGTAACATGAAAAGAATTCAGATTGTTCCAAATACAATCATCATTTATACCTGTCTGCTTAAAGTCATTTACACGAACATCCAATTTATAATTATCTAAAGTACGTATTTTATCAGTAATTTCTGTAGCTAGGGTTAGATTTTCATTTTTATTAGATTTACAAAACCGACATTAATAATTTGACGAAACTCCCTTATTGAATCCCATTATACTATTCAAACCTAAATTATCGCCTAATATTTTCTATTAGGTATACTTTTCATAAGGTAAAAGTAAAAGGCAAGTCATAAGGAAAAGTATTTTACGTTGGGGATGCACTGTTAGAACTGATAAAGCAAAAATTTAGGACGAAAATTTCAAATTGATACATACGAGGGCAAATCAAAAAGTCTTGCAATATCATATGAAAAAAAAGAGTGAGAGAGACAGCAATATTTTTATTTTTCGACATAATCTCCTTTAAGGTTTATACATTTGTCACATCGATCAATTAACTTACCTAAACCCTCTAAAAAAAAAGATTTCTTTTGCTCCATAAAATATTCATTTACAACAGACTGTACTTCATAGTCACTGGAAAATTTCCGGCCCCTTAGTGTTTTTTTCAAATTGGGAAAGAGAAGTAGTCACTGGGTGCCAAGTCTAGACTGTACGGTGGATGCGGAATTTCCACGAAGCCGCAGTCCTTTAATGCAGCTTGAGCAATATTAGCCTTGCGCACTGGTGTATTGTCGTGAAGAAGCAAGATTTTTTTCCTAACTTTCCTTGGCCGTTTTTCCCGGATCGCTTTTTTCAATTTTCGCAAAACCTCTGCGTAATATATGCCTGTGATTGTGGTTTTCGGTGGCATATAATCGATTATCAAAATTCCTTCAGCATCCCAAAAAATTGTTGCCAAAACCTTACCAGCAGACGGTTGAGTTTTGAATTTCTTTGGTGGTGGTTCACTACGTTTAATCCATTGCATCGATTCTTGTTTGGATTCCAGATCCCAGTGATGAAGCCATGTTTCATCGCCTGTTATTATGTTACCCAAGAAATTTTCTGGATCTGCTTTGTACATATCTAAAATCGCCTTTGAAGTTTAAACACGCATTTTTTTTTGTTCAGCATTCAACAAACGGGGAACCCATCGCGCACTTACTTTCGACATGTGAAGGTGGTCATGTAATATAGTATATGTGGTACCGTATGAAAGAGAAAGTCTCCACGCTAACCGCGGAACAGAAATACGCCGGTCCTCCAATACAATAGAATCAGCCAAAATTACGTTTTCATGGCTAATAGCATCTGCTGGCCGACCCGAGCGGTTATCGTCTTATAATGACTCCCAACCACTTTTGAATAATTTTACCCACTTTGTTACTGTGGCATATGATGGTGCAGATTCGCCGTAAACTTTTGATATATAGTTGAATATATAAATTGCATTTCGTCCATCTTTATAGAAAAATTTAGTAACGGCGCGATATTCAATTTCATTCATTTTAAGAAAAATTCAAAACACATGTTACTAAATTGACAAAAACAAACGAACCGTAAAATTTACATCGAAATGTTCTTCTAGAAGTTTCATCGTGACAAAAAATGGTTTTGAAAAATATATTGTTGTCTCACTCACTCGTTTTTTTCATATGATATTGCAAGACTTTTTGATATACCCTCGTAGTTTGTTTGTCATATTAAAAACTAGATTAGCATTTGAATTGGAAGCAAAATGTTCGAAATCAAGTATAAAATTTTGCCAGTTGCTTGAAATAAGTTTCAAAATCTTATATATTATAAACTTAAATACAACTTAAAGTCTTACTAATGCTCAGCGTTGATGCTGAGGTTAGATTATTTTAACAGACAATGGCTGTTTTCGAAACGAATACTTGGTGACTTATTTTCTGTCTCTTTCTTCTATAAAACTAATTTGGTTGTCAAATGTTTATCAAGTAAATAGATCAAGTCTCCACTTATCCGCTTATTGGTAATACCTTCCGTTTGTAATCATACATTCGCATTATTTTTTTACCATACAATTTTGTAGTTCTTGTAGTTGTATCGCCAAATAATCTCCGTAAATTTATTGTGGAGTATCAAGTATACACTTATTCGCTTATTGGTAATACCTTTCGTGAGTAACTAAAATAAAATAAAATCATAAATTGCGTATTGTATTCAAAACTTGATTGTTCCCGGACTTAAGATGATTTTATATAAATTTCACTTAAACTAAAAATTAAATTTTTCTTTAATAAAATATTATCACCAATAACCTTCGTTTGGTTGGGCGCGACGTACTAAAATAGAAAAGGAATAAAGAAATAAGAATGTCGATATGTATTCGTCTCTATTATTTTGTGATTTTAGTACTTCTTTTAAATTAGTTACATAATCAGCAAGACCCTTGGTGCTGTATTGAATATCATCTACATCGGCTAATGTCGCTACCCCAGTTATTTTTGACTGAATCCATCCAATAAATGGTAATAATCCATGATCAAGCCACCTTTTTTTCCGATGTATTTCCAATTTCTCAGGTAAGTCATTAAGAATATCAACCATTTGAGAATATGTTCCACAATCTTTAAATTTCGGATTAGGACTAACTTTGATATGTCGTGGAACTGGAATATGAATAGCCATAAGATAGTTTGAATCATAAACAAAGACATCATTTAATTTTGAGGTAATCATTCCAGAGTGTACTATTGATAAATTAAATGATTCTCATCTTTCAAATAACAACCACAGGGAATATTTACTAATGAAATTGAATTTTCAGAACCAATTATAAGTTGTTGGTCTCGTGATTGACAGGAAAGGGTAATATTTTTTGTAACACCTGAATAAATCCAAGTGGAAGTATTAAAAGTAATCCACTCAGGAGGATTACTAATTATATTATATAATTTGCATTTATTTTTAATAGTTGACATCTTTCCTCCTCTTAAAATCATGTGTAAGCAGTGATCAGTTTTCAATGAACTTATTGTAGTGATTTTGCACAAACAGGACGGTTCAGATAATGGTTGAGATGATAAACATTCGTCTGTAAAGTCATCTAAAACGAATAATGATTGGTCAGTTTCAATAATTCTATGAAGAGCAGAGTTCGTTATTTGGTAAAACTGGTTCTGAATTTTAATTGGAATTGAAGATAATTTATATATCGAAGTCATATTTTTCATTGAAGTTAGTGGAATTGCTACAACAATTTGCAAATCATCCTGTGAGTCATCACATGTTGCAATTTTGAATTTGTAATAATAATCAATCTGTGACAAAGGTATGGCTAATTGGTAATTATTCGGTATTTTAATTGAAGATAATAATTCTTTAAAATAATTCTGATTAATCATTTGATAAGGTATTAAGCCTAGTTTACATAATATTTTACTTTCGCTAAATTTTTTATCCCATTGATCAACAAGTAGATTATTTACTGTCCAAGCTGAAAAAGTTAATACAGCCGCCATTACTCCATGTACCTCCTCTGATGTTGTTCTTGTGAGATGATCCATTAACTTGAAGTTATAATTTACACGATCTTCTAATTCTGTTAAGTGTTGTGAAAGAAATTCTGTTTTTTTATCGATGATTTCAACACCATGAATAAATGATTCAATTTGATTATTTTGTGATTTTAGTACTTCTTTTAAATTAGTTACATAATCAGCAAGACCCTTGGTGCTGTATTGAATATCATCTATATCGGCTAATGTCGCTACCCCAGTTATTTTTGACTGAATCCATCCAATAAATGGTAATAATCCATGATCAAGCCACCTTTTTTTCCGATGTATTTCCAATTTCTCAGGTAAGTCATTAAGAATATCAACCATTTGAGAATATGTTCCACAATCTTTAAATTTCGGATTAGGACTAACTTTGATATGTCGTGGAACTGGAATATGAATAGCCATAAGATAGTTTGAATCATAAACAAAGACATCATTTAATTTTGAAGTAATCATTCCAGAGTGTACTATTGATAAATTAAATGATTCTCATCTTTCAAATAACAACCACAGGGAATATTTACTAATGAAATTGAATTTTCAGAACCAATTATAAGTTGTTGGTCTCGTGATTGACAGGAAAGGGTAATATTTTTTGTAACACCTGAATAAATCCAAGTGGAAGTATTAAAAGTAATCCACTCAGGAGGATTACTAATTATATTATATAATTTGCATTTATTTTTAATAGTTGACATCTTTCCTCCTCTTAAAATCATGTGTAAGCAGTGATCAGTTTTCAATGAACTTATTGTAGTGATTTTGCACAAACAGGACGTTTCAAATAATGGTTGAGATGATAAACATTCGTCTGTAAAGTCATCTAAAACGAATAATGATTGGTCAGTTTCAATAATTCTATGAAGAGCAGAGTTCGTTATTTGGTAAAACTGGTTCTGAATTTTAATTGGAATTGAAGATAATTTATATATCGAAGTCATATTTTTCATTGAAGTTAGTGGAATTGCTACAACAATTTGCAAATCATCCTGTGAGTCATCACATGTTGCAATTTTGAATTTGTAATAATAATCAATCTGTGACAAAGGTATGGCTAATTGGTAATTATTCGGTATTTTAATTGAAGATAATAATTCTTTAAAATAATTCTGATTAATCATTTGATAAGGTATTAAGCCTAGTTTACATAATATTTTACTTTCGCTAAATTTTTTATCCCATTGATCAACAAGTAGATTATTTACTGTCCAAGCTGAAAAAGTTAATACAGCCGCCATTACTCCATGTACCTCCTCTGATGTTGTTCTTGTGAGATGATCCATTAACTTGAAGTTATAATTTACACGATCTTCTAATTCTGTTAAGTGTTGTGAAAGAAATTCTGTTTTTTTATCGATGATTTCAACACCATGAATAAATGATTCAATTTGATTATTTTGTGATTTTAGTACTTCTTTTAAATTAGTTACATAATCAGCAAGACCCTTGGTGCTGTATTGAATATCATCTATATCGGCTAATGTCGCTACCCCAGTTATTTTTGACTGAATCCATCCAATAAATGGTAATAATCCATGATCAAGCCACCTTTTTTTCCGATGTATTTCCAATTTCTCAGGTAAGTCATTAAGAATATCAACCATTTGAGAATATGTTCCACAATCTTTAAATTTCGGATTAGGACTAACTTTGATATGTCGTGGAACTGGAATATGAATAGCCATAAGATAGTTTGAATCATAAACAAAGACATCATTTAATTTTGAAGTAATCATTCCAGAGTGTACTATTGATAAATTAAATGATTCTCATCTTTCAAATAACAACCACAGGGAATATTTACTAATGAAATTGAATTTTCAGAACCAATTATAAGTTGTTGGTCTCGTGATTGACAGGAAAGGGTAATATTTTTTGTAACACCTGAATAAATCCAAGTGGAAGTATTAAAAGTAATCCACTCAGGAGGATTACTAATTATATTATATAATTTGCATTTATTTTTAATAGTTGACATCTTTCCTCCTCTTAAAATCATGTGTAAGCAGTGATCAGTTTTCAATGAACTTATTGTAGTGATTTTGCACAAACAGGACGTTTCAAATAATGGTTGAGATGATAAACATTCGTCTGTAAAGTCATCTAAAACGAATAATGATTGGTCAGTTTCAATAATTCTATGAGGAGCAGAGTTCGTTATTTGGTAAAACTGGTTCTGAATTTTAATTGGAATTGAAGATAATTTATATATCGAAGTTATATTTTTCATTGAAGTTAGTGGAATTGCTACAACAATTTGCAAATCATCCTGTGAGTCATCACATGTTGCAATTTTGAATTTGTAATAATAATCAATCTGTGACAAAGGTATGGCTAATTGGTAATTATTCGGTATTTTAATTGAATATAATAATTCTTTAAAATAATTCTGATTAATCATTTGATAAGGTATTAAGCCTAGTTTACATAATATTTTACTTTCGCTAAATTTTTTATCCCATTGATCAACAAGTAGATTATTTACTGTCCAAGCTGAAAAAGTTAATACAGCCGCCATTACTCCATGTACCTCCTCTGATGTTGTTCTTGTGAGATGATCCATTAACTTGAAGTTATAATTTACACGATCTTCTAATTCTGTTAAGTGTTGTGAAAGAAATTCTGTTTTTTTATCGATGATTTCAACACCATGAATAAATGATTCAATTTGATTATTTTGTGATTTTAGTACTTCTTTTAAATTAGTTACATAATCAGCAAGACCCTTGGTGCTGTATTGAATATCATCTATATCGGCTAATGTCGCTACCCCAGTTATTTTTGACTGAATCCATCCAATAAATGGTAATAATCCATGATCAAGCCACCTTTTTTTCCGATGTATTTCCAATTTCTCAGGTAAGTCATTAAGAATATCAACCATTTGAGAATATGTTCCACAATCTTTAAATTTCGGATTAGGACTAACTTTGATATGTCGTGGAACTGGAATATGAATAGCCATAAGATAGTTTGAATCATAAACAAAGACGTCATTTAGCTTTGAGGTAATCATTCCAGAGTGTACTATTGATAAATTAAATGATTCTCATCTTTCAAATAACAACCACAGGGAATATTTACTAATGAAATTGAATTTTCAGAACCAATTATAAGTTGTTGGTCTCGTGATTGACAGGAAAGGGTAATATTTTTTGTAACACCTGAATAAATCCAAGTGGAAGTATTAAAAGTAATCCACTCAGGAGGATTACTAATTATATTATATAATTTGCATTTATTTTTAATAGTTGACATCTTTCCTCCTCTTAAAATCATGTGTAAGCAGTGATCAGTTCTCAATGAACTTATTGTAGTGATTTTGCACAAACAGGACGTTTCAGATAATGGTTGAGATGATAAACATTCGTCTGTAAAGTCATCTAAAACGAATAATGATTGGTCAGTTTCAATAATTCTATGAAGAGCAGAGTTCGTTATTTGGTAAAACTGGTTCTGAATTTTAATTGGAATTGAAGATAATTTATATATCGAAGTTATATTTTTCATTGAAGTTAGTGGAATTGCTACAACAATTTGCAAATCATCCTGTGAGTCATCACATGTTGCAATTTTGAATTTGTAATAATAATCAATCTGTGACAAAGGTATGGCTAATTGGTAATTATTCGGTATTTTAATTGAAGATAATAATTCTTTAAAATAATTCTGATTAATCATTTGATAAGGTATTAAGCCTAGTTTACATAATATTTTACTTTCGCTAAATTTTTTATCCCATTGATCAACAAGTAGATTATTTACTGTCCAAGCTGAAAAAGTTAATACAGCCGCCATTACTCCATGTACCTCCTCTGATGTTGTTCTTGTGAGATGATCCATTAACTTGAAGTTATAATTTACACGATCTTCTAATTCTGTTAAGTGTTGTGAAAGAAATTCTGTTTTTTTATCGATGATTTCAACACCATGAATAAATGATTCAATTTGATTATTTTGTGATTTTAGTACTTCTTTTAAATTAGTTACATAATCAGCAAGACCCTTGGTGCTGTATTGAATATCATCTATATCGGCTAATGTCGCTACCCCAGTTATTTTTGACTGAATCCATCCAATAAATGGTAATAATCCATGATCAAGCCACCTTTTTTTCCGATGTATTTCCAATTTCTCAGGTAAGTCATTAAGAATATCAACCATTTGAGAATATGTTCCACAATCTTTAAATTTCGGATTAGGACTAATTTTGATATGTCGTGGAACTGGAATATGAATAGCCATAAAGATAGTTTGAATCATAAACAAAGACATCATTTAATTTTGAGGTAATCATTCCAGAGTGTACTATTGATAAATTAAATGATTCTCATCTTTCAAATAACAACCACAGGGAATATTTACTAATGAAATTGAATTTTCAGAACCAATTATAAGTTGTTGGTCTCGTGATTGACAGGAAAGGGTAATATTTTTTGTAACACCTGAATAAATCCAAGTGGAAGTATTAAAAGTAATCCACTCAGGAGGATTACTAATTATATTATATAATTTGCATTTATTTTTAATAGTTGACATCTTCCCTCCTCTTAAAATCATGTGTAAGCAGTGATCAGTTCTCAATGAACTTATTGTAGTGATTTTGCACAAACAGGACGTTTCAGATAATGGTTGAGATGATAAACATTCGTCTGTAAAGTCATCTAAAACGAATAATGATTGGTCAGTTTCAATAATTCTATGAAGAGCAGAGTTCGTTATTTGGTAAAACTGGTTCTGAATTTTAATTGGAATTGAAGATAATTTATATATCGAAGTCATATTTTTCATTGAAGTTAGTGGAATTGCTACAACAATTTGCAAATCATCCTGTGAGTCATCACATGTTGCAATTTTGAATTTGTAATAATAATCAATCTGTGACAAAGGTATGGCTAATTGGTAATTATTCGGTATTTTAATTGAAGATAATAATTCTTTAAAATAATTCTGATTAATCATTTGATAAGGTATTAAGCCTAGTTTACATAATATTTTACTTTCGCTAAATTTTTTATCCCATTGATCAACAAGTAGATTATTTACTGTCCAAGCTGAAAAAGTTAATACAGCCGCCATTACTCCATGTACCTCCTCTGATGTTGTTCTTGTGAGATGATCCATTAACTTGAAGTTATAATTTACACGATCTTCTAATTCTGTTAAGTGTTGTGAAAGAAATTCTGTTTTTTTATCGATGATTTCAACACCATGAATAAATGATTCAATTTGATTATTTTGTGATTTTAGTACTTCTTTTAAATTAGTTACATAATCAGCAAGACCCTTGGTGCTGTATTGAATATCATCTATATCGGCTAATGTCGCTACCCCAGTTATTTTTGACTGAATCCATCCAATAAATGGTAATAATCCATGATCAAGCCACCTTTTTTTCCGATGTATTTCCAATTTCTCAGGTAAGTCATTAAGAATATCAACCATTTGAGAATATGTTCCACAATCTTTAAATTTCGGATTAGGACTAACTTTGATATGTCGTGGAACTGGAATATGAATAGCCATAAGATAGTTTGAATCATAAACAAAGACGTCATTTAGCTTTGAGGTAATCATTCCAGAGTGTACTATTGATAAATTAAATGATTCTCATCTTTCAAATAACAACCACAGGGAATATTTACTAATGAAATTGAATTTTCAGAACCAATTATAAGTTGTTGGTCTCGTGATTGACAGGAAAGGGTAATATTTTTTGTAACACCTGAATAAATCCAAGTGGAAGTATTAAAAGTAATCCACTCAGGAGGATTACTAATTATATTATATAATTTGCATTTATTTTTAATAGTTGACATCTTTCCTCCTCTTAAAATCATGTGTAAGCAGTGATCAGTTCTCAATGAACTTATTGTAGTGATTTTGCACAAACAGGACGTTTCAGATAATGGTTGAGATGATAAACATTCGTCTGTAAAGTCATCTAAAACGAATAATGATTGGTCAGTTTCAATAATTCTATGAAGAGCAGAGTTCGTTATTTGGTAAAACTGGTTCTGAATTTTAATTGGAATTGAAGATAATTTATATATCGAAGTTATATTTTTCATTGAAGTTAGTGGAATTGCTACAACAATTTGCAAATCATCCTGTGAGTCATCACATGTTGCAATTTTGAATTTGTAATAATAATCAATCTGTGACAAAGGTATGGCTAATTGGTAATTATTCGGTATTTTAATTGAAGATAATAATTCTTTAAAATAATTCTGATTAATCATTTGATAAGGTATTAAGCCTAGTTTACATAATATTTTACTTTCGCTAAATTTTTTATCCCATTGATCAACAAGTAGATTATTTACTGTCCAAGCTGAAAAAGTTAATACAGCCGCCATTACTCCATGTACCTCCTCTGATGTTGTTCTTGTGAGATGATCCATTAACTTGAAGTTATAATTTACACGATCTTCTAATTCTGTTAAGTGTTGTGAAAGAAATTCTGTTTTTTTATCGATGATTTCAACACCATGAATAAATGATTCAATTTGATTATTTTGTGATTTTAGTACTTCTTTTAAATTAGTTACATAATCAGCAAGACCCTTGGTGCTGTATTGAATATCATCTATATCGGCTAATGTCGCTACCCCAGTTATTTTTGACTGAATCCATCCAATAAATGGTAATAATCCATGATCAAGCCACCTTTTTTTCCGATGTATTTCCAATTTCTCAGGTAAGTCATTAAGAATACCATTTGAGAATATGTTCCACAATCTTTAAATTTCGGATTAGGACTAACTTTGATATGTCGTGGAACTGGAATATGAATAGCCATAAGATAGTTTGAATCATAAACAAAGACATCATTTAACTTTGAGGTAATCATTCCAGAGTGTACTATTGATAAATTAAATGATTCTCATCTTTCAAATAACAACCACAGGGAATATTTACTAATGAAATTGAATTTTCAGAACCAATTATAAGTTGTTGGTCTCGTGATTGACAGGAAAGGGTAATATTTTTTGTAACACCTGAATAAATCCAAGTGGAAGTATTAAAAGTAATCCACTCAGGAGGATTACTAATTATATTATATAATTTGCATTTATTTTTAATAGTTGACATCTTTCCTCCTCTTAAAATCATGTGTAAGCAGTGATCAGTTCTCAATGAACTTATTGTAGTGATTTTGCACAAACAGGACGTTTCAGATAATGGTTGAGATGATAAACATTCGTCTGTAAAGTCATCTAAAACGAATAATGATTGGTCAGTTTCAATAATTCTATGAAGAGCAGAGTTCGTTATTTGGTAAAACTGGTTCTGAATTTTAATTGGAATTGAAGATAATTTATATATCGAAGTCATATTTTTCATTGAAGTTAGTGGAATTGCTACAACAATTTGCAAATCATCCTGTGAGTCATCACATGTTGCAATTTTGAATTTGTAATAATAATCAATCTGTGACAAAGGTATGGCTAATTGGTAATTATTCGGTATTTTAATTGAAGATAATAATTCTTTAAAATAATTCTGATTAATCATTTGATAAGGTATTAAGCCTAGTTTACATAATATTTTACTTTCGCTTAATTTTTTATCCCATTGATCAACAAGTAGATTATTTACTGTCCAAGCTGAAAAAGTTAATACAGCCGCCATTACTCCATGTACCTCCTCTGATGTTGTTCTTGTGAGATGATCCATTAACTTGAAGTTATAATTTACACGATCTTCTAATTCTGTTAAGTGTTGTGAAAGAAATTCTGTTTTTTTATCGATGATTTCAACACCATGAATAAATGATTCAATTTGATTATTTTGTGATTTTAGTACTTCTTTTAAATTAGTTACATAATCAGCAAGACCCTTGGTGCTGTATTGAATATCATCTATATCGGCTAATGTCGCTACCCCAGTTATTTTTGACTGAATCCATCCAATAAATGGTAATAATCCATGATCAAGCCACCTTTTTTTCCGATGTATTTCCAATTTCTCAGGTAAGTCATTAAGAATATCAACCATTTGAGAATATGTTCCACAATCTTTAAATTTCGGATTAGGACTAACTTTGATATGTCGTGGAACTGGAATATGAATAGCCATAATATAGTTTGAATCATAAACAAAGACATCATTTAATTTTGAGGTAATCATTCCAGAGTGTACTATTGATAAATTAAATGATTCTCATCTTTCAAATAACAACCACAGGGAATATTTACTAATGAAATTGAATTTTCAGAACCAATTATAAGTTGTTGGTCTCGTGATTGACAGGAAAGGGTAATATTTTTTGTAACACCTGAATAAATCCAAGTGGAAGTATTAAAAGTAATCCACTCAGGAGGATTACTAATTATATTATATAATTTGCATTTATTTTTAATAGTTGACATCTTTCCTCCTCTTAAAATCATGTGTAAGCAGTGATCAGTTTTCAATGAACTTATTGTAGTGATTTTGCACAAACAGGACGTTTCAGATAATGGTTGAGATGATAAACATTCGTCTGTAAAGTCATCTAAAACGAATAATGATTGGTCAGTTTCAATAATTCTATGAGGAGCAGAGTTCGTTATTTGGTAAAACTGGTTCTGAATTTTAATTGGAATTGAAGATAATTTATATATCGAAGTTGTATTTTTCATTGAAGTTAGTGGAATTGCTACAACAATTTGCAAATCATCCTGTGAGTCATCACATGTTGCAATTTTGAATTTGTAATAATAATCAATCTGTGACAAAGGTATGGCTAATTGGTAATTATTCGGTATTTTAATTGAAGATAATAATTCTTTAAAATAATTCTGATTAATCATTTGATAAGGTATTAAGCCTAGTTTACATACGAGGGCAAATCAAAAAGTCTTGCAATATCATATGAAAAAAAAGAGTGAGTGAGACAGCAATATTTTTATTTTTCGACATAATCTCCTTTAAGGTTTATACATTTGTCACATCGATCAATTAACTTGCCTAAACCCTCTAAAAAAAAAGATTTCTTTTGCTCCATAAAATATTCATTTACAACAGACTGTACTTCATAGTCACTGGAAAATTTCCGGCCCCTTAGTGTTTTTTTCAAATTGGGAAACAGAAAGTAGTCACTGGGTGCCAAGTCTGGATTTTACGGTGGATGCGGAATTTCCACGATGCCGCAGTCCTTTAATGCAGCTTGAGCAATATTAGCCTTGTGCACGGGTGCATTGTCGTGAAGAAGCAAGATTTTTTCCTAACTTTCCTTGGCCGTTTTTTCCGGATCGCTTTTTTGAATTTTCGCAAAATCTCTGCGTAATATATGCCTGTGATTGTGGTTTTCGTTGGCATATAATCGATTACCAAAATTCCTTCAGCATCCCAAAAAATTGTTGCCAAAACCTTACCAGCAGACGGTTGAGTTTTGAATTTCTTTGGTGGTGGTTCACTACGTTTAATCCATTGCATCGATTCTTGTTTGGATTCCGGATCCCAGTGATAAAGCCATGTTTCATCGCCTGTTATTATGTTATCCAAGAAATTTTCTGGATCTTCTTTGTACATATCTAAAATCGCCTTTGAAGTTTGAACGCGCATTTTTTTTTGTTCTGCATTCAACAAACGGGGAACCCATCGCGCACTTACTTTCGACATGTGAAGGTGGTCATGTAATATAGTATATGTGGTACCGTATGAAAGAGAAAGTCTCCACGCTAACTGCGGAACATAAATACGCCGGTCCTCCAATACAATAGATTCGGCCAAAATTACGTTTTCATGGCTAATGGCATCTGCTGGCTGACCCGAGCGGTTGTCGTCTTCTAATGACTCCCGACCACTTTTGAATAATTTTACCCACCTTGTTACTGTGGCATATGATGGTGCAGATTCGCCGTAAACTTTTGATATATAGTTGAATATATAAATTGCATTTCGTCCATCTTTACAGAAAAATTTAATAACGGCGCGATATTCAATTTCATTCATTTTAAGAAAAATTCAAAACACATGTTACTAAATTGACAAAAAAAAAAGAACTCTAAAATTTACATCGAAATGTTCTTCTAGAAGTTTCATCGCGATAAAAAATGGTTTTGAAAAATATATTGTTGTCTCACTCACTTTGTTTTTTCATATGATATTGCAAGACTTTTTGATATACCCTCGTAATATTTTACTTTCGCTAAATTTTTTATCCCATTGATCAACAAGTAGATTATTTACTGTCCAAGCTGAAAAAGTTAATACAGCCGCCATTACTCCATGTACCTCCTCTGATGTTGTTCTTGTGAGATGATCCATTAATTTGAAGTTATAATTTACACGATCTTCTAATTCTGTTAAGTGTTGTGAAAGAAATTCTGTTTTTTTATCGATGATTTCAACACCATGAATAAATGATTCAATTTGATTATTTTGTGATTTTAGTACTTCTTTTAAATTAGTTACATAATCAGCAAGACCCTTGGTGCTGTATTGAATATCATCTATATCGGCTAATGTCGCTACCCCAGTTATTTTTGACTGAATCCATCCAATAAATGGTAATAATCCATGATCAAGCCACCTTTTTTTCCGATGTATTTCCAATTTCTCAGGTAAGTCATTAAGAATATCAACCATTTGAGAATATGTTCCACAATCTTTAAATTTCGGATTAGGACTAACTTTGATATGTCGTGGAACTGGAATATGAATAGCCATAAAGATAGTTTGAATCATAAACAAAGACATCATTTAATTTTGAGGTAATCATTCCAGAGTGTACTATTGATAAATTAAATGATTCTCATCTTTCAAATAACAACCACAGGGAATATTTACTAATGAAATTGAATTTTCAGAACCAATTATAAGTTGTTGGTCTCGTGATTGACAGGAAAGGGTAATATTTTTTGTAACACCTGAATAAATCCAAGTGGAAGTATTAAAAGTAATCCACTCAGGAGGATTACTAATTATATTATATAATTTGCATTTATTTTTAATAGTTGACATCTTTCCTCCTCTTAAAATCATGTGTAAGCAGTGATCAGTTCTCAATGAACTTATTGTAGTGATTTTGCACAAACAGGACGTTTCAGATAATGGTTGAGATGATAAACATTCGTCTGTAAAGTCATCTAAAACGAATAATGATTGGTCAGTTTCAATAATTCTATGAAGAGCAGAGTTCGTTATTTGGTAAAACTGGTTCTGAATTTTAATTGGAATTGAAGATAATTTATATATCGAAGTCATATTTTTCATTGAAGTTAGTGGAATTGCTACAACAATTTGCAAATCATCCTGTGAGTCATCACATGTTGCAATTTTGAATTTGTAATAATAATCAATCTGTGACAAAGGTATGGCTAATTGGTAATTATTCGGTATTTTAATTGAAGATAATAATTCTTTAAAATAATTCTGATTAATCATTTGATAAGGTATTAAGCCTAGTTTACATAATATTTTACTTTCGCTAAATTTTTTATCCCATTGATCAACAAGTAGATTATTTACTGTCCAAGCTGAAAAAGTTAATACAGCCGCCATTACTCCATGTACCTCCTCTGATGTTGTTCTTGTGAGATGATCCATTAACTTGAAGTTATAATTTACACGATCTTCTAATTCTGTTAAGTGTTGTGAAAGAAATTCTGTTTTTTTATCGATGATTTCAACACCATGAATAAATGATTCAATTTGATTATTTTGTGATTTTAGTACTTCTTTTAAATTAGTTACATAATCAGCAAGACCCTTGGTGCTGTATTGAATATCATCTATATCGGCTAATGTCGCTACCCCAGTTATTTTTGACTGAATCCATCCAATAAATGGTAATAATCCATGATCAAGCCACCTTTTTTTCCGATGTATTTCCAATTTCTCAGGTAAGTCATTAAGAATATCAACCATTTGAGAATATGTTCCACAATCTTTAAATTTCGGATTAGGACTAACTTTGATATGTCGTGGAACTGGAATATGAATAGCCATAAGATAGTTTGAATCATAAACAAAGACGTCATTTAGCTTTGAGGTAATCATTCCAGAGTGTACTATTGATAAATTAAATGATTCTCATCTTTCAAATAACAACCACAGGGAATATTTACTAATGAAATTGAATTTTCAGAACCAATTATAAGTTGTTGGTCTCGTGATTGACAGGAAAGGGTAATATTTTTTGTAACACCTGAATAAATCCAAGTGGAAGTATTAAAAGTAATCCACTCAGGAGGATTACTAATTATATTATATAATTTGCATTTATTTTTAATAGTTGACATCTTTCCTCCTCTTAAAATCATGTGTAAGCAGTGATCAGTTCTCAATGAACTTATTGTAGTGATTTTGCACAAACAGGACGTTTCAGATAATGGTTGAGATGATAAACATTCGTCTGTAAAGTCATCTAAAACGAATAATGATTGGTCAGTTTCAATAATTCTATGAAGAGCAGAGTTCGTTATTTGGTAAAACTGGTTCTGAATTTTAATTGGAATTGAAGATAATTTATATATCGAAGTTATATTTTTCATTGAAGTTAGTGGAATTGCTACAACAATTTGCAAATCATCCTGTGAGTCATCACATGTTGCAATTTTGAATTTGTAATAATAATCAATCTGTGACAAAGGTATGGCTAATTGGTAATTATTCGGTATTTTAATTGAAGATAATAATTCTTTAAAATAATTCTGATTAATCATTTGATAAGGTATTAAGCCTAGTTTACATAATATTTTACTTTCGCTAAATTTTTTATCCCATTGATCAACAAGTAGATTATTTACTGTCCAAGCTGAAAAAGTTAATACAGCCGCCATTACTCCATGTACCTCCTCTGATGTTGTTCTTGTGAGATGATCCATTAACTTGAAGTTATAATTTACACGATCTTCTAATTCTGTTAAGTGTTGTGAAAGAAATTCTGTTTTTTTATCGATGATTTCAACACCATGAATAAATGATTCAATTTGATTATTTTGTGATTTTAGTACTTCTTTTAAATTAGTTACATAATCAGCAAGACCCTTGGTGCTGTATTGAATATCATCTATATCGGCTAATGTCGCTACCCCAGTTATTTTTGACTGAATCCATCCAATAAATGGTAATAATCCATGATCAAGCCACCTTTTTTTCCGATGTATTTCCAATTTCTCAGGTAAGTCATTAAGAATATCAACCATTTGAGAATATGTTCCACAATCTTTAAATTTCGGATTAGGACTAACTTTGATATGTCGTGGAACTGGAATATGAATAGCCATAAGATAGTTTGAATCATAAACAAAGACATCATTTAACTTTGAGGTAATCATTCCAGAGTGTACTATTGATAAATTAAATGATTCTCATCTTTCAAATAACAACCACAGGGAATATTTACTAATGAAATTGAATTTTCAGAACCAATTATAAGTTGTTGGTCTCGTGATTGACAGGAAAGGGTAATATTTTTTGTAACACCTGAATAAATCCAAGTGGAAGTATTAAAAGTAATCCACTCAGGAGGATTACTAATTATATTATATAATTTGCATTTATTTTTAATAGTTGACATCTTTCCTCCTCTTAAAATCATGTGTAAGCAGTGATCAGTTCTCAATGAACTTATTGTAGTGATTTTGCACAAACAGGACGTTTCAGATAATGGTTGAGATGATAAACATTCGTCTGTAAAGTCATCTAAAACGAATAATGATTGGTCAGTTTCAATAATTCTATGAAGAGCAGAGTTCGTTATTTGGTAAAACTGGTTCTGAATTTTAATTGGAATTGAAGATAATTTATATATCGAAGTTATATTTTTCATTGAAGTTAGTGGAATTGC
The DNA here is from genome assembly GCA_947310385.1 of Nephrotoma appendiculata. Taxonomy (NCBI): domain Eukaryota; kingdom Metazoa; phylum Arthropoda; class Insecta; order Diptera; family Tipulidae; genus Nephrotoma; species Nephrotoma appendiculata. The sequence goes on from OX371225.1 coordinate 84,373,346, forward strand.
TACAACAATTTGCAAATCATCCTGTGAGTCATCACATGTTGCAATTTTGAATTTGTAATAATAATCAATCTGTGACAAAGGTATGGCTAATTGGTAATTATTCGGTATTTTAATTGAATATAATAATTCTTTAAAATAATTCTGATTAATCATTTGATAAGGTATTAAGCCTAGTTTACATAATATTTTACTTTCGCTAAATTTTTTATCCCATTGATCAACAAGTAGATTATTTACTGTCCAAGCTGAAAAAGTTAATACAGCCGCCATTACTCCATGTACCTCCTCTGATGTTGTTCTTGTGAGATGATCCATTAACTTGAAGTTATAATTTACACGATCTTCTAATTCTGTTAAGTGTTGTGAAAGAAATTCTGTTTTTTTATCGATGATTTCAACACCATGAATAAATGATTCAATTTGATTATTTTGTGATTTTAGTACTTCTTTTAAATTAGTTACATAATCAGCAAGACCCTTGGTGCTGTATTGAATATCATCTATATCGGCTAATGTCGCTACCCCAGTTATTTTTGACTGAATCCATCCAATAAATGGTAATAATCCATGATCAAGCCACCTTTTTTTCCGATGTATTTCCAATTTCTCAGGTAAGTCATTAAGAATATCAACCATTTGAGAATATGTTCCACAATCTTTAAATTTCGGATTAGGACTAACTTTGATATGTCGTGGAACTGGAATATGAATAGCCATAAGATAGTTTGAATCATAAACAAAGACGTCATTTAGCTTTGAGGTAATCATTCCAGAGTGTACTATTGATAAATTAAATGATTCTCATCTTTCAAATAACAACCACAGGGAATATTTACTAATGAAATTGAATTTTCAGAACCAATTATAAGTTGTTGGTCTCGTGATTGACAGGAAAGGGTAATATTTTTTGTAACACCTGAATAAATCCAAGTGGAAGTATTAAAAGTAATCCACTCAGGAGGATTACTAATTATATTATATAATTTGCATTTATTTTTAATAGTTGACATCTTTCCTCCTCTTAAAATCATGTGTAAGCAGTGATCAGTTCTCAATGAACTTATTGTAGTGATTTTGCACAAACAGGACGTTTCAGATAATGGTTGAGATGATAAACATTCGTCTGTAAAGTCATCTAAAACGAATAATGATTGGTCAGTTTCAATAATTCTATGAAGAGCAGAGTTCGTTATTTGGTAAAACTGGTTCTGAATTTTAATTGGAATTGAAGATAATTTATATATCGAAGTTATATTTTTCATTGAAGTTAGTGGAATTGCTACAACAATTTGCAAATCATCCTGTGAGTCATCACATGTTGCAATTTTGAATTTGTAATAATAATCAATCTGTGACAAAGGTATGGCTAATTGGTAATTATTCGGTATTTTAATTGAAGATAATAATTCTTTAAAATAATTCTGATTAATCATTTGATAAGGTATTAAGCCTAGTTTACATAATATTTTACTTTCGCTAAATTTTTTATCCCATTGATCAACAAGTAGATTATTTACTGTCCAAGCTGAAAAAGTTAATACAGCCGCCATTACTCCATGTACCTCCTCTGATGTTGTTCTTGTGAGATGATCCATTAACTTGAAGTTATAATTTACACGATCTTCTAATTCTGTTAAGTGTTGTGAAAGAAATTCTGTTTTTTTATCGATGATTTCAACACCATGAATAAATGATTCAATTTGATTATTTTGTGATTTTAGTACTTCTTTTAAATTAGTTACATAATCAGCAAGACCCTTGGTGCTGTATTGAATATCATCTATATCGGCTAATGTCGCTACCCCAGTTATTTTTGACTGAATCCATCCAATAAATGGTAATAATCCATGATCAAGCCACCTTTTTTTCCGATGTATTTCCAATTTCTCAGGTAAGTCATTAAGAATATCAACCATTTGAGAATATGTTCCACAATCTTTAAATTTCGGATTAGGACTAATTTTGATATGTCGTGGAACTGGAATATGAATAGCCATAAAGATAGTTTGAATCATAAACAAAGACATCATTTAATTTTGAGGTAATCATTCCAGAGTGTACTATTGATAAATTAAATGATTCTCATCTTTCAAATAACAACCACAGGGAATATTTACTAATGAAATTGAATTTTCAGAACCAATTATAAGTTGTTGGTCTCGTGATTGACAGGAAAGGGTAATATTTTTTGTAACACCTGAATAAATCCAAGTGGAAGTATTAAAAGTAATCCACTCAGGAGGATTACTAATTATATTATATAATTTGCATTTATTTTTAATAGTTGACATCTTCCCTCCTCTTAAAATCATGTGTAAGCAGTGATCAGTTCTCAATGAACTTATTGTAGTGATTTTGCACAAACAGGACGTTTCAGATAATGGTTGAGATGATAAACATTCGTCTGTAAAGTCATCTAAAACGAATAATGATTGGTCAGTTTCAATAATTCTATGAAGAGCAGAGTTCGTTATTTGGTAAAACTGGTTCTGAATTTTAATTGGAATTGAAGATAATTTATATATCGAAGTCATATTTTTCATTGAAGTTAGTGGAATTGCTACAACAATTTGCAAATCATCCTGTGAGTCATCACATGTTGCAATTTTGAATTTGTAATAATAATCAATCTGTGACAAAGGTATGGCTAATTGGTAATTATTCGGTATTTTAATTGAAGATAATAATTCTTTAAAATAATTCTGATTAATCATTTGATAAGGTATTAAGCCTAGTTTACATAATATTTTACTTTCGCTAAATTTTTTATCCCATTGATCAACAAGTAGATTATTTACTGTCCAAGCTGAAAAAGTTAATACAGCCGCCATTACTCCATGTACCTCCTCTGATGTTGTTCTTGTGAGATGATCCATTAACTTGAAGTTATAATTTACACGATCTTCTAATTCTGTTAAGTGTTGTGAAAGAAATTCTGTTTTTTTATCGATGATTTCAACACCATGAATAAATGATTCAATTTGATTATTTTGTGATTTTAGTACTTCTTTTAAATTAGTTACATAATCAGCAAGACCCTTGGTGCTGTATTGAATATCATCTATATCGGCTAATGTCGCTACCCCAGTTATTTTTGACTGAATCCATCCAATAAATGGTAATAATCCATGATCAAGCCACCTTTTTTTCCGATGTATTTCCAATTTCTCAGGTAAGTCATTAAGAATATCAACCATTTGAGAATATGTTCCACAATCTTTAAATTTCGGATTAGGACTAACTTTGATATGTCGTGGAACTGGAATATGAATAGCCATAAGATAGTTTGAATCATAAACAAAGACGTCATTTAGCTTTGAGGTAATCATTCCAGAGTGTACTATTGATAAATTAAATGATTCTCATCTTTCAAATAACAACCACAGGGAATATTTACTAATGAAATTGAATTTTCAGAACCAATTATAAGTTGTTGGTCTCGTGATTGACAGGAAAGGGTAATATTTTTTGTAACACCTGAATAAATCCAAGTGGAAGTATTAAAAGTAATCCACTCAGGAGGATTACTAATTATATTATATAATTTGCATTTATTTTTAATAGTTGACATCTTTCCTCCTCTTAAAATCATGTGTAAGCAGTGATCAGTTCTCAATGAACTTATTGTAGTGATTTTGCACAAACAGGACGTTTCAGATAATGGTTGAGATGATAAACATTCGTCTGTAAAGTCATCTAAAACGAATAATGATTGGTCAGTTTCAATAATTCTATGAAGAGCAGAGTTCGTTATTTGGTAAAACTGGTTCTGAATTTTAATTGGAATTGAAGATAATTTATATATCGAAGTTATATTTTTCATTGAAGTTAGTGGAATTGCTACAACAATTTGCAAATCATCCTGTGAGTCATCACATGTTGCAATTTTGAATTTGTAATAATAATCAATCTGTGACAAAGGTATGGCTAATTGGTAATTATTCGGTATTTTAATTGAAGATAATAATTCTTTAAAATAATTCTGATTAATCATTTGATAAGGTATTAAGCCTAGTTTACATAATATTTTACTTTCGCTAAATTTTTTATCCCATTGATCAACAAGTAGATTATTTACTGTCCAAGCTGAAAAAGTTAATACAGCCGCCATTACTCCATGTACCTCCTCTGATGTTGTTCTTGTGAGATGATCCATTAACTTGAAGTTATAATTTACACGATCTTCTAATTCTGTTAAGTGTTGTGAAAGAAATTCTGTTTTTTTATCGATGATTTCAACACCATGAATAAATGATTCAATTTGATTATTTTGTGATTTTAGTACTTCTTTTAAATTAGTTACATAATCAGCAAGACCCTTGGTGCTGTATTGAATATCATCTATATCGGCTAATGTCGCTACCCCAGTTATTTTTGACTGAATCCATCCAATAAATGGTAATAATCCATGATCAAGCCACCTTTTTTTCCGATGTATTTCCAATTTCTCAGGTAAGTCATTAAGAATACCATTTGAGAATATGTTCCACAATCTTTAAATTTCGGATTAGGACTAACTTTGATATGTCGTGGAACTGGAATATGAATAGCCATAAGATAGTTTGAATCATAAACAAAGACATCATTTAACTTTGAGGTAATCATTCCAGAGTGTACTATTGATAAATTAAATGATTCTCATCTTTCAAATAACAACCACAGGGAATATTTACTAATGAAATTGAATTTTCAGAACCAATTATAAGTTGTTGGTCTCGTGATTGACAGGAAAGGGTAATATTTTTTGTAACACCTGAATAAATCCAAGTGGAAGTATTAAAAGTAATCCACTCAGGAGGATTACTAATTATATTATATAATTTGCATTTATTTTTAATAGTTGACATCTTTCCTCCTCTTAAAATCATGTGTAAGCAGTGATCAGTTCTCAATGAACTTATTGTAGTGATTTTGCACAAACAGGACGTTTCAGATAATGGTTGAGATGATAAACATTCGTCTGTAAAGTCATCTAAAACGAATAATGATTGGTCAGTTTCAATAATTCTATGAAGAGCAGAGTTCGTTATTTGGTAAAACTGGTTCTGAATTTTAATTGGAATTGAAGATAATTTATATATCGAAGTCATATTTTTCATTGAAGTTAGTGGAATTGCTACAACAATTTGCAAATCATCCTGTGAGTCATCACATGTTGCAATTTTGAATTTGTAATAATAATCAATCTGTGACAAAGGTATGGCTAATTGGTAATTATTCGGTATTTTAATTGAAGATAATAATTCTTTAAAATAATTCTGATTAATCATTTGATAAGGTATTAAGCCTAGTTTACATAATATTTTACTTTCGCTTAATTTTTTATCCCATTGATCAACAAGTAGATTATTTACTGTCCAAGCTGAAAAAGTTAATACAGCCGCCATTACTCCATGTACCTCCTCTGATGTTGTTCTTGTGAGATGATCCATTAACTTGAAGTTATAATTTACACGATCTTCTAATTCTGTTAAGTGTTGTGAAAGAAATTCTGTTTTTTTATCGATGATTTCAACACCATGAATAAATGATTCAATTTGATTATTTTGTGATTTTAGTACTTCTTTTAAATTAGTTACATAATCAGCAAGACCCTTGGTGCTGTATTGAATATCATCTATATCGGCTAATGTCGCTACCCCAGTTATTTTTGACTGAATCCATCCAATAAATGGTAATAATCCATGATCAAGCCACCTTTTTTTCCGATGTATTTCCAATTTCTCAGGTAAGTCATTAAGAATATCAACCATTTGAGAATATGTTCCACAATCTTTAAATTTCGGATTAGGACTAACTTTGATATGTCGTGGAACTGGAATATGAATAGCCATAATATAGTTTGAATCATAAACAAAGACATCATTTAATTTTGAGGTAATCATTCCAGAGTGTACTATTGATAAATTAAATGATTCTCATCTTTCAAATAACAACCACAGGGAATATTTACTAATGAAATTGAATTTTCAGAACCAATTATAAGTTGTTGGTCTCGTGATTGACAGGAAAGGGTAATATTTTTTGTAACACCTGAATAAATCCAAGTGGAAGTATTAAAAGTAATCCACTCAGGAGGATTACTAATTATATTATATAATTTGCATTTATTTTTAATAGTTGACATCTTTCCTCCTCTTAAAATCATGTGTAAGCAGTGATCAGTTTTCAATGAACTTATTGTAGTGATTTTGCACAAACAGGACGTTTCAGATAATGGTTGAGATGATAAACATTCGTCTGTAAAGTCATCTAAAACGAATAATGATTGGTCAGTTTCAATAATTCTATGAGGAGCAGAGTTCGTTATTTGGTAAAACTGGTTCTGAATTTTAATTGGAATTGAAGATAATTTATATATCGAAGTTGTATTTTTCATTGAAGTTAGTGGAATTGCTACAACAATTTGCAAATCATCCTGTGAGTCATCACATGTTGCAATTTTGAATTTGTAATAATAATCAATCTGTGACAAAGGTATGGCTAATTGGTAATTATTCGGTATTTTAATTGAAGATAATAATTCTTTAAAATAATTCTGATTAATCATTTGATAAGGTATTAAGCCTAGTTTACATACGAGGGCAAATCAAAAAGTCTTGCAATATCATATGAAAAAAAAGAGTGAGTGAGACAGCAATATTTTTATTTTTCGACATAATCTCCTTTAAGGTTTATACATTTGTCACATCGATCAATTAACTTGCCTAAACCCTCTAAAAAAAAAGATTTCTTTTGCTCCATAAAATATTCATTTACAACAGACTGTACTTCATAGTCACTGGAAAATTTCCGGCCCCTTAGTGTTTTTTTCAAATTGGGAAACAGAAAGTAGTCACTGGGTGCCAAGTCTGGATTTTACGGTGGATGCGGAATTTCCACGATGCCGCAGTCCTTTAATGCAGCTTGAGCAATATTAGCCTTGTGCACGGGTGCATTGTCGTGAAGAAGCAAGATTTTTTCCTAACTTTCCTTGGCCGTTTTTTCCGGATCGCTTTTTTGAATTTTCGCAAAATCTCTGCGTAATATATGCCTGTGATTGTGGTTTTCGTTGGCATATAATCGATTACCAAAATTCCTTCAGCATCCCAAAAAATTGTTGCCAAAACCTTACCAGCAGACGGTTGAGTTTTGAATTTCTTTGGTGGTGGTTCACTACGTTTAATCCATTGCATCGATTCTTGTTTGGATTCCGGATCCCAGTGATAAAGCCATGTTTCATCGCCTGTTATTATGTTATCCAAGAAATTTTCTGGATCTTCTTTGTACATATCTAAAATCGCCTTTGAAGTTTGAACGCGCATTTTTTTTTGTTCTGCATTCAACAAACGGGGAACCCATCGCGCACTTACTTTCGACATGTGAAGGTGGTCATGTAATATAGTATATGTGGTACCGTATGAAAGAGAAAGTCTCCACGCTAACTGCGGAACATAAATACGCCGGTCCTCCAATACAATAGATTCGGCCAAAATTACGTTTTCATGGCTAATGGCATCTGCTGGCTGACCCGAGCGGTTGTCGTCTTCTAATGACTCCCGACCACTTTTGAATAATTTTACCCACCTTGTTACTGTGGCATATGATGGTGCAGATTCGCCGTAAACTTTTGATATATAGTTGAATATATAAATTGCATTTCGTCCATCTTTACAGAAAAATTTAATAACGGCGCGATATTCAATTTCATTCATTTTAAGAAAAATTCAAAACACATGTTACTAAATTGACAAAAAAAAAAGAACTGTAAAATTTACATCGAAATGTTCTTCTAGAAGTTTCATCGCGATAAAAAATGGTTTTGAAAAATATATTGTTGTCTCACTCACTTTGTTTTTTCATATGATATTGCAAGACTTTTTGATATACCCTCGTAATATTTTACTTTCGCTAAATTTTTTATCCCATTGATCAACAAGTAGATTATTTACTGTCCAAGCTGAAAAAGTTAATACAGCCGCCATTACTCCATGTACCTCCTCTGATGTTGTTCTTGTGAGATGATCCATTAATTTGAAGTTATAATTTACACGATCTTCTAATTCTGTTAAGTGTTGTGAAAGAAATTCTGTTTTTTTATCGATGATTTCAACACCATGAATAAATGATTCAATTTGATTATTTTGTGATTTTAGTACTTCTTTTAAATTAGTTACATAATCAGCAAGACCCTTGGTGCTGTATTGAATATCATCTATATCGGCTAATGTCGCTACCCCAGTTATTTTTGACTGAATCCATCCAATAAATGGTAATAATCCATGATCAAGCCACCTTTTTTTCCGATGTATTTCCAATTTCTCAGGTAAGTCATTAAGAATATCAACCATTTGAGAATATGTTCCACAATCTTTAAATTTCGGATTAGGACTAACTTTGATATGTCGTGGAACTGGAATATGAATAGCCATAAAGATAGTTTGAATCATAAACAAAGACATCATTTAATTTTGAGGTAATCATTCCAGAGTGTACTATTGATAAATTAAATGATTCTCATCTTTCAAATAACAACCACAGGGAATATTTACTAATGAAATTGAATTTTCAGAACCAATTATAAGTTGTTGGTCTCGTGATTGACAGGAAAGGGTAATATTTTTTGTAACACCTGAATAAATCCAAGTGGAAGTATTAAAAGTAATCCACTCAGGAGGATTACTAATTATATTATATAATTTGCATTTATTTTTAATAGTTGACATCTTTCCTCCTCTTAAAATCATGTGTAAGCAGTGATCAGTTCTCAATGAACTTATTGTAGTGATTTTGCACAAACAGGACGTTTCAGATAATGGTTGAGATGATAAACATTCGTCTGTAAAGTCATCTAAAACGAATAATGATTGGTCAGTTTCAATAATTCTATGAAGAGCAGAGTTCGTTATTTGGTAAAACTGGTTCTGAATTTTAATTGGAATTGAAGATAATTTATATATCGAAGTCATATTTTTCATTGAAGTTAGTGGAATTGCTACAACAATTTGCAAATCATCCTGTGAGTCATCACATGTTGCAATTTTGAATTTGTAATAATAATCAATCTGTGACAAAGGTATGGCTAATTGGTAATTATTCGGTATTTTAATTGAAGATAATAATTCTTTAAAATAATTCTGATTAATCATTTGATAAGGTATTAAGCCTAGTTTACATAATATTTTACTTTCGCTAAATTTTTTATCCCATTGATCAACAAGTAGATTATTTACTGTCCAAGCTGAAAAAGTTAATACAGCCGCCATTACTCCATGTACCTCCTCTGATGTTGTTCTTGTGAGATGATCCATTAACTTGAAGTTATAATTTACACGATCTTCTAATTCTGTTAAGTGTTGTGAAAGAAATTCTGTTTTTTTATCGATGATTTCAACACCATGAATAAATGATTCAATTTGATTATTTTGTGATTTTAGTACTTCTTTTAAATTAGTTACATAATCAGCAAGACCCTTGGTGCTGTATTGAATATCATCTATATCGGCTAATGTCGCTACCCCAGTTATTTTTGACTGAATCCATCCAATAAATGGTAATAATCCATGATCAAGCCACCTTTTTTTCCGATGTATTTCCAATTTCTCAGGTAAGTCATTAAGAATATCAACCATTTGAGAATATGTTCCACAATCTTTAAATTTCGGATTAGGACTAACTTTGATATGTCGTGGAACTGGAATATGAATAGCCATAAGATAGTTTGAATCATAAACAAAGACGTCATTTAGCTTTGAGGTAATCATTCCAGAGTGTACTATTGATAAATTAAATGATTCTCATCTTTCAAATAACAACCACAGGGAATATTTACTAATGAAATTGAATTTTCAGAACCAATTATAAGTTGTTGGTCTCGTGATTGACAGGAAAGGGTAATATTTTTTGTAACACCTGAATAAATCCAAGTGGAAGTATTAAAAGTAATCCACTCAGGAGGATTACTAATTATATTATATAATTTGCATTTATTTTTAATAGTTGACATCTTTCCTCCTCTTAAAATCATGTGTAAGCAGTGATCAGTTCTCAATGAACTTATTGTAGTGATTTTGCACAAACAGGACGTTTCAGATAATGGTTGAGATGATAAACATTCGTCTGTAAAGTCATCTAAAACGAATAATGATTGGTCAGTTTCAATAATTCTATGAAGAGCAGAGTTCGTTATTTGGTAAAACTGGTTCTGAATTTTAATTGGAATTGAAGATAATTTATATATCGAAGTTATATTTTTCATTGAAGTTAGTGGAATTGCTACAACAATTTGCAAATCATCCTGTGAGTCATCACATGTTGCAATTTTGAATTTGTAATAATAATCAATCTGTGACAAAGGTATGGCTAATTGGTAATTATTCGGTATTTTAATTGAAGATAATAATTCTTTAAAATAATTCTGATTAATCATTTGATAAGGTATTAAGCCTAGTTTACATAATATTTTACTTTCGCTAAATTTTTTATCCCATTGATCAACAAGTAGATTATTTACTGTCCAAGCTGAAAAAGTTAATACAGCCGCCATTACTCCATGTACCTCCTCTGATGTTGTTCTTGTGAGATGATCCATTAACTTGAAGTTATAATTTACACGATCTTCTAATTCTGTTAAGTGTTGTGAAAGAAATTCTGTTTTTTTATCGATGATTTCAACACCATGAATAAATGATTCAATTTGATTATTTTGTGATTTTAGTACTTCTTTTAAATTAGTTACATAATCAGCAAGACCCTTGGTGCTGTATTGAATATCATCTATATCGGCTAATGTCGCTACCCCAGTTATTTTTGACTGAATCCATCCAATAAATGGTAATAATCCATGATCAAGCCACCTTTTTTTCCGATGTATTTCCAATTTCTCAGGTAAGTCATTAAGAATATCAACCATTTGAGAATATGTTCCACAATCTTTAAATTTCGGATTAGGACTAACTTTGATATGTCGTGGAACTGGAATATGAATAGCCATAAGATAGTTTGAATCATAAACAAAGACATCATTTAACTTTGAGGTAATCATTCCAGAGTGTACTATTGATAAATTAAATGATTCTCATCTTTCAAATAACAACCACAGGGAATATTTACTAATGAAATTGAATTTTCAGAACCAATTATAAGTTGTTGGTCTCGTGATTGACAGGAAAGGGTAATATTTTTTGTAACACCTGAATAAATCCAAGTGGAAGTATTAAAAGTAATCCACTCAGGAGGATTACTAATTATATTATATAATTTGCATTTATTTTTAATAGTTGACATCTTTCCTCCTCTTAAAATCATGTGTAAGCAGTGATCAGTTCTCAATGAACTTATTGTAGTGATTTTGCACAAACAGGACGTTTCAGATAATGGTTGAGATGATAAACATTCGTCTGTAAAGTCATCTAAAACGAATAATGATTGGTCAGTTTCAATAATTCTATGAAGAGCAGAGTTCGTTATTTGGTAAAACTGGTTCTGAATTTTAATTGGAATTGAAGATAATTTATATATCGAAGTCATATTTTTCATTGAAGTTAGTGGAATTGCTACAACAATTTGCAAATCATCCTGTGAGTCATCACATGTTGCAATTTTGAATTTGTAATAATAATCAATCTGTGACAAAGGTATGGCTAATTGGTAATTATTCGGTATTTTAATTGAAGATAATAATTCTTTAAAATAATTCTGATTAATCATTTGATAAGGTATTAAGCCTAGTTTACATAATATTTTACTTTCGCTTAATTTTTTATCCCATTGATCAACAAGTAGATTATTTACTGTCCAAGCTGAAAAAGTTAATACAGCCGCCATTACTCCATGTACCTCCTCTGATGTTGTTCTTGTGAGATGATCCATTAACTTGAAGTTATAATTTACACGATCTTCTAATTCTGTTAAGTGTTGTGAAAGAAATTCTGTTTTTTTATCGATGATTTCAACACCATGAATAAATGATTCAATTTGATTATTTTGTGATTTTAGTACTTCTTTTAAATTAGTTACATAATCAGCAAGACCCTTGGTGCTGTATTGAATATCATCTATATCGGCTAATGTCGCTACCCCAGTTATTTTTGACTGAATCCATCCAATAAATGGTAATAATCCATGATCAAGCCACCTTTTTTTCCGATGTATTTCCAATTTCTCAGGTAAGTCATTAAGAATATCAACCATTTGAGAATATGTTCCACAATCTTTAAATTTCGGATTAGGACTAACTTTGATATGTCGTGGAACTGGAATATGAATAGCCATAATATAGTTTGAATCATAAACAAAGACATCATTTAATTTTGAGGTAATCATTCCAGAGTGTACTATTGATAAATTAAATGATTCTCATCTTTCAAATAACAACCACAGGGAATATTTACTAATGAAATTGAATTTTCAGAACCAATTATAAGTTGTTGGTCTCGTGATTGACAGGAAAGGGTAATATTTTTTGTAACACCTGAATAAATCCAAGTGGAAGTATTAAAAGTAATCCACTCAGGAGGATTACTAATTATATTATATAATTTGCATTTATTTTTAATAGTTGACATCTTTCCTCCTCTTAAAATCATGTGTAAGCAGTGATCAGTTTTCAATGAACTTATTGTAGTGATTTTGCACAAACAGGACGTTTCAGATAATGGTTGAGATGATAAACATTCGTCTGTAAAGTCATCTAAAACGAATAATGATTGGTCAGTTTCAATAATTCTATGAGGAGCAGAGTTCGTTATTTGGTAAAACTGGTTCTGAATTTTAATTGGAATTGAAGATAATTTATATATCGAAGTTGTATTTTTCATTGAAGTTAGTGGAATTGCTACAACAATTTGCAAATCATCCTGTGAGTCATCACATGTTGCAATTTTGAATTTGTAATAATAATCAATCTGTGACAAAGGTATGGCTAATTGGTAATTATTCGGTATTTTAATTGAAGATAATAATTCTTTAAAATAATTCTGATTAATCATTTGATAAGGTATTAAGCCTAGTTTACATACGAGGGCAAATCAAAAAGTCTTGCAATATCATATGAAAAAAAAGAGTGAGTGAGACAGCAATATTTTTATTTTTCGACATAATCTCCTTTAAGGTTTATACATTTGTCACATCGATCAATTAACTTGCCTAAACCCTCTAAAAAAAAAGATTTCTTTTGCTCCATAAAATATTCATTTACAACAGACTGTACTTCATAGTCACTGGAAAATTTCCGGCCCCTTAGTGTTTTTTTCAAATTGGGAAACAGAAAGTAGTCACTGGGTGCCAAGTCTGGATTTTACGGTGGATGCGGAATTTCCACGATGCCGCAGTCCTTTAATGCAGCTTGAGCAATATTAGCCTTGTGCACGGGTGCATTGTCGTGAAGAAGCAAGATTTTTTCCTAACTTTCCTTGGCCGTTTTTTCCGGATCGCTTTTTTGAATTTTCGCAAAATCTCTGCGTAATATATGCCTGTGATTGTGGTTTTCGTTGGCATATAATCGATTACCAAAATTCCTTCAGCATCCCAAAAAATTGTTGCCAAAACCTTACCAGCAGACGGTTGAGTTTTGAATTTCTTTGGTGGTGGTTCACTACGTTTAATCCATTGCATCGATTCTTGTTTGGATTCCGGATCCCAGTGATAAAGCCATGTTTCATCGCCTGTTATTATGTTATCCAAGAAATTTTCTGGATCTTCTTTGTACATATCTAAAATCGCCTTTGAAGTTTGAACGCGCATTTTTTTTTGTTCTGCATTCAACAAACGGGGAACCCATCGCGCACTTACTTTCGACATGTGAAGGTGGTCATGTAATATAGTATATGTGGTACCGTATGAAAGAGAAAGTCTCCACGCTAACTGCGGAACATAAATACGCCGGTCCTCCAATACAATAGATTCGGCCAAAATTACGTTTTCATGGCTAATGGCATCTGCTGGCTGACCCGAGCGGTTGTCGTCTTCTAATGACTCCCGACCACTTTTGAATAATTTTACCCACCTTGTTACTGTGGCATATGATGGTGCAGATTCGCCGTAAACTTTTGATATATAGTTGAATATATAAATTGCATTTCGTCCATCTTTACAGAAAAATTTAATAACGGCGCGATATTCAATTTCATTCATTTTAAGAAAAATTCAAAACACATGTTACTAAATTGACAAAAAAAAAAGAACTGTAAAATTTACATCGAAATGTTCTTCTAGAAGTTTCATCGCGATAAAAAATGGTTTTGAAAAATATATTGTTGTCTCACTCACTTTGTTTTTTCATATGATATTGCAAGACTTTTTGATATACCCTCGTAATATTTTACTTTCGCTAAATTTTTTATCCCATTGATCAACAAGTAGATTATTTACTGTCCAAGCTGAAAAAGTTAATACAGCCGCCATTACTCCATGTACCTCCTCTGATGTTGTTCTTGTGAGATGATCCATTAATTTGAAGTTATAATTTACACGATCTTCTAATTCTGTTAAGTGTTGTGAAAGAAATTCTGTTTTTTTATCGATGATTTCAACACCATGAATAAATGATTCAATTTGATTATTTTGTGATTTTAGTACTTCTTTTAAATTAGTTACATAATCAGCAAGACCCTTGGTGCTGTATTGAATATCATCTATATCGGCTAATGTCGCTACCCCAGTTATTTTTGACTGAATCCATCCAATAAATGGTAATAATCCATGATCAAGCCACCTTTTTTTCCGATGTATTTCCAATTTCTCAGGTAAGTCATTAAGAATATCAACCATTTGAGAATATGTTCCACAATCTTTAAATTTCGGATTAGGACTAACTTTGATATGTCGTGGAACTGGAATATGAATAGCCATAAAGATAGTTTGAATCATAAACAAAGACATCATTTAATTTTGAGGTAATCATTCCAGAGTGTACTATTGATAAATTAAATGATTCTCATCTTTCAAATAACAACCACAGGGAATATTTACTAATGAAATTGAATTTTCAGAACCAATTATAAGTTGTTGGTCTCGTGATTGACAGGAAAGGGTAATATTTTTTGTAACACCTGAATAAATCCAAGTGGAAGTATTAAAAGTAATCCACTCAGGAGGATTACTAATTATATTATATAATTTGCATTTATTTTTAATAGTTGACATCTTTCCTCCTCTTAAAATCATGTGTAAGCAGTGATCAGTTCTCAATGAACTTATTGTAGTGATTTTGCACAAACAGGACGTTTCAGATAATGGTTGAGATGATAAACATTCGTCTGTAAAGTCATCTAAAACGAATAATGATTGGTCAGTTTCAATAATTCTATGAAGAGCAGAGTTCGTTATTTGGTAAAACTGGTTCTGAATTTTAATTGGAATTGAAGATAATTTATATATCGAAGTCATATTTTTCATTGAAGTTAGTGGAATTGCTACAACAATTTGCAAATCATCCTGTGAGTCATCACATGTTGCAATTTTGAATTTGTAATAATAATCAATCTGTGACAAAGGTATGGCTAATTGGTAATTATTCGGTATTTTAATTGAAGATAATAATTCTTTAAAATAATTCTGATTAATCATTTGATAAGGTATTAAGCCTAGTTTACATAATATTTTACTTTCGCTAAATTTTTTATCCCATTGATCAACAAGTAGATTATTTACTGTCCAAGCTGAAAAAGTTAATACAGCCGCCATTACTCCATGTACCTCCTCTGATGTTGTTCTTGTGAGATGATCCATTAACTTGAAGTTATAATTTACACGATCTTCTAATTCTGTTAAGTGTTGTGAAAGAAATTCTGTTTTTTTATCGATGATTTCAACACCATGAATAAATGATTCAATTTGATTATTTTGTGATTTTAGTACTTCTTTTAAATTAGTTACATAATCAGCAAGACCCTTGGTGCTGTATTGAATATCATCTATATCGGCTAATGTCGCTACCCCAGTTATTTTTGACTGAATCCATCCAATAAATGGTAATAATCCATGATCAAGCCACCTTTTTTTCCGATGTATTTCCAATTTCTCAGGTAAGTCATTAAGAATATCAACCATTTGAGAATATGTTCCACAATCTTTAAATTTCGGATTAGGACTAACTTTGATATGTCGTGGAACTGGAATATGAATAGCCATAAGATAGTTTGAATCATAAACAAAGACGTCATTTAGCTTTGAGGTAATCATTCCAGAGTGTACTATTGATAAATTAAATGATTCTCATCTTTCAAATAACAACCACAGGGAATATTTACTAATGAAATTGAATTTTCAGAACCAATTATAAGTTGTTGGTCTCGTGATTGACAGGAAAGGGTAATATTTTTTGTAACACCTGAATAAATCCAAGTGGAAGTATTAAAAGTAATCCACTCAGGAGGATTACTAATTATATTATATAATTTGCATTTATTTTTAATAGTTGACATCTTTCCTCCTCTTAAAATCATGTGTAAGCAGTGATCAGTTCTCAATGAACTTATTGTAGTGATTTTGCACAAACAGGACGTTTCAGATAATGGTTGAGATGATAAACATTCGTCTGTAAAGTCATCTAAAACGAATAATGATTGGTCAGTTTCAATAATTCTATGAAGAGCAGAGTTCGTTATTTGGTAAAACTGGTTCTGAATTTTAATTGGAATTGAAGATAATTTATATATCGAAGTTATATTTTTCATTGAAGTTAGTGGAATTGCTACAACAATTTGCAAATCATCCTGTGAGTCATCACATGTTGCAATTTTGAATTTGTAATAATAATCAATCTGTGACAAAGGTATGGCTAATTGGTAATTATTCGGTATTTTAATTGAAGATAATAATTCTTTAAAATAATTCTGATTAATCATTTGATAAGGTATTAAGCCTAGTTTACATAATATTTTACTTTCGCTAAATTTTTTATCCCATTGATCAACAAGTAGATTATTTACTGTCCAAGCTGAAAAAGTTAATACAGCCGCCATTACTCCATGTACCTCCTCTGATGTTGTTCTTGTGAGATGATCCATTAACTTGAAGTTATAATTTACACGATCTTCTAATTCTGTTAAGTGTTGTGAAAGAAATTCTGTTTTTTTATCGATGATTTCAACACCATGAATAAATGATTCAATTTGATTATTTTGTGATTTTAGTACTTCTTTTAAATTAGTTACATAATCAGCAAGACCCTTGGTGCTGTATTGAATATCATCTATATCGGCTAATGTCGCTACCCCAGTTATTTTTGACTGAATCCATCCAATAAATGGTAATAATCCATGATCAAGCCACCTTTTTTTCCGATGTATTTCCAATTTCTCAGGTAAGTCATTAAGAATATCAACCATTTGAGAATATGTTCCACAATCTTTAAATTTCGGATTAGGACTAACTTTGATATGTCGTGGAACTGGAATATGAATAGCCATAAGATAGTTTGAATCATAAACAAAGACATCATTTAACTTTGAGGTAATCATTCCAGAGTGTACTATTGATAAATTAAATGATTCTCATCTTTCAAATAACAACCACAGGGAATATTTACTAATGAAATTGAATTTTCAGAACCAATTATAAGTTGTTGGTCTCGTGATTGACAGGAAAGGGTAATATTTTTTGTAACACCTGAATAAATCCAAGTGGAAGTATTAAAAGTAATCCACTCAGGAGGATTACTAATTATATTATATAATTTGCATTTATTTTTAATAGTTGACATCTTTCCTCCTCTTAAAATCATGTGTAAGCAGTGATCAGTTCTCAATGAACTTATTGTAGTGATTTTGCACAAACAGGACGTTTCAGATAATGGTTGAGATGATAAACATTCGTCTGTAAAGTCATCTAAAACGAATAATGATTGGTCAGTTTCAATAATTCTATGAAGAGCAGAGTTCGTTATTTGGTAAAACTGGTTCTGAATTTTAATTGGAATTGAAGATAATTTATATATCGAAGTCATATTTTTCATTGAAGTTAGTGGAATTGCTACAACAATTTGCAAATCATCCTGTGAGTCATCACATGTTGCAATTTTGAATTTGTAATAATAATCAATCTGTGACAAAGGTATGGCTAATTGGTAATTATTCGGTATTTTAATTGAAGATAATAATTCTTTAAAATAATTCTGATTAATCATTTGATAAGGTATTAAGCCTAGTTTACATAATATTTTACTTTCGCTAAATTTTTTATCCCATTGATCAACAAGTAGATTATTTACTGTCCAAGCTGAAAAAGTTAATACAGCCGCCATTACTCCATGTACCTCCTCTGATGTTGTTCTTGTGAGATGATCCATTAACTTGAAGTTATAATTTACACGATCTTCTAATTCTGTTAAGTGTTGTGAAAGAAATTCTGTTTTTTTATCGATGATTTCAACACCATGAATAAATGATTCAATTTGATTATTTTGTGATTTTAGTACTTCTTTTAAATTAGTTACATAATCAGCAAGACCCTTGGTGCTGTATTGAATATCATCTATATCGGCTAATGTCGCTACCCCAGTTATTTTTGACTGAATCCATCCAATAAATGGTAATAATCCATGATCAAGCCACCTTTTTTTCCGATGTATTTCCAATTTCTCAGGTAAGTCATTAAGAATATCAACCATTTGAGAATATGTTCCACAATCTTTAAATTTCGGATTAGGACTAACTTTGATATGTCGTGGAACTGGAATATGAATAGCCATAATATAGTTTGAATCATAAACAAAGACATCATTTAATTTTGAGGTAATCATTCCAGAGTGTACTATTGATAAATTAAATGATTCTCATCTTTCAAATAACAACCACAGGGAATATTTACTAATGAAATTGAATTTTCAGAACCAATTATAAGTTGTTGGTCTCGTGATTGACAGGAAAGGGTAATATTTTTTGTAACACCTGAATAAATCCAAGTGGAAGTATTAAAAGTAATCCACTCAGGAGGATTACTAATTATATTATATAATTTGCATTTATTTTTAATAGTTGACATCTTTCCTCCTCTTAAAATCATGTGTAAGCAGTGATCAGTTTTCAATGAACTTATTGTAGTGATTTTGCACAAACAGGACGTTTCAGATAATGGTTGAGATGATAAACATTCGTCTGTAAAGTCATCTAAAACGAATAATGATTGGTCAGTTTCAATAATTCTATGAGGAGCAGAGTTCGTTATTTGGTAAAACTGGTTCTGAATTTTAATTGGAATTGAAGATAATTTATATATCGAAGTTGTATTTTTCATTGAAGTTAGTGGAATTGCTACAACAATTTGCAAATCATCCTGTGAGTCATCACATGTTGCAATTTTGAATTTGTAATAATAATCAATCTGTGACAAAGGTATGGCTAATTGGTAATTATTCGGTATTTTAATTGAAGATAATAATTCTTTAAAATAATTCTGATTAATCATTTGATAAGGTATTAAGCCTAGTTTACATACGAGGGCAAATCAAAAAGTCTTGCAATATCATATGAAAAAAAAGAGTGAGTGAGACAGCAATATTTTTATTTTTCGACATAATCTCCTTTAAGGTTTATACATTTGTCACATCGATCAATTAACTTGCCTAAACCCTCTAAAAAAAAAGATTTCTTTTGCTCCATAAAATATTCATTTACAACAGACTGTACTTCATAGTCACTGGAAAATTTCCGGCCCCTTAGTGTTTTTTTCAAATTGGGAAACAGAAAGTAGTCACTGGGTGCCAAGTCTGGATTTTACGGTGGATGCGGAATTTCCACGATGCCGCAGTCCTTTAATGCAGCTTGAGCAATATTAGCCTTGTGCACGGGTGCATTGTCGTGAAGAAGCAAGATTTTTTCCTAACTTTCCTTGGCCGTTTTTTCCGGATCGCTTTTTTGAATTTTCGCAAAATCTCTGCGTAATATATGCCTGTGATTGTGGTTTTCGTTGGCATATAATCGATTACCAAAATTCCTTCAGCATCCCAAAAAATTGTTGCCAAAACCTTACCAGCAGACGGTTGAGTTTTGAATTTCTTTGGTGGTGGTTCACTACGTTTAATCCATTGCATCGATTCTTGTTTGGATTCCGGATCCCAGTGATAAAGCCATGTTTCATCGCCTGTTATTATGTTATCCAAGAAATTTTCTGGATCTTCTTTGTACATATCTAAAATCGCCTTTGAAGTTTGAACGCGCATTTTTTTTTGTTCTGCATTCAACAAACGGGGAACCCATCGCGCACTTACTTTCGACATGTGAAGGTGGTCATGTAATATAGTATATGTGGTACCGTATGAAAGAGAAAGTCTCCACGCTAACTGCGGAACATAAATACGCCGGTCCTCCAATACAATAGATTCGGCCAAAATTACGTTTTCATGGCTAATGGCATCTGCTGGCTGACCCGAGCGGTTGTCGTCTTCTAATGACTCCCGACCACTTTTGAATAATTTTACCCACCTTGTTACTGTGGCATATGATGGTGCAGATTCGCCGTAAACTTTTGATATATAGTTGAATATATAAATTGCATTTCGTCCATCTTTACAGAAAAATTTAATAACGGCGCGATATTCAATTTCATTCATTTTAAGAAAAATTCAAAACACATGTTACTAAATTGACAAAAAAAAAAGAACTGTAAAATTTACATCGAAATGTTCTTCTAGAAGTTTCATCGCGATAAAAAATGGTTTTGAAAAATATATTGTTGTCTCACTCACTTTGTTTTTTCATATGATATTGCAAGACTTTTTGATATACCCTCGTAATATTTTACTTTCGCTAAATTTTTTATCCCATTGATCAACAAGTAGATTATTTACTGTCCAAGCTGAAAAAGTTAATACAGCCGCCATTACTCCATGTACCTCCTCTGATGTTGTTCTTGTGAGATGATCCATTAATTTGAAGTTATAATTTACACGATCTTCTAATTCTGTTAAGTGTTGTGAAAGAAATTCTGTTTTTTTATCGATGATTTCAACACCATGAATAAATGATTCAATTTGATTATTTTGTGATTTTAGTACTTCTTTTAAATTAGTTACATAATCAGCAAGACCCTTGGTGCTGTATTGAATATCATCTATATCGGCTAATGTCGCTACCCCAGTTATTTTTGACTGAATCCATCCAATAAATGGTAATAATCCATGATCAAGCCACCTTTTTTTCCGATGTATTTCCAATTTCTCAGGTAAGTCATTAAGAATATCAACCATTTGAGAATATGTTCCACAATCTTTAAATTTCGGATTAGGACTAACTTTGATATGTCGTGGAACTGGAATATGAATAGCCATAAAGATAGTTTGAATCATAAACAAAGACATCATTTAATTTTGAGGTAATCATTCCAGAGTGTACTATTGATAAATTAAATGATTCTCATCTTTCAAATAACAACCACAGGGAATATTTACTAATGAAATTGAATTTTCAGAACCAATTATAAGTTGTTGGTCTCGTGATTGACAGGAAAGGGTAATATTTTTTGTAACACCTGAATAAATCCAAGTGGAAGTATTAAAAGTAATCCACTCAGGAGGATTACTAATTATATTATATAATTTGCATTTATTTTTAATAGTTGACATCTTTCCTCCTCTTAAAATCATGTGTAAGCAGTGATCAGTTCTCAATGAACTTATTGTAGTGATTTTGCACAAACAGGACGTTTCAGATAATGGTTGAGATGATAAACATTCGTCTGTAAAGTCATCTAAAACGAATAATGATTGGTCAGTTTCAATAATTCTATGAAGAGCAGAGTTCGTTATTTGGTAAAACTGGTTCTGAATTTTAATTGGAATTGAAGATAATTTATATATCGAAGTCATATTTTTCATTGAAGTTAGTGGAATTGCTACAACAATTTGCAAATCATCCTGTGAGTCATCACATGTTGCAATTTTGAATTTGTAATAATAATCAATCTGTGACAAAGGTATGGCTAATTGGTAATTATTCGGTATTTTAATTGAAGATAATAATTCTTTAAAATAATTCTGATTAATCATTTGATAAGGTATTAAGCCTAGTTTACATAATATTTTACTTTCGCTAAATTTTTTATCCCATTGATCAACAAGTAGATTATTTACTGTCCAAGCTGAAAAAGTTAATACAGCCGCCATTACTCCATGTACCTCCTCTGATGTTGTTCTTGTGAGATGATCCATTAACTTGAAGTTATAATTTACACGATCTTCTAATTCTGTTAAGTGTTGTGAAAGAAATTCTGTTTTTTTATCGATGATTTCAACACCATGAATAAATGATTCAATTTGATTATTTTGTGATTTTAGTACTTCTTTTAAATTAGTTACATAATCAGCAAGACCCTTGGTGCTGTATTGAATATCATCTATATCGGCTAATGTCGCTACCCCAGTTATTTTTGACTGAATCCATCCAATAAATGGTAATAATCCATGATCAAGCCACCTTTTTTTCCGATGTATTTCCAATTTCTCAGGTAAGTCATTAAGAATATCAACCATTTGAGAATATGTTCCACAATCTTTAAATTTCGGATTAGGACTAACTTTGATATGTCGTGGAACTGGAATATGAATAGCCATAAGATAGTTTGAATCATAAACAAAGACGTCATTTAGCTTTGAGGTAATCATTCCAGAGTGTACTATTGATAAATTAAATGATTCTCATCTTTCAAATAACAACCACAGGGAATATTTACTAATGAAATTGAATTTTCAGAACCAATTATAAGTTGTTGGTCTCGTGATTGACAGGAAAGGGTAATATTTTTTGTAACACCTGAATAAATCCAAGTGGAAGTATTAAAAGTAATCCACTCAGGAGGATTACTAATTATATTATATAATTTGCATTTATTTTTAATAGTTGACATCTTTCCTCCTCTTAAAATCATGTGTAAGCAGTGATCAGTTCTCAATGAACTTATTGTAGTGATTTTGCACAAACAGGACGTTTCAGATAATGGTTGAGATGATAAACATTCGTCTGTAAAGTCATCTAAAACGAATAATGATTGGTCAGTTTCAATAATTCTATGAAGAGCAGAGTTCGTTATTTGGTAAAACTGGTTCTGAATTTTAATTGGAATTGAAGATAATTTATATATCGAAGTTATATTTTTCATTGAAGTTAGTGGAATTGCTACAACAATTTGCAAATCATCCTGTGAGTCATCACATGTTGCAATTTTGAATTTGTAATAATAATCAATCTGTGACAAAGGTATGGCTAATTGGTAATTATTCGGTATTTTAATTGAAGATAATAATTCTTTAAAATAATTCTGATTAATCATTTGATAAGGTATTAAGCCTAGTTTACATAATATTTTACTTTCGCTAAATTTTTTATCCCATTGATCAACAAGTAGATTATTTACTGTCCAAGCTGAAAAAGTTAATACAGCCGCCATTACTCCATGTACCTCCTCTGATGTTGTTCTTGTGAGATGATCCATTAACTTGAAGTTATAATTTACACGATCTTCTAATTCTGTTAAGTGTTGTGAAAGAAATTCTGTTTTTTTATCGATGATTTCAACACCATGAATAAATGATTCAATTTGATTATTTTGTGATTTTAGTACTTCTTTTAAATTAGTTACATAATCAGCAAGACCCTTGGTGCTGTATTGAATATCATCTATATCGGCTAATGTCGCTACCCCAGTTATTTTTGACTGAATCCATCCAATAAATGGTAATAATCCATGATCAAGCCACCTTTTTTTCCGATGTATTTCCAATTTCTCAAGTAAGTCATTAAGAATATCAACCATTTGAGAATATGTTCCACAATCTTTAAATTTCGGATTAGGACTAACTTTGATATGTCGTGGAACTGGAATACACTGAGAGAAAAAATTGATTGAATCTACAAAAAAACCGATAGATTCAACAATTTCCGGGGTTGATTTTGAGCCAACAAAAAAATTATAATATTTACTTTAATTATTGTTGAAATTAATATTTTTGTTTATTGTAATTTCAATATTTAAATTGTAATAATTGTTTATTTTACAAATAATTTATGACTATTGTAAAATTAGCAAAGTGAACAAATAAATTGTCACATTTGCAATTTTTTTTCAGTTCTTGTAAAATCAACAAGTAAATGATAGAAATCGTAAAACATACCATGAAATTGTAATATTAACAAGTACTACAAGTAAATTGTCATGCTTGTAAAGTCAATAAATAAATGTTAGAAATGGTTGTATTTACAAATAATTTGTACTTTTAGTAAATTCTACAAAAAACTTGTATTCTTGTATTCTCAACAAATAAATATTACAAATGGTAATATTTACAAACAAATTATAATTATAGTAATTTCTACAAGAAATTTTTCGTTTTTGTGAAATCAATAAATCACTATAAGAAATGATAATATTTATTTACAAACTAATTGTATTATAAGTAAATTTGCAATTATTGTTAATGTAAGATAAATATTATTAAAAAATCTGGTATAATTACCGGTTACTGGAAATGATTATTTATTTTTTGACCTAAGCTCAGAAGCAGTATAAAAGACGAGCTGTGTAAAGTGAAACCTTTGATAGGAAAGAAAATAAAATTCTTTTTTAGGATTTTTTGATTGAGCTTTATTATAGTTTTAAAGTGCTTATGTTAAGAAACAGTTATAATAGTTCATGTCAAATTGCAATTCATATAAAAAAGACACAAACAAATTTATGATTTTAACATATTTTTTAAAAAAGTTTTATAAACAATATTTTGTTATATTTTTATCATTTTAATATTTATAAACCATGAAGTGATAGTCTTCTATGTTATACTTTTGAATTTAAGTTCCAACTTGATAACAATTAAAGTTAAATACGAATACGCTAAAATTTCAAAATTTGTACAAATTGAAAAATATTACTAAAACTTTAAACGTATTTTCTATCATTTACAACATTTAATAAGAACACGGATCTGCCAGACGAACTGATTGTTTGTAGAATTGGCTCTAACGGTATGGAATTCTTGAATTTTAATTATAGATTCGTTCGGTTGGTTTAATGAATATTGTGTCAGTAAGTGTCTTTTAATAGAATTCTTAACACTTACTAAAACCACATTTATTTATAAAACGGATGTATAATGACTAATATAATTAAAGAAAATAAATTAAATAAATATTTAAATAACAATATAATTTAAAATTAACTAATTAATGCAATTAAGTAAAGTTGTAGTGTTGGTTTAAAATTGTGTTTTTCAATATTGAACAAATCAGTTATTAAACTGGCCGCTGCGGATATTTGTTTATCAAAACGCGTGGCTATCGCATAAAAATAAGTTTAAATACAATATCATACGTTATATGAATAATGTGGGTATGCTAAATTAAAAACTTAAAACGTTTTAAAACATAAATCAATTGCTCACACGCAAGAGTGTATGTTGAATATACGTAAGTGCTATCTACTCTTGCAATAAATTTAATCGGCAATTCGTTTAACATACTAACGATTATTATTGGTTGAAGGGTTAAATTATTCGCTAGATATTCTTCCCTTAAATTATAGATCTGTTGGTTGATTTCTTCTTCATCTTCCAAAATCAGAAACTTTCTATTTATGGAATCTTGACTTTATAGCTTCCAATGAAATGTTTCCTCATGCACTTTTAAATTATGTTTAATTAACGGAGGTAACAAGTAATGTAACAATTTAAATACTTGTAAATGTTGCAATTCTGAAAGATAAAAAACAGATTTTTTTTCATTTATTTATTTTCACATATACGTTTCGGTCACAGTAACAAGTGAAACAAAACTTACCAGTATTATTAGTTTCAGCAAAGGATCTTGTTTTAATTTAATTATTCCATCAAGCTTTAATTTTTTGTTCCAATTTTCAAACCTATGGCCATCACAATCTGTGCTCTTTTTTAATATATCTTTCTGCATTCTTTTAATATTGCTGATATGTACTTTCTTTGGAAAAATTAATATCGGCTTAACTTTGTTCAGTTGTAACTCTCGGTCGATCTTCAAAGGCTACCCAGATGTATATTTATAAAATATCCGCAGCTTGTCATCACTGGAGGTAATAGTTTTAATAAATCTATATAAATTGTAAATTTGGTAATGGAAATGCACAAAACTAAATTTCACTTTCCGACTTTTTTTTGGTTTTTTTATCAAACGAATTTATATGTAGTATATCAAATAAATCTTTCTTACCAAACAATGAACTTATATTTCCAAATTCAAAAATGGTGTATCCAAAATAATTAATATATTAATAAGTTTTCACTAAACAGCGTATATTGATTGGTTTAAGGTTCAACTGAAACTGATCACCACGTTGTTTTAGATAAATTGGTTTATTATAATAATATTTACAAATTAATATTAAATGATACAAATTGCTTGTAAAATTTAATATATTATTTTAATTTTTTACAATTTAATAATAATTGACATTATTGTTTATTTATTTGCTTTATTTACTATTTAAGAGTAAATGCAACAATTAATTGGAAGGAAGTTTAATATTTTATTGTTCATGAATACTCGTAGATTGCCATTATTAAATCAAAACAAATAATTCATAATTTTATTGGCATTAATATAAATGGAACTATAATTTTATTTACAAGTTAGTTACAAGTCATGCCAAATAAAATTATCTTCACTTTAAATACCATGCATTATTTGAATGATTACACTGACAACTTCTGGAAGAATCACAAATCGCAATCTTATACTAACAACACACGTTCGCCATTTTTGACAAAATGTAAAATATTTTTTAACTTCAAATTTTAAAGATAAGAAACGCACAAAACTTATTTTCACTTTATAGTAAATAAATCTTTCTTTCCAAACAATAATTTTAAATTATTTATTATAAATACTGGTAAAAAAAATTACCAAATTTTCATTAAATAACTTATAAAACTATAAACTGATTCGTAGTTCAACTGAAACTGACGCACTGATCAAAATTTATGAACAAATTTTAGTTTAAACAAATTTCTAGTAATATGTAACAATAATTTTTTAATTTTACAATTTAACATCAATTGTTACTGATTATTTGTATTAATTACAATTTAACAGTAAATATAACAATATATTTATTGTAATTACAATTTAAAAGCCAATTTAACATTTTATTTTATATAAATTTGTATCTATTGTAAAAGAGTGCCAAAACAAATAAAAACACTTTAAACTTGGCATTACTGGACTAAATATAACTGAAATTATAACCGTGTTTCCTATTTTATATCGTAACAGTTACACTTACACTTTCAATTTTCCATTTCAAAATGTTTAGAATAAGTAGTAAAATTCGCTACCAATTCTAGATTGATAGTTTGTTGATACTTACTCGAATAAGGGTTAATAAAATACACAAAAGACATTGATGACTGAAGACTAATATTTTGTCTGTGGTATACTTTTATACGTATAAAATTGAAGTTATTTGGAGATACAAAGAATGGTTTTATAGTTAAATATAGCAAAAATAGCAAAGAATTATTTTTAGAAAAACGCGTTATCCCTGTTAATCGAAGATAAAGTTCCTTAGCCCTATTTAAGTTCTCATGTATGTATACTGTTCTCATGTAGAATACTGGGACGAGTAATTTTTTTCGGAAAAGTCTGTTACTGGCAAAGTCTGAAAGTTGTCTATACTACAATACGGTAAACATTTGTGGTGAGTTTAAAACAACTACAAAAACTATTTCACATTTTCATTTCAAGATAACAAAAAATTTTAACATGTTAAAAGCACCACGACTTGGCTTCGGATGGTAGTTTTTTTAAGGTACGCTCATACTCATGTAAGGACTTTCATTATTGTATATAATTTTCATACTATGCTTTTACCAGGACCCCTGACACACTTGGTTAATCTTTAAATTTTCTGTAACCTATCAATATTAAGGCAATTAAATTTTACATAGAAATTTCTTAGTAATTAATTTCTGCAGCAATTTGTATCGTTATTCCTTTCTAACTGCGCCACTTGCTGAGCCCGAGTTTGCTGTTTCTTTGATTCACAGCATTTCTACTATATTTTGATGAAAACGTCATAGATCGTGGATCTCCGGCAAAGCTGTTTAACTTCCAGTAAATGTTTGTAGATCTCTATAGAAATTCGATTTCACGATTTTGCATAGACGAGACAAATATCACTCGTATAATTTACATATGAGAGCGAAGATGTATGAATGGTATTCAATATTTACTATGACTGCTGTTACTGCGTTCAACAGCATTGATCGGTGATTAATTTGCATTTGGGTTAACTTTGCTTTAGGGTATTTTTCCCAATAACATCAAAATACATAGGTGATTTAGTAAGAATTGCGAATATTTATTACAATGTAAAAGCAGTATAATAAGAGGACCCGAAAATGTTTCTATAGCAGCAATAGAAAGTATGGATTGAATTACCTTTGAGAATTTAAGGTCGACGACAGTTGCGATAGGACCAAGTGTAATAAATTTGTATCGTGACATAGAACAAACGGCTGAACATTTATAACTGATTGATTACCAGACAGAGCAGGTTGCTGATATCCTAACTAAGCAAGCAATTGAGCAGAAGAAAGAACTAAATTAATGAAACTCACTATGAATGAAAAGATAAAAAATAACGACATTGTTACCCGATTGATATAAAACTTGAAATTAACAATTAATTATACATACTTCTACTTCGTGGTACTATAAAAAAACCACCAAATAAACAGTGCAGAGATAATGGGCACTAGGAGTACTTTTTGGTGGAAATGAGAAAACAATTAAACTACGGAATTAATAATTCTAAGAAATATTTTTATTTAAACATTATATTCTTAAAGTTTGTTATTTGAAATTTCAAATAAAATGTAATAACATATTTTACTATATTTATTCTTTTTTACAATTATCCTAGTACATATAACTATTTCTTAGTAGGTTTTACGAAAGCCTGTGTTGAACCTACAATTTAATAGTAAAAGTAATGTTTGGTGCAATCAACAAATTCTTTTGTAGAATCTACTTATATTTTTTCTCTGAGTGTATGAATAGCCATAAGATAGTTTGAATCATAAACAAAGACATCATTTAATTTTGAGGTAATCATTCCAGAGTGTACTATTGATGAATCATCTTGAATTGAAGCCTGGATACATAATAAAATTAATATAATTAAGTACATTATGATTTCTTTAATTGTAGAGTTAATTGGTTTGGTTGTTCTTGTGTGTTTTGATTCGGCTAAATGCATCGGCATTTGTGTTAAATTTTCCTGGTTTATGTACAGTTTCGAAATTGTATTCTGACAGTTTTAAATTCCATTTGAGTATGCGGTTTGGGATTTTAGTAAGGTTTCCGGTGAGTGGTTTGTGATCGGTTACTACTGTAAATTTTTTTCCATAAAGGTATGGTCGGAAATTGTTTATTGCCCAATATATGGCAAGCATTTCTTTTTCAATGGTGCTATAGTTCCTTTCGGATTTGCCAAGTGCTCTGCTGGCGTATGCTATTGGGAATTCTCCTTGTGGGTATATTTGTGATAGTACCGCGCCTAGGCTATATTCGCTAGCATCTGTAGTAAGTGTGAATGGTTTGTTCATGTCTGGATATTTTAGGATAGGTGGGTTTATTAGGCAATTTTTTAATGTGTTTTGAGCTGTTTTGCATTGTTCAGAGTATGTGAATGGGGTACCTTTTCGGGTGAGTTTTGTAAGTGGTTCAGCTATTTCTGAAAATATGGGGATGAATCTGCGATAGTAATTCGCGAGACCTAAGAATGATTGTATTTCTCGTACGTTTCGGGGTATCGGGAAATTTTGGACTGCGCTTACAGTAGAGGTGTTGGGTTTTATACCGTCTGGAAGTGATTAAATGACCGAGGAAAGTGATTTATTTTCTAAGAAATTGGCATTTTGTACATTGTAATTTGAGATTGTTTTGTCGGCAAATTTCGAAAACTTCTAGTAATTTTGAATTGTGGTCTTTCAAGTTTTTTCCGTAGATGATTACATCATCTAGGTAAATGAAACCTTTTAATCCTTGGAAACCTCTAAGTACATGGTTTATTGTTCTTTGAAATGTGGCTTGTGAATTTTTTAAGCCAAATGGCATTCGAGTGAATTCGAAGTGGCCATAGTCTGTGCTGAAAGCTGTCTTGTATGAATCTGTTGGGTTCATCTGAATTTGATGGTAGTCGCTAGCCATGTCTAGCGTTGAGAAGTATTGGGCGTGACCGAGTTGGTCTAAAATGTCGTTAATATTTGGAAGGGGAAATGAATCTCCGATGGTGATGTCGTTTAATTTTCTAAAGTCGACGACTATTCTCCATTTCGGTTTGCCGTCTGTACCTGGTTTCTTGGGTACAGCAAGGAGTGGGCTGTTGAAAGGGCTTGAACTTGGTTGAATTTTTCCTTCGTTTAGCATTTCATGAACTTGTTTATTAATTTCATCGCGATGCATTTGTGGAAGTCTGTAGCGTTGGACATTGATGGGTTTGGAATCTGTGTACAGGTTTATGTTGTGTTGGACACCTTTTATAGTGGTTAATTTGTCTCCTTCTACGAAGAAAATGTCTTGATATTGTAGGCATAATTCTAATATTGTCATGTTTTCTTCTGTATTGTTATCTGTGTTTAAGTTTGTTGATACTATCTGTGCTATTTGTTCTTTTCTGCTGTCTGGTTTCCCAGTTATGTGTCGGTATTGCAGTTCTTCTGTTATTGATTCTATTTCTGGTTTTACGTTTGATAGTTGTATGTCTTCAGTTAGAGTGTTTGCGATTAATATTTTAGCTTTATAGTTCGTTGGTTGGATTAGTAAGTGAGGTATAAAAATTTCTGTGGCTGAGCAGATTGAGAGTTGTTTTGTAGGGGTTGTGATTTCTACAATTGTTTCACTTCTTTTGGGTAGGGATATTTTATTTCTAAATTTGTTCGAGAATGGTATGACGTGTCGTTGTAATTTTATGATATTTGTACTATATGAAATGTCTACTTGGAATTTATCGAAAAAGTCTTGGCCTAGTATTCCATTTTCGGTAATTGGGAAATCATTTGAGACGACGTGGAATTTGTGTGAGATATTGTAGTTATTGCTAGGCTGTAGGTTAAGGTTTAGGGATCCAAGTGTTTTGATTGAGCCGGTGCCTATTCCTGCTAATGTTAGTATCGCTTTGGTCAATCTGTAATTGGTCTATAAAGTTTTTTTTGATTATACACAAGTCGGCTCCTGAATCGATTAATAGGTGTACTTTGTATTTGTTTATGATGGGTGAGATGGTATCGCGAGTCAGATTGTCGTTCGTTGCTAGATTTACTGTGTACTGAGTGTCTGGGTATAATAGTTGTTGTAGTATGTCTGATTCTGTTTCGTCGAGATCTAAGATATTATGTGTGAGTGGTTTTGTCGATTTGAGAATTGAATTAGGTAGGGTGGGAGTGATTTTATTTTCTGGTGAGTTTGGTATTTGCGTGGGGTTGCTGTTACTTTTGTGTTTTGTTATTATTTGAGATAAGTCTTGTGTTCTTTGTAACAAGTTCTGTTTTAGTCCGGATGAAAGTTTTCGTGTGTTAGTTTCAAGTGTATTCTGTATTTTTGAGATTGTTTGACATGTTAATTTTTTGAATAGTGAAATTTTCTCGGAGAATTTGTTTTGTTTTGGATTGGTGTTGTCAGTTCTGTTCTGAGTTTCATTTGTTTGTGAGTTCGTAGTTGCTAAGTTTGTGTTTTGCACCGGGGTTGTAGCGGTGGCTTTTGTTTGTTGAGTGGTCTGTGAGTTTGAGTTGTGCGTCGGCGTTGCAGCGACGGCTTTTGATTGTTGATTGTTTGTGTGTGAGTTTAAATTGTGCGTCGGCGTTGTAGCGACGGCTTTTAATTGTTGATTGTTTGTGTGTGTGTTTAAATTGTGCGTCGGCGTTGTAGCGACGGCTTGTGTTTGTGAATTTTGCGCCGGAATTGTAGCGGCGGCTTGTGTTTGTTGAGTTTGCGCCGGAATTGTAGCGGCGGCTTGTGTTTGTTGAGTTTGCGCCGGAATTGTAGCGGCGGCTTGTGTTTGTTGAGTTTGCGCCGGAATTGTAGCGGCGGCTTGTGTTTGTTGGTTAATAATTTGTATTTGATAATTTAAGTTATGAGCGCTGGGGCTCGTGTGTTCGTTGTTTGGATTAGGTGTATTTGTTTTTGAGTTAGTGTAATCATTTGAGAGAAAGTTTTTTAAATAAGTTTCTGGGATGGTACCCATTTGGAGAGTGTGTTCGTGGTTATTTTTTGATGTTGTTGATTTTGTTAAATATGTTTGTATTGGATCCGAGGTCAGTGGCTCTCCTATGGCTGATCGGATCCGTTGGAGTTTCCCTGCTGAGGTTGTTGTGGTGTGTTATAATTGGTTTGTGCTTGTTGCGGGTATAATGTGTTTATTCTCATTTTGTTGAATGTGTCAGTCAACGTGTTGGTATCAGGCGGTGTGTGATTGTTTTGATTGATCCGTTGATTTGGCTGTCTGTTGAAGAATTTATTACGGCATTCTTCAAAGGTGTGTCCCGTCGTGGCTTTACAGTGTGAACAATATTTTGGTATAAAATTGCTCCTGCGTTGATTTGGCTGATATTGTTGTTGACTGTTTGCTGTTGTGAATTGGTTCTGAGTTTGTTGTTGTTGATTGTGATTGAATTTGGGGATGAATTGTGGCATGTTTTGTGTTGACGGTATTTGCTGGTTTGCTGTTTTATCTTGATATTGTTGGTATGCGTGTTCGGTGGTTGTCTAGCTGTGTTGTAGTTTCTCTGGTAGTTCATGTTGTGTGTGTAGTATGGTTGTGACCTGTTTGTTCTTTCGTGGTTCAATCTCGTGCGGCATACATCCCAGGTGTGGTTCATTTTTTGGCAATAGTTACAGATGATCGGTGGTCTTCCGTATGTGTTCTGTTGTTGATTTGTTGGCGTGAATGGTGTAGGTGCTTGTTTCGTTGTATCCGGCGTTATCTCTGTTGTGCAAGTTAGCATTTTCTCAATAATTTCTGCTTCATCTATTACCTGATTGACGTTTGTGGCTTTTATCGTGGCAATTTTTTCTTTTAGTATTAAATTGTTTAGACCTCGTTTAAATAGCTGCACTGATGTTGTGTCTAGATGTTGAGAGTAGGTGTTATCAATGTTGTTGGTGTTATATTTAGTTTTGTACCCGTTTTTATACTGTTCTAGCGCCTCTAGAAGTCTGTAGCCGTAGTTTCTTATGCTTTCGCCGTATGTTTGTTTTATGTTGCTGAATCTTCTTTCTAGTTCGTCCAACGAATGTAGTTCTGTGTACATGTTGCTTAGTACTTCTTTTATTTCTGTATAGGTTTGTATGTTTCGGTGAGTGATTCTCATGTAGGCGTCTAGTTCTTGTTCTGTAGTGAGGGTTTCATAGATACTGTCGGCGGTATCTAGGAATCTCGTTAGGTTGTGTGCTTGGTGTTTTGTGCTATCTCCGTTGAATTCTGGTACGAAACTTGCGATGCTCTGTTGAATTTTTTGCTGGTCCATCTTTGTGTTTGTTTGTGTCTTCGAAATCTGTGATTTGGGGCTTCTGTGTTGCCTGGGTGTTCTTTTCGATTTGTTTTTCTGTTGGGATTTTAGCTAGTTCGCTTGTGGTTTGTGGCGTTTGAATTTTTTCCTTGTTGACTGGAATACTTGGGTGATTTTTGATGCTCGAGTGTAGCTCGTTGGGCTCTGATTTTATTCTGAGCCTCTCACTTGCTCGAATCGGTGATCTTGAAGTTTTGCCTGATTTCTTTTCGAATGGCGAGGGTTTGTTATTGCTCATAAAATGATTTGTTTGTATTTACGCTTCACTTTATTAAGTAAAAAAAATTGTTTTGTTGGGTATAAATTGATTTGTGATTTGGTAGAGAACGGCCCTTTTGGGTATTAAAATACGTTTGACTTCCGACCTTGGGATTTCTTTATTAAAAAAATTTGTGGACTGGGGAATCACGACTAGGGTGTGTGCGATTTGTACATGTTATAGTGGGACAACGACGCGATTTGGAAAGTGTTTTTTAGTTTTCGCCGTTCGAAAACTGGGATTTTTCAACCCTTTAGTTGCTGTAAATATATATCGTCGTGTGCTTTCTTTTCCTTAACTAACGCTTAAGGTTCGAAAACTACAGCGCCAATATTGGGTATTATATTTTGTGTGTAATTATTTAAATTTTGTGTAATGGTTTGAACTTCTGATATTCAAGACAATTGTATTTATAAAGAGTATGTATTGTACGGGTATATCATATCGTATATTGTTTGTTGGTAAGTGTTATGGATATTTGTGGTTATTCGATGTTATTTAATATTGTAGATATTGTTTATTAAATGTATTTATTTAGTTGGTAGTAATTTATGTAGTAATTAAATAGTGAATGTATTGTGATATAATATAATAAAATATAATGTAATATAATAAATTTTTATGATGTAATACTAAATTCTTACCTGATTATAGTCTTGACTAAAGCGTTGTCAATTGTTGTATCGAGGGTTGATTAAAATAAATTCCCTTGTAAATATTCTTTTATAACAAACTTTTATTTATTACTGTATTTAAAATAACGAGATAACTAATTTTTTACTTTTAATACTTATATAATTTTATACTTTATTGAGCGAGTTACTTATAGATTTTCGGGGTGATACTTCACATATAAAACTTTTACACACAAGAATTTTACTTTTAATATTTTACACACAAGAACTTGATATTTTATTGGTTTACTTCACAATTTTATTATTTATTCACTTATAAATTTATATTTTATTGAATGAATTTTACTTTTAGTATTTTACACACGGATTTTATAGATTTACTTTACATATAAGAATATAAATTTTAAATAGGATAGTCACTACGAGTTGTAATATTTCTTTTAAACTTAAGAGATTGAACTAATATAACTTTCGACTTTAATTAATTGAGGATTTTACTGATGGACTTACTAACATTTTACAAATTTTTGGCTTATATACTATAGGTCTTTATTTATTTTTTAGTTTTGTTTTTTGTTTCGAAATGGTGCTGAGTGGTAGTTTTCCACTCGTAAATTTTTTGTGTCACACATTTAAATTGTTTTAAAAATTTTTAATTGGGTTTTGGGTCAAAAATTTATAATTTGTTTGGATTTTAATTTGCATGAAATTACATTTTTTCTCATGTGTAAGGTTTTTTTTTGTTTTTAATGTTTGTGATTTTCTCCAATTTTCTACGTACACGTGTTTTTGTGTGTTGCGCGTGGGAACAGAAAAATTAGAACATTGTTTGCTTATGATTGAAATGTTGCTTGAAATGTTAATTGAAATGTTAATAGATTTATGTGTTGTTTGGGGTGGTTATTTCTCAACAACTGGTGGTCAGCCGAACAGCTGACAATAATTAACTCACACACGCACAGTACAGTTTATTTTCAATATACTTTTTATTAAAATTGGAAATAATTTTTAAACTGATAGGTTAATTATGACTTAACAGCTCAAACAATTTTTTTTTGTTATTCCTTAACAATTTATTTTTACCAAACTTGTACAATTTTGTGAACAATAATTTTACAAAGTTGCAATCTCTACAATTTTTTTTTTTTTATTCTTCAAATTAATTTAACTTTTACTTATAATTTTTACTTATCATATCATTACTTTTACTTATAATCTTCTACCTTTCACATTATCACTCTAGAACTTGACTTTTTTTTATTTATTTTTTTTTTAAAAAACAGCAAAAAAATTAAACTCGACTCAATCCAAAATCACAACTTGAATGCCATCATACCAAAAATTTGCCGCACAACTCGTAAAACGTTCTAGAAGAAATTAATCTCTCTTCTCTGTCTCTCCTTTATATCAAATTTTCGTTGGTATAAAAGAGAGACATATAAGAAAAAACATTTTTTCCAAAACGTTTTACTTTGCACACACTCGATGCGCATTGTTCTCTCTTTCCCCTATTCCTTCTCACCTCTGCGCCACCACGCGATGGGGCACAAAACAAAACGTCGAAAGTGCGTTCCTAACACATCCGAGGTGAATAAAAAAATAAGAGAAGATGGGCGAAACGAAGACAACAACCGGGGTGAATAAAATAACACAAAAATCGTCGTTGCGACCATACAGTCGTAACACTCCCTCTGGGATATCCCTTCTGAGCGCTGCCGCAACTTCTGGTTCCGTTGTAAAGCCATCAAGGTCGCGGATCTCTATCGAAACCTTAGACCGGAGGTTTAGAATCCTGGCTTGATTCCCCAGAGCCTCTCAGAGCGCCACAAAAGCCATCCGTGTTCTTACTGTTCGGGCCTAGCTCCAGAAGGACGTCCCCTGCTCTCGTTTGCCTAATTGTTTGCACCTCTGTTTCCGATTCCTGAGGTCTAACTTTGCTGTGGATTTCCCCAAGGACATCTGCGTATGACTTTCCTTATGCTGGTTTTATGATCAGCGCTTCAAGTCGGAGCCTGCGCCGCTTACCACTCCTCTTCTTGGTCCTTCTCCTTGTGGTCTCGGGTTCAGCCGTGGACCTGGTGCTCTCCGATTTCTTATCGTCCTCTGCCTTTGCCTCCGGGTTTTCCCTTCTCCTCTCTTTCATGGACATAACTGTTTTCCAGGTATGTTCCCCTGTAGCCTGTGGGATCTCCTCTCTGACCTTTTTCTCTTGTTGGTTGAGCTGGTCTGCTGGACTCACTGCGGGTCTTTTGTGCCTCGTCGTTTTGTTGGAGGTTGTGGGGGTTTGCTGCAGCTCGGTAATTTGCAATTGAGCTACAATCTTCCGCTGCTCTGAGATTTCCTGAGAGATGGTACTAAACGCCTCTTCAAGTTCCACTAGCCCACATTTTATGTCATTCGAGACGTTATTTTGCCTTGCGGTTGCAGCCTTCATCTTGCTAATAATTTTCTTACACCTCAGTAGCAACTCTTCCTGTTCTGTCCTCTTCCGCAGAATACGAGGTCGTACTGGAGAGGTGTGCCTTGCAGTTGTATCCATATCAGACATCCGACTCGAGATGTCGTAACTCTCTCCGCTTCCTTGGTCGCTGTTCATTAAGGTATCCTGTTCTTTAAATATTAATTGAGTTATGTTTGCGAATAGAAAAAGTGTTGACATCTGTCGCTGAAGTATTTTCGTCCATGTCTAGCTCCAAGTTGAGTTGAAAGCAGCCGTGAGAGATCTTTAATCCATACGTAATGATATCTAATTTGGTTCTGCGTTGCGTGTATTTCATCTTCAACATATTTTCAGCAAATTAATATGTTTTTCCTGTTTATTTTTCGTTAGGTATGCAGGTAAAGTTACGAAATCATTAAACTTGCGCATTTCAAGAATAAATATTTTGATTAATACATTATTCTGTAGTTCGAATCGCAGAATTTGCTTTATCGTAATTAGGAACTATATTCCAGTTTAGTTTAATTTGTCGGTGTAGTGTGGATAATTTGTTACACGCTCTGTTTTTTTTCTATTGGATATTACGCTAATAGTACAGCCAAGCAAAGCATGCGTTATCATCATTTCTGACGTTAATACAAGCGTTCTTGAATCCAATTTCTTTTTTGTTAGTGATATATAAGATGACTCCAATTATGGCGTGTATTTGTTAATATAGATTGCTAAGTTTACTATAGCTGATAAGGTCCATCCGCTTTCTTTTTCTTGGAACCCCTCAATATGCCTTAAGATAACATTTTGAATATTATCTCTAACACATCAATATTTGTATCATTATATATAATATACGTTTTCTTATTCATATACTTCCAATCAAAATTATCTATTTTGGCAATTTTATTGATAAATTTGCCACAAATCAATTTGTTTACCTGTAATGCTGGCTCTTTTTTCAGCTCAATTCTGATGCGCCGCGCAAATATGCTCCGGCAATCTTGTAAAAATGCACTAGGGTCCGTGTGCGATAAATTAATCATCGCAATAGTACGCATTCGATATTTAAATGCTGATCCCACTTTATTCGTGGTGGCGAACAAATTTTAACATGGCCACGCATCAATTTCATTTGAGTGCGGAAACTTGTTAGCACACATATCCCGTTTGCTAATTGATTTTTCCTGGCAAGAGTGCTAGAGTTAGAAATTCTTGCTATATTCTTTAATAACCCCGCGCTGAATTCACTTTGGCACTTAATAAGACTTCGTTGCTATTTTTAATTAATTTTTGAATATCGATCATTTCGTCGCGAACAGTTTATTATTGTTTAAGAGTTTAGTTTATTGTTCTTTAAATTAGTCACCACTAAATTCTATACCAAATAATTTATGTTATTATTTAAGCACTTTCAGTATTTACAATCAGTTTTTGGGATTTACTATATTTGAGAATTAAGTAGTACATATATTCAATTATTACTTTTCCGGATTTCAAAATAAATTTGATATTATATCAGTATAAACTTATGGTTGTAAAACCTATATAGATCACTCTAAGAGTTATTTATTTATTTTTTCTTTGATTTAAAAAAAAAATTTATTTCATACACTAATCCGCAAGATCACTAATTTAATTGCTTGGATACATCTATTTAAATAGCCTTCGTGAAATACAATTCCAACCATTTCTATCATAATGATATTATTTACAGCACATACTCATAGTAATAGATTAATCCTTCTGTTTCCAATTCAAACATAATTTTATATAATCTGTATAAATTTGGATATATGTACTTAATTATTTGAATATGTTATATACGTTATTACTACATAAAACTAAATTGGTCATCATAGTTGCAGTTAATAAGTACGAAAGAAAATGTAGCTGCAGTTGTAGCGGATAAATAAAATATTTTCTATTCATTTCATGAGAATTGTTCAAATTTGTCTCATCTCAATTTCCATCGTAAATTTGTGTAGTATACTAACCCGTTACTCCACCTAGTTCATTAGGTTATATATCTATAGTAAAACAATATAGTTTACAATGGTTCTCGTTTGGTATTGCATATAAGTAAAAAATACAATAAATCATATTTTCTATGTCATATTCTATGTCACTCATTATGCTACAGATTACTAACTTGCATGTAATTTGCATTAAATTAATTTGTTGTGGTTAAAACTACGCTCTCTTATACTCATCAGTGGAAAATACTTATAAAAATAAGTCTAACTCAAAGGCGTTTATCGAATAATAATATTATTATACATTTGCACATATTTGTATATACTTTAGAAATTAAATTATAGTAAAATCTATATCTATATATTATAAGAATCATACATTCCAAATATAAAACGTTATCGTTTTATATGTTAACGTATATGTTTTATTCATGAACGTTGACGTTCAATTAATATTACTGTTTTACTGCTCTCTTACAAATACATATCTCTCTGCACAACAGACTAGTTTACGTTCATGTCAAAATGATACTGTCTGGCCTCAACTGGCCCCCGTCAATGTTGGGCGTCTTCCCGCCTTTGATTAAATAAAAATCCGTCGTTCGGTGTCCCCCCGCCTTTGGTTAATATTTTTACAAATGGCCGGTTGGTCACCTGTAACGTTAAGCGTCCTTCGCCAAAACCGTATAAAAATATGAAGTGGTCAGTTGATGCCGTAAATAATTTGTTGGGCGTTGACTCGCCGAAATCGTAGAAAAATACGAAGTGGCCTCAACTGGCCACCCGTAAATAATTTGTTGGTCGTTGATTCGCCGAAAACCCCTAATATAACGTTAGTCGTTTTTCACCAAAACCTTAGAAATATATGTTACGGATGGCCCGCAGCCAACCCTCACATTTCTACTAAGCACGCAAGAGGCCTCTTACGGTGGTATTTAGTCGGCTAAATCTCAAGGTTAATGCTGGGGTCGTGGGTAAATTGAGGATTGCTTTCTCCTGACACCGTGGAACAGAAAAAAATCAAACTCAAAGCAAATTAGAAAAACAGAATTTAAATTAATTCGACCAGAATTTGTCGAACGAAACTTGAGGAATCGTAATAAATTAATAATAACCGGGTGTGTCCATCCGACGACCGGCTCTCCCCGATTGACAAGTACCCAGTCTGCTGAAGATCTATCTACTAAGGAATATGCTAATAAATATGCATCTATCTACAATATTAATATAAAATAAACTTCTCTTTTAAATCCGAAAGTTGCACGTGCACATTTTGTTTATGTTCATTGGACATACATGTTACATAGTGAGTTAAACATTAATGTGCATGCATATGCATTCATGCAACGTTATCAGAATATATAGCAAAATAATTATATTTTGTTTGTATGTACTATTTTCATACACAACACACTACACTTTTTACATAGTCATCCATGTCCATTTCAAACTCCGCTTCATTCATCCTTTCGTGTCTTATTTTATTTTACTTTCGGTCATAATTATATAGTATATTATACCAAAAAATTGTGACAATTGTAAGCAATTAATTAAACAATTAAATTAATTTAATTAAACATTATTCATGTTTTGAAAACAAATAAACAAAAATTCAACATAATTGAATGTCTACGGTTGCACTCGAATATATGGGTCTTATACAATCGAAACATAATCTTTTCCGTTTTATCATATTTTGAGTAAAACAGAAAATAAGTTTAATTGCAATATTTTTTTTTGAATAATGTTAGAGAAATATGAAATATTTGTCGGGTTTATTGTTCAATTACAGAAAAGTCTTATGTTTTTAAAAGAAAATTTCTCAATCATGCACAAAAAGATAATAAAGAAATAAAAAGATTATTAGTTGCAACCAACTCATAGACAAGGAATGTTTTGCAACCAATCTCTCAGGAAAAGATGCATTTTGATTCTAAAACACATGCAAATTATAATGAAGTAAAAGTATTTAGATCTACTACAAAAAGATTCACGTCTACACAATGATGAATCGTCCATAAGAAATAGACTGGTTCACAAGTTATGATGGTGTGGCGCACGTTATAGACCTGCGGATTTAATCAATCAAAATGCTTTAATGCTACAAAATCCGCCTAACACTCAGCGCATGATCGTCACTTGTGAATTGGCAAGAAATAGTAAAAAAAATTACCTGTCTGCCAAATTATGTAGTATTTTACAATTATTAGTGAGTATGCGGGTATGATTAAATGTTTGTCTAGGTTTTGATCTATATATTTAAAACGTAATATTAGTTTGGTCTTAGAAAGTCCCTCCCTTTTGCAATCCGTATTATAGTTATTGGCGGACAAATAATATTTCTAATTTGCAAACAAGAAAACTCGCCAATATTTGATTTATCTATTTCAAAGGCTAACATATGTGGTTTAAAAACGGCATAATTTAATTTCTGGCAAAAAGATAAATTTCGCTTCCATTACACAATACTATGTCCAATATATCATGGAATTCTATATCATGATTAAAAGTGGCTACATAGTAATGTGATCTGTAATCGATTCCATTTAAAAACATTTTATCAAAAATTTTTATTATAGTAGGGTCGCAATTTAATTTTTTACAAATTAGATCGCGGTAATTTGATAACTTTTCGTTTCGAGTAAAATACTGCGCCTCATTCAAATCAATTGCCTTATTAACTGATTTAGCGCACATTATTTGATTGGCAAATTTTAATTTATATTTTCTAGCTAAAGTCAAACATATATTCTTGCGTGATGTGATTGCATGAGCATAAACTTTAAATTCTTTATGTTTTGCTTCGTATTTGAAGCACCAAAGATACCGTAACGGGCCTGACTGGCGTATAATAGTTGGGTAATGGATTAAATTATAATTTAATGGGTAATGGATTTGAATTATGAGTTAAATGAATAACATAATATTCTGTTACCTCAAAACATAAAAGTAGATCAATGATTTCCACAAAGTTTAACAAAAATTTCCAAACATCGTCGTCCGAAGGTATAAGATCCCCAACCATAATTGGAAAATAAATTATAAAGCACATCATTTCGCGGGCTGACATTTTAAGGTTTTTTTTCAATATATGTGATTTTTTAAAGTCTCCTGATATATTAATCAATTTCAGTAGGCCCATATTCAAAATTGCTCTTTCTTGAATTAAGTTTCTAAGTCGAAATAATTCATCCTATCCAGACAATACAAAAGTATTTGACGTACATCGTAGTGATATATTCCTTCAAATATGTCGTGCGTTACATTTTAGTTAAAAAATTGGTTCAAAACCCTAAAAAATCAATCGATCGAGTTCGACTTGTTAGGTCTTCATCAACAAGTCGAAATCGAACGAATGATTTTTTAAACTTATGGACAAACTTTTTCGTTAAAATCTTACATATGTTTATTTATAAACATTTATTTGAATACGGATTTTTGCATCTATCGAGTTTATAGGGTGCTAGTCAAATTTGTCAAGCAAATTAATTTTCTACCAATTATTATGTTAGAAATTATTCACATGGGGATTGCATCATTTTGTTTATTTCAAATTGTGAAAAGCAATAGATTCTATAATCTTAATTAAAAACATCAAATTTTACGCATTTTGGTAAAAAATAATATTATTTTTCAAAAAGTGGTAATGACACTGACTAAACTTTAAATTTGTATGCCCCTATTATTCAAAATAAAATATACTGCATACAACATTGTACCTAGTAACTTTACTTCTGCTAATAATATTCGTCAGATATTTTTAAAAACAATTATGTTTATGCACGATATTTCTGTTATCGGGAACCATTCCTTAAATATTTCTCATAATTTTAACTTCATAAAAATAATCCAATCATAAAGAATTTTGATTAATATAAGTGTTTTCCAATTACAAGAGGCTCTGCACAATTGTTAAAACAGTTCAAAAACAAAAGTTGTTATAAATTAATTTCATTGTAACTATTGTACTATAATTTTTCCAAAAGTTTGTCTCAAATACAAACATTTTAAAAGTTTATAATTTCTAAAATAGTTGGAAAAACATAATAATCAATATCTTTATTAATAAAAGTACAGCGCCCCTAAAATATTTCGCATCATCAATCGTTAAAAACTAAAAAAATGCACATAAATTATTTTAAATATGTAAAAAGGCGCAAATCGAAATCTTACCTCAATAAACCAGCAACCACAAAGCGACAAGAACTAAAACGAAATAACAATTACTGGAGTCGAACTGGAGTCGGCACCCTAAGTCTGGAGTCGGCACCCCAATTTTACCTGGGATTTCGGCTTTCATATCAAATGACGAATCTCGTCTGTTTGTAACTGGAATGGGGATAGCAGGACCCGTAACACCACCCGCAACCGTCTAGACAACCACATTAATCGCCGCATCGTAACCGGGCGTGTTGGTCTCGACAACCTCGTAAGTTTCTACTGGTTGTATTTGACTTGTGTTCTAGAAAGAAAAACATCTATATAATAAAATAATAATAAATAAATAATGACTTACACGAACTCCCATAACTGGTACGTCGTCGTCGTCCCCCCCGGTCAATTCTGCCAATTTTTCTTGTAAATAATTCGGGTTTTCAGGGGTATTTTTCCCAGCGAAAAACTGAGAATTTTCTTCAAGAAAATCAATAAACGTTTCTAATTGCTCGGCCGTTGTCCGAGGTGACCGGTTGGGTCGAGCAGTACTCATCTGTAAATATGTATGGTATTATATATATGTATACAATTTATTGTTTAATAATGAAATTTAAAATTACTTACCATAAGTAATAAATTTTGGTAAAAACAAAAAATATTATTTTAATTATTTTTAAACGTAATATTTTATAAAGCACAAAAAATTTAAGGTCGAGGAGAAGAAATTTCAGCCAGTTCAAAACAATAAAAAAAAATGCATCTGACAAGTCTCCACAATATTTGGATAGTTTACAAAAAAAAAAAAATTAGGAACGACGCGTTCAGAATACGAATAAAGAATTTCGTCTTAAAAAAATGTATTAACAAAAGTGATCTTAGGTAAGACAGTCTTACGAGTCTTATCGCTAGAATCGGGGTGTAACTCTAAGTTAAGTATTAACTAGGCAAATTACACAAA
Source organism: Nephrotoma appendiculata (assembly GCA_947310385.1). Taxonomy (NCBI): domain Eukaryota; kingdom Metazoa; phylum Arthropoda; class Insecta; order Diptera; family Tipulidae; genus Nephrotoma; species Nephrotoma appendiculata. The sequence continues at coordinate 84,417,265 of OX371225.1, forward strand.
AAAAACTTTAAAATCTTGTCACCACTAAAACAATGATTGTTACTACTCGCCACCGCGCTAAAAAACTGACTGACCCTTCGTTGGTCTCTCTCAAAAACTGATTCACTTCCAAGTTCCAAACCAAAAACTCGACACGCGTAAATTTTTATTAATTTCACATTAAAAGTTGGTTGAGAGGGGGAAAAATAGTTTTTTGTAATTAAATTGAAAATCCCAACCAATTTATAAAATCAAATTACTGCACGTGGAAAAATGTTTGCATTATTGGTAAATTTGACACAACACCAAATATAATTTTTCAAATATTACATCGGCCATTGTCATTTACCTATGCACAAGTATAAACGAAAAAAACTTACATTTCAATATTTACATAAACGACGTAATCAAATTACATTCATGAACATATTTGGGTTCATATAACTGAGGCACGTAACATATTCAAAAGTAAATGAATTATGTTACCTTCAATTAAATAAACCCTAAAAGAAAATGTAAAAATTAGAACATGATGGTTTTATTACATAAGGAATAGTTGAAGATATTATCTTCGAGGTCATGTTATTAGGAAGTAAATAAATTAGGATAGGTTAGTAACAGAATTAGATAGATTTATGTTACAAGAAAGATCCTTATACGGTTCAATTGCGTACCCCGCTCCAGTGATGTTGTTATTATCTATTGCGCTTTTATAAGCCTTTTTAATTGTTTTGAGCTTATTTTTAATTTCATCTTCTTTGAATCCACCATTCTACAACAATTAAATAAATGTCTACTATAAAGAGTTTTAATTAATAGCGATGCTTATACATGTACTTACCGAATATCCCCGAACTGATCGTATCCTCCACCAAATTCCGATGAACATCCGATGAAACATTTTTTTGTGGATATGCCCAAATTCCTTTTTTTGATTAATGGCGTACACCAGTAGTGTTTTTGTTTCCACCCTATTCCAAGTTCTTATAGTAGCACTGTAACATTAATAATTGTCAAAAATATTTTGTAGGATAAATACAAATAAAACAATGGTAGGTTATATATATATATTGTTCCTGTATCCTATATATATATATATATTGTAAGTAATAACAAAGTAGTTTTTCTTTTATTATTGTTATCAATTATCTGAGAAATAAATAAAATTATAATACAGAAATAATTCGATTGTTAGTTGTTACTCGAAAAGACGGTTTGACACTTTGAATGATTCAAGAATTATACTATGTACCAACAAAAAAAAATTGTTTTACTTTTTTTTGAGAATTAAATAAATCCAACCTAATTCGAATTAATTAATTTTCAACAAAATACAGCTAATGTATAACGTTAATCGGGCGTATTTGATTAACCACTGCAAATACTGCTATGAAGTTGGCGATTTACTATGGTACCACAACGTGGTTGCGTGGCTCACAGACGCAATTCGTATGATGTGCAAATTAAGGAATTGTTGTGGATTTATGACAAAATAAATTTAAATGCATGTTTTGTTTATTTTTAAATTTTTTACGTTTAACAGCGCATCCCCAATAGAATTCCTTTAACTTTTTCCTCACAGAAAAGTATGATAAAAAAACTTGAGAAAAATAAGATTTTTTTTCTCAAGTTTTTTTTTCATACTTTTCTGTAAGGAAAAAGTTAAAGGAATTCTATTGGGGATGCGCTGTAATACGGATATTATATAAGTAATAACTATATGACATAAATTGTCTTGGAAAATTGTCTGGGGCTCTTTTTACATAATTTGTTCGCAGTATTACATATATCGATTCCCAACCAGGTTTTTCTCGTAATTGTGTGAGTTTTTCGAACTCAACAAATCGTAATTCAATAATACCAATATCACGATTAAAGATAATTTCATAAAACTCACTGAGAAAAAAAAATAGTAAAACTGTTAATAAACCATGTTAATTCAACAAATTTTAAATATGATAATGCGTTATTAGCGATTCTTATTAAATTATGTTTAAAAATAGTAGAGCATTGTAAAATAAGTTGTAGTTAGCTCAACAATTTGTGTAGTTAAATCATAAGTGAAACGTTGTTAATCTATATTAGTGGACATAGTAAATTCATCAATCTCCTATTAGAAGAGGGAGAAAATTAATAAAATGTAGTGTTTCACGTGCAGTCATTTTAAGACTACTGTCGAGTTCACGTATGCGATCAAAAAATGATTCGCGAATCAAAGGAAAATTAAATCATTGAAAACATATACAAATATCCCCATCCGAGATGAAATAATTTTAACTTTGGGAAAATTTTGATCGGAAGCATCCAACATAATAAAAAAAAATAACAAATTATGAGTAATAATGCGAAATAATTACGCTCAAAAATTGGCTTGATTCGCGAATCATTTTTTGATCGCATACGTGAACTCGACATACAAGAATTTAAATTGTTAATAGTTAAGGGTGGTGATATGTTACCAATTTCAATATCGCCATATTGGAAAAGAGCTTTCCGATTATTTAAAACATTTAAAGTAATTATGTTATCACTAATTAAAGAATTTAAAATTGGACAAATATCATATTGGCCTACGCCTTCGAATATATCGTGCATAATATCGAAATAAAAATTATCTGTTACGTGAAACGATTCTAACTCATTACAATACAACCATATTTTATACCAGTTTCAGAAAAATTATTTGCCAATAGATCTTTATTATAATTCTCTTTATTTCTCAAGTGTGAAGGTTCTTCGGTACATATTCTACAATAACGTTTAGCATTAAATGATTGTACAAAGCCGAGTACACCGTTTAATCCCAAATTGTACCCAACAATAAGACCCAGTATAAAATTAATTTTAATATTTCCGGTTGGAACTTTAATTTCAATTCCTTGTTCTAGTTTTAAGAGTTCTTGAACCAAGTGATGGAAGGACAATTCGTTTCCATAATTTTTTAATTCTTTAGTGCTTATAAAAGCAGCATTAAACACAAAATCTAATTTCGATAACAAATATTGGGGCATGGTCGGAAAATTATAATAACATGCATATACATATTGAATGAGTATGACTGCCCAATGCATTATTTATTTGAAAGTCGTTAAAATATAAAACGTATGGTATTATATGCTTGGACTGGTATAATTTTTTTTTTGATTTGAATAAATATCCAGCGGCAAAGTTTTCTAGAACATTTCCGGTTAAATATTTCTCACTATTTTTTAATGTCTCCTGCAAGATATGAGGTAATTCAAATAATGACCTAAATTTAAATTCTAACGGCATTATATAAATATTTGATATTTTTTCAGTTAAAGTAGGATTTCCTTTCACAATTTTCTCTGAAACAGAGCTGTTCACCACAAAAGATTTCGGAAATTCGTACAAATTATATTCTTTCAATGTTTTAAAAAACAAGTGTTCAGTTTGCATATTCTTAAATGGGTCTTTACAAAATTCAACTATATAATTAATCTTATTTCGCCATTCACTATCTTCAGCTAACTTATCTAATTGAATTGATATCAAAGAAAGAAGATCTGAAATCATATCTTGAATTTTAATTGCCAATTTTCTCGGCATTGAATTTTGAGAGTACAGTTCATGAGACAATTTTAATGACTTTTTTATTAACATATTAACATTTAAATCTATGTTTGAATAAATATTATAAGGTAAATTTAAATCTAGTGAACTTACATTACTATAAGGTGTTTGAATTGGTTGAATAAGTTTTTGATGGTATTTGAATTTCCCGAGTGTAAACATTCTTCAAAATTGTGTGTTTTCTCCAAATGCCGACGTAATGATCTAAAATCCGAAAATTGTTGATTACATTCAGCTTGTTTGCATTGTACTGCATTTGTTGATGAAAGCAAATGAAACAATTTCAAATGTGTGATGAGTTCCGACGTCGTAGAAAAAGTACTGGTACATAAAAAACACACAAACATTTTTTTTTGTAAAATTATTTTAAATTACACTTTTGAATAGCGCTCGATATTAAATTATTTTCGATGATACTTGAATTTCTCGAAGAAAACAAATGCAAGAATTCCAAAATGCTCGGTGAGGTGAATGTCGGTGCCATACAAAAATTCCTGGAACGTTGTTAATCATTAACGATAATCTGTAAGTAAAATAAATAAGTGCGTGTTAGTATAGTGTTTAAAGAAGCAAAACTGTTAGCAAAATGATAATAATAAAAAGGATTTTCCAAAAATAATATTTTTACCTTTATCTAATAAATAAAATTGTGTCGAAAACTCATGAAGCCTAGCACCCGATTATTTTAAATTATTTTTCGAATAGCGCTCGATATTAAATTATTTTCGATGGTACTTGAATTTTTCGAAGAAAACAAATGCAAAAATTCCAAAATGCTCGGTGAAGTGAATTTCGGGTGCGATACAAAAATTGCTGGAATATTGTTAATCATTAACGATAATCTGTAAGCAAAATAAATGCGTGTGACTATAATTTTTAAAGAAAACTGTTGGCAAAATTATCATACTTTACTAATAATCAGTATGATTTTTCAAAATAATATTTTTACCTTAGCTAATCTTTCAAATAATTTAATAAAATTGCTTGGCTTGAACTGTTTGTGTCATATTTTGTGTTAATATTATAAAAATATTTTTGTATAAGATTCCAGACATGAACACAAGCTCGCGGCGCGGATATTGCAAATTTAAAGTTTGGAATAATTTAAAACATGAATCTAAACACTCTATGAACGAATTATATTCAAATAATGTTTTATCAAAAAAAATATAAAATTATATTTATTGGTTAATTATATTTAAGAAATAGTTTTCGTGTATAAGGAGAATAACTATTAGAATCAATAATAGTTGCAATTAAACTGTGTTACAAGCTGGCTACTGCCAACCTGCAGATATTCACTAAGCTCCTGCAGAGGCCTCCACGGTGATGTTTTGCCGGCTACGTTCTCAGCGAGAAGTGCGAGGGTCGTGGGGTTTGAGGCATGCAGGGCTCCTGGCCTACACCGTGATTAACAGAAAGTTGGGGAAACGCAAATAATAAATAAAAACCGTAGTTCCGCCGAAATTCGTCGGCCGGAACCTGAGGAACGAACAGCTGATAATTATAAACCGAGAACGGTGCCTTGGTGCGCGCATCCATCCGAATTCAAACGGGGCCAAGCCCTGGTTACGGAATTGGATGCGGGCACCAAGGGACCGCAAACACTAAACCGACACAGAGGGAGTCTCCGCTCCCATCATACCATACCGAAAAAAATTAATAATTCATTTTAAATTTATTTTCCTAATTTAGACCAAATAAAAAAAATCACCACTTCCCACGCGAAACGAAAGAAGAAGGAGAAAGAACGAGAGACAGAGAGATGCAATACGGATCGAGCGTGCACCCGCTGTGCGGCGCTCGATCACAAAAATTTTGAAAATTATATATAGTTAATATAAAAAATGTAGATAAAAAAAATAAAAATAAAAAAAATTAAAAATAAAAATAAAAAAAATGTACCTTAATTATTATTAAATAAAATGTTGCGGCCTTGCGCCGTTATTGTTGCGGGGCCTCTCCCCGATAAAAATTTGGTTGCGGCCTTGGTGCCGTCATGCCACAAGGGACTCCTGTCCCCCGGACCGTTGCGGCTTTGGTGCCGTTAACTACTTCGGCCTCGACTGGCCGCCAAAATAAAATGGGCGTTGCGGGGCCTCTCCCCGATACCAAATAATAACTGTTGGCTTGGTTAGGTAATCCAAAAAAAAATATTGGGCGTACTTCGCCTTCACAACCACGCTGCCGCTGTGCTTGACCGACACAGGTGCTAAGCTGACTGTTGTGTTTTAATGCCCGATGATCCACGTTGTTGGCCACCGGTTATAATTGCGGCTCTCCTTAATTAATTTCAGTGCCCGTTATAAAATGCGTCGCTCGTTATAAAACGGCGCCTGTTGAGGAATGCGGTGCTGGTGGTAAAAATTTGGCACCCGTTGTAAAATGCGACGTTAGTTGTAAATTGCGGTGCTCGCTTTATAAACATGTGGCACCCGTTATCGTTCGGCGAAGATGCCGTAAACTTTCCAATCTTAAGCGAACAACTTGGAAAATTACACTTCTACTTTTCCGATTTCCCGACTTGTATATATGTATATACAATAAAAAAAATATTTTACACTTGGTATGTCGCACATATACAATTTTATTTAAACTCTACTTTTGTTGTCTGTTCACTCAAGCTTCGCTTTCACGTATTTTGCATTAACCCCACACAATGAAAACTCAAAACTTTTGGTATAATTTTTTTTTTTTATTTTATAATAAATTCTATTTCCCACATGAACACATGTGTTATTCTTATATTCACTTTACAAAAAAAAATCTCTGTTCTCTCAAGAAAAAAAACATTTTATTTTTATTTCTCCACCATGAACAAAATGGCCGAAAATTTTCCAATTAATATTTATTAAATTTTTCAACAAAAGAAAAAAAACTCGACTTTATTCTTTCCAAAATCACCACTCGAATGAAAAAAAAATATTCGAGCGTCGCACAGCTCGTAAAACGTTTTAGAAGAAAATGCATCTCTCTTCTCTGTCTCTCCTTTATACCAAATTTTCGTTGGTACAAAAGAGAGACATACAAGAAAAACATTTTTTTTCAAAACGCTTTACTTTGCACACACTCGATGCGCACTGTTCTCTCTCTCCCTCCCATTCTCGTTCCGTTGCCAACATAACAGAAGGAAACACACAGGAATCCATCCACCAAGAAGTCACATTCACACATCGAAAACCCGGACGCAAGAAACCACGTTTAGACAACAAAAACCCGGACGCAAGAAAACGTGGAGAATAGAAACAAATTTACAAAAATGTCTTGTTAAGACAACACAGTCGTAACAACTGATATGGATGAAACTACAATTACAGCAAGGATTTACGATTGAACTGGAGTAAAATGGTTTTATTTTGATTTTAAAATTATCCCATTTAGAAATTAACAAGAACTTTTAAATGGATATAGTAAGTTAAAATCAATTTCTATCACTGAAAAAAAAACCTACGCATATACAATAAAAAAAATGATTGTAACAATGAATATTGTTATTGTTTGGATCCTTAAACTTGCGTTATTGTCAATATAAACTCGAAGTTAATAATTGATAATTTCAATTATTGAATAATAAAATATTTATTGATTTAATGAAATTGAGTATAAAAAATTTACAAAAAACATAACGAACAAATTAATTAATTATATTAAACCATATTATCAATTTATAAATTTTTTTATAGATTATTAAATATTTTATCTAATCAACGAACAAAATTTAATAAAAACCAAGTGGGCTGTTTATTAATTTATACATTGATATAATGAATAAAGTTTAAGCATTATGAAAATTAGTTAAAGAATGATAATTTATAAAAAAAATTTACATTGCGACGACGAATCAGATAATTAAATTGATTAAACTCATTATGATATTAATCATTTTATTTATTAAATATATGAAACTCATTATTGATTTTAATCATTTTATTTATTAAATGTATCAAACTCATTATAATATTAATCATTTTATTTATAAAAATAAAGTACATTTAAGTTTAAATACTTTTATAAAGTTACCTAACATTGACGTTGTTGGTGAACTCTGATCCGATGGTTTTGCTGAACTATATTTCGCTCGAAGTTATATCGGAGAATATCATACTGACGATGTTGGTGAACTCTGAGCCGCTGGTATTTGCTGAACTATTATCGATCGAAGTTAACTAATATTTTCAATTATTGGTAATCCAATACTTTCCCTCCACTCCTCAAGGATGCGCCGCTGAAAATGGAAACAACCTAAAATTGACGATGTTGGTGAACTCTGAGCCGATAATATTTGCTGAACTATATTTCGATCGAAGTTATATCGGCGAATATCACATTGAGGATGTTGGTGAACCTGAGCCGATGATATTTTCTGAACTATATCGATTGAAGTTAACCAATATTTTCAATTATTGGTAATCCAATACTGTCCCTTCACTCCTCAAGGATGTTCTGCTGAAAATGAAAACAAAAGTTTAATAAAGTAAATTTAATAGTAAATACGTTTATGAAGTTACCTAACATTGACGATGTTGGTGAACTCTGAGCCGATGGTTTTGCTGAACTATATTTCGATCGAAGCTATATCGGCGAATATCATACTGACGATGTTGATGAACTATGAGCCGCTGGTATTTGCTGAACTATATCGATCGAAGTTAACCAATATTTTTTATTATTGGTAATCCAATACTTTCCCTCCACTCCCCAAGGTTGTTATTCAAATAAATCAAAAATAAATAATATTTGATAAAATTGTATAAAATTAAAACGCATATAAAATACAGGTCAATTTTAAAAATGTTTAAACTATTTGATTTCGTTCAACAAGATGTTAATTCTTGTGTTTTTAAACTTTGTAACTTTCATATTATAAAACAACTCTTGGACAAAATAATAAAAGTTGGTAGCAGCTATTGGGTATTCCAAATTGAATAAATGGAAAATTTTGTAACAAATGTCCAATGCCCGCAGTATATTATTAAATTCAAAGCGGACCCCGTCAAAATACACATACGTATTCAAAATTTCGCCCACGTTATTTCCAAGAGCCAAAAGGAATGGTTGGATGGATGTTTGTTTTGTAGCCAAAATCTGCAAATGTTCTTCCAATTCTTGCACAGTTTTTCCAATGTAAATAAAAGATTCTTGCGATTCTTTTATGGTAAATTTTGTCACTGATTGTTGCTCCGTGTTCGTTCTGGAAACCGTTTTTTGAGTTGGCACTAGATACCTATGCAGAGACCACAATAATATGGAATTGTAATTATCTGTAAATATAATATTGTTATAAATTTTATTCAAATTAATAAATTAAAAATTTTACTTTCTGAAATGTTTGAATCCCTTAATTTTGTTAAAAATTGTAAAATGCTTTTATCTTTTGTTGCCCTCTGCTAAAATAAAATTTTTCAGTGCCAAATGATACTCCGACCATTTAGTCAAAATTCTCGGGGTTTCTGGATATAGTACGGAAAAGTCCATGTCAATCTGAAAATTAAAATATATCTTCGCTTTTATTAATATTTTTGTATTTTAAAAATTCTTACCAAACGATATCCTGACGGCTGCTTGTAAAATGGCCATTTTTCGAAAACGGCAATGGTACTAATTTTATGTCCGAAATTCTGTAATTCGCACACGCCTTCCATATACGATCGAACTCTTCGACCGAAAGTTTATCGAATTTTAACGACCGTTCACAACATTCTCCGTCTATTTCTGGAACTAATAATAAAAGTGATTATAATAATTGAATAAATATATTTTGCGACTTTTATTTTACTAATAAGTGAGATAATGTTTTTATTTAAAATTAAAAGTTACCGCCTCTTCATATTTAATATAAGGTAATTAAATTAAATACCTTAATATAAATACCTTATATTAGATATGAAGAGGTGATAACTTTTAATTTTAAATAAAAACATTATCTCACTTATTAGTAAAATAAAAGTCGCAAAATATATTTATTCAATTATTATAATCACCTAATTCTCTGTTTAACAATACTTCGTTTAACTGCACAGCATTTGTCACACAAATTGGTTTAAATGTACTTTTTAGATTAGAATATCGATTGTATAATTTGCCGCGGTTACCACTGCGATAAAAATCCTATAAAATTTCAATTAAAACATAACTATTTTCTAATAGAATGAAACACTCTATTGTTATTTAATGTAATAAATTACAATTTTGTTTAAATATATCAAAGCATAATTACCAGTTTTTCCGTAGGAAACCGTTCACAAATTTCTTCTTTCAAACGGTGGCTGATGGGCAATGACATTTTAATATTTTTATCTACAAAATATTGACAAACGGTATTGATCAAAATATTTCTTTTGGTCCTCTTGTAACTTTGATACCGAATTGTAGTAGTGGGTTATCATAGAGCCCTTTGCAGTTTCTGCCAGAATTTCAGCAATGGTTACCGAAGGACCTTGAGTATCTGATCTAGAATATGGCGAATGTCTAATTGACGATGTTGGTGAACTCTGACCCGATGGTTATGTTTCGCTCGAAATTACATATTTTCAATTATATATATAAATTATATATATATATATATATCAATTATATATATATATTATATATATATTTATATTATCATACATATTTTCAATTATTGGTAATCCAATATTTTCTCTCCACTCCTCAAGATTGTTCTCCAATAACACCTGGGTCCCAAATGGGTATTTTCTAATTAACCGCTCGATCTGACTTCGTTTTAGACATTTTATTATTTTCAGATCTATCTATATTATCGGCTGATGATACAAATGTTTAATAAAGGAAATTTAGTTTTAAATAATTATGTAGTCACCCAAAAAGTCATTATATATATGTCCCAAGTCCCACCCATCCAGCAAAGATTTCAACTCCTCATTTTCGTATACGAGATATTGATCATTATTTTCAGGCTGCATCTGGTGAATACTATTATGTACTTCAGGCACAGCTGCTTCATTGTCATAGTTTAATATTATTTGCGACGTCAGGATATAATTTTCCATGTTTTCGTTGTTGTTTTCCATATTAAGTAGCAACCGCTGGCCCGTATCCATTTTTATATTTATAATCACTCGTTAACACCTTTTAAATTATCAAACTGTTTAATACACAAAAAATGAGTCTTTTGGATTAGTTAAACATACTGGAAGAATATTTAGATATTGAGAAAACAATGTTCCTTTACTCTTAACATAGTCTTGCCTATTGCAGTTTTTATTAAAGTAACTGGAGGGCCGACTAAATCATTCATCTCAAGAAAAGTAAAATTTCCTAAATTTTTAGGATTGACCTCAAAAGATAAAAATTGTGGTTTAAATTGTACTTCATTCAATTCGCAATTGAAAATATATTTAAAGCTATCGTAAGCCGAAATACGTTTTTGTTCCGGTCGGTAGTAAATTAGTATCCCCTAAGAATTCTAAATCTTCATTTGGAACCGAAAAGTCTTGGTTTCGCCAAATAATTTGCCTGGCCATATCTTTATAATTATTTTGAATTGGCGGCTCTGGATTTGGTAGCTCACGTACCAAATCAATTGGCATATTTTCAATGTCGAATACTTCTTGTTCCGTGTTGCCGTCCATTTGCAGACCATTTGTTACTCTTTCACTTGTGATATCATAGGTCATATCATTTATTTCGTTATTCTCGAAACCATCCTCGCTATCACTCCAGGTGTCAATGATGCCAATATTTCTGCTTCTGTTAAGCCCCGGTTACGCGATATTCCCAAGTTTTACATATCAACCTAAATGTGAGAACCAAATTAGTACGAAACTTAATTATATTTGAATTTTATTATTGCACGATATTGTACATTTGCAATACATTGCAAATATGCATAATGCATTATTTTTACTTTAGACACACGATCTTGTACATTTGCAATATATGAAAATAAACCATAAAAATCTACATAGATATCAATTTTTCAGTAAGATTCTTATTACAATAATGAAATATATTGTTCACTAATTGAATTACACAATTTAAATTGAAATAACTTACCATACAAATAAAAAAATAAATAAATTTGGTCAGTTGGAACAAAAACACCACCGTCGTTGTCCACTTTGTACACTGTAATCACAAAAAAGCGCAGTTTTTTGACATAAAGAAAAAAAATAAGCATTGTTTTGTAAAAACCATATATTCAGGCGAATATTTTACAACCCTTAAAGTTGACTAAACATTTCGAATATGTTTTATACTATAAACAATCCTTACTTGCATATATGCTATACTATGCGGTTAAGGGTTAAATTAGAAGCACGATTATAGAGTTTTCCTCGTTTTCCAGTTCTGTAAAATTCCTGTAAAAATTATTTTAAAAAACTGTTATAAAAAAATTTAAATCAATTCAATCTTACAATTTTTTCATTTGGAAACCGTTCATTAATGTCTTTTTCCAACTCATACCTCAAGATCAACAACATTTGTATCTTCTTGTCGCTAGCATATTTACAAATGAGGTTTATTAATATGTTACGTTGCTCTTCTTGAAATTTTTGATATTTTTCATAGAAATTTATCAGCATTTCACCTTTTATAGAATCTTTTAAAACGTTCGCTAAACTGACCCCATCAAGCGCTCGTGTGGGTCCCTGGATATGGTGAAAACCTTGAGGTTGGAGAACCCCGATTCAAATACTGATTAACTTGTGCTGAGGAGCTAGGTGACATTGTAGGTGTACTATCTTGATTAAATCCCAGATTCTTTCGCCATTTCTCCAGTTTATTTGCGAATATAACTTGGGTGCCGATTGTATATTTATACATTAAACTTCTAACGAATTCTTCTTTCATTAATTTCAAAACATCCAAAGTTATGTTTTGAGCTAAATAATTTGTAATACATTTTTTTGATAATTACATATGTTTATATATTATTGTTGAATGTTGATATATTATTGTAATAAAAAACAAGTGTTAAGTGCAATGCGTTTATTAAGTGTTAGTGTATTTCGCCAAGTGCCAAGTGGCAGATAGTGTAAAAAAAAAGAAAAAAAACAATGTAGTGGCTGAAAACGATAATTATAATTTAATAAAACTAAAACTTAATAAGCCTAATCAATAAAAACTTGAGTTTTATTAAACAGTTCATGCTTTTAAAAACACCCTATTATCACCCCACTGCAATCAATTTAGTATTGTAATTGAATTTTTATAGTTTTGTTGTTAAAATTTATTCCTAGAAAAGCTGGCACAAAGCTGTTCTTATACAGGAAAATAAATTTAGTTTAGTAGCTGTCAAAATGTATAACAGTGTGGAACTAGCTTGTCTAAAATATTTTTCTTTAACAATTTACAGAGCATTATTGTGAAGCCAAAATCACGAGAAACACCAATGAAGAAACTATCTAAGCGCAACACAAGATTACAAAATAATCGAAAATAAATTTTTTTATAGTTGTATTTACATATTCTTATTGTTTTTTGCTATTATGTAAGACAAAAAGAAGATTGATAAAAACTAAAATATTTATATGTGTTTGGAGATTAATAATTACAATATAAAATTGGTTTATTACAATATAAAATTCTTTACCACTTTTTTTGCAATTAGATCATGTTTTTTGTTCTTTTGGTTTCATCATCATCCCTTTAGCCGTAACTTTCAAGCGACGGGAGTATTCCTTCTTTTACAAGATTATAAAATTAAAATTTATAAAAATTTTATTTACAAAACGCTTGTTGACTGGATTAGTATGCTGCTTTATAAATTTTTCCTTGAGTGCGAGTTTTACAATTTTTTTGTGCAGAGAAATGTGCAGCACGTGACCAAAAACTAATATAGATTAAATTTGTATTTGGGGAAATTAGTTTACAAATTTAGCGTATCAGATCCGATTTTCTGTGTAACACAGTGTTCTACACATTTCCGTGCGGATAAAATCTTTTAAACTCGCACTGAGGCTGCTATCACTTCATTGAGTAAATACAATTTTGAAACTTAAAATTTTTTAAGCTTAATATAAGTTTGTTTACAAAATGGCAAGCTTCGATTTGACTTGGAGTCACGCGCTATCCATTTTGTAGCGCCCAAAACTATAAACTTGCACTAAAACAACAATTTCCAGCTAAAAAATGGTCACTCTTGTAATATATTTTCCATCTTTGTTGTTAAGGAAAAGATACACTTTTAAATTTGGACCTGGATAACAGTACATCGGTTTGGGGCAAGGTTAAGCAACAGAAAACTACATAATAAAACGGACTTTATCAGACATCCATACACCAGTGACCACCATGACCTTCATTGGTCTCATCTCCAAATAAAAAAAAAACTTAATGTTTCATAACAAGCGGGCCTATAAGCATTATATTTCTTAATTACTCTTTAACATTTTGCTTACACGGTACCACTAATACTACACTTATCCTACGAAATTTTGAGGATCTAATTTTAATCGAATTTTTTTATGAAATTTTTTTTCTTTTTTGTTTTTTTTTTTTTTAGCTAAAAATAAGTGGCGTAAATATATATAATTTTTAATTTATTTATATTGAAAAGAAACTTACCTTCTTTCTGTAGAAACTCGAGCGCTCAAGGTTCCCTCAAGAGAATGGACACCCTCACATACGGGTGCACTGACCTTTGTTTTTAACACACGTTAATTATATTTATTCACACCACCCAAGATCACTCAAACAAAAAAAACCACTTAATAAAAAAATGTGAATTAATTATAAGAAAACACTAAACACTACTTAACTAATTAAAGAATGACTTAAAAATTAATGTAAGAAATAAATTTAAATGAACTGATTCTTCATTATAAGCGAACGTTTATTTCACTCCAGCCAGGTGCGTGGCCGCTATGTTGAACTGAATGTATGCCAGCGGAATTGTACCGTATTGATATTTTTTTTTTGGGTACGGGATTAAACATGCGGACCGTGATTATCCACCCACGTTTAAATAAATTTCCAGTGACTGATGACGGTGATCACTGGCCCGCCGAATTCACCGGAAGAACACGAAATTTCGTCTGTACTCTATTAAAAAAAAATATTCAAAAAAATGCGGCTCATTAGAAATCTACCGAGATTTACTGGTATAAATTCTACATCATTTCTACATCTACCTGGATCAATGTTATTAACACTTTATTTCAACGCACTCACTACTAGGATGTCACCAATAATTTAATTGGGACCAAAACACATATTTATTTGTTTTTTTCTTTGTGAAAATTGATTTTTTTTAAGTTATATTATAAACTTAATTATCTTATCTTATTGACTTGTGCACTCGATATGATGATAATGCTGCTCCAAGCACAAAAATTGAATGATCGGTAGCAACTTAACTGAATACCAAAACATTGGTTGTTGGTTTGGTTAATACCGTTCTTAAAGTGAACAGGTAGAGTCTAACTTGCGTTTGTTCTAACATATCAAAAATTGAACCCATCACAAATGCAAGCTAGCAGTCCAAAACAAAAACGCTTTACGGATGTTACCCGTATAAGCACAACAATAACAATCACACTATGTACTCCACAAATTTTATTTTATATTTTTATTGTTGTTGTTGTGGTAGGTATCTGTTTTGATTGTTATTTGGGTTATTATCGTTTACTCAACGGGTAATATTGAATATACGTATCCGTGGTTTAGAGACATTGATTACCCAAAATTTGGTACATTACACTCTTTTCTACAAAAGTTTATTTAGTAAATTTTAATTTTATAATCTATAGTAACCAAGAAAATCAATATAAGTTACGTCGGTTGAAATGATACGACTAATAGCGATGCCTACATCCCCATCTAACTTTAAAATCTAATATTAATTAAACCTTTAAAATATTCGAATAAAAAGCGAAGATTCCAACATTTCAACAATTCCTCCAGTTCAAAAACATCTGATTCTTTCATTACGTTTTCAATTATTGATGGCTGATTATTATGTGTATCTTTCGACGGGGAACCGTTCAAAATGCCGCGTTTTAAAATGTCGCGTTTTAAAATACCGCGTTTCAAAATGCCGCGAAGTACAAAATGTCGCGTTTTAAAATGTCGCATTTCAAAATGCCGCGAGGTACAAAATGCCGCGAGGTACAAAATGTCGCGTTTCAAAATGTCGCGTTTTAAAATGCCGCGAGGTACAAAATGCCGCGAGGTACAAAATGTCGCGTTTTAAAATGTCGCGTTTCAAAATGCCGCAAGGTACAAAATGTCGCGTGGTACAAAATGTCGCGTTTTAAAATGTCGCGTTTTAAAATGCCGCGAGGTACAAAATGTCGCGTGGTACAAAATGTCGCGTTTTAAAATGTCGCGTTTCAAAATGCCGCGAGGTAGAAAATGTCGCGTGGTACACAATGTCGCGTTTTAAAATGTCGCGTTTTAAAATGTCGCTTTTCAAAATGCCTCGTGGTACAAAATTTTCCGATTTTCCTAAAATTTTGTATACAGATGAAGAAAAATATTTAAAGAATATTTCCCATATACACCAACCCGGAAAAACTACGGGAAATGCGGAAAAATTGCGAACTTCCACTTGGAAAATTTTCCCGATAATGACTCAGAAAAATATGGTGATTTTCCAACATTAATTTTCGGGAAAATTTTCCGAGTGGAAATGGAAAATCACAGTTTTTCCGGATTTCCCGTAGTTTTTCCGGGTTGGTGTATATGGGAAATATTTTTAGTTTATTTTTCTTCATCTATGTACAAAATTTTAGAAAAATCGGAAAATGTTCGGAAAATTTTCCCGCATTTTCCGAAAATTTTCCGAGTACATAGATGAAGAAAAATATTATAAGAATATTTCCCTTATACACCAACCCGGAAAAACTACGGGAAATGCGGAAAAATTGCGAATATACGTGAGTTGTATAAAAACAATATATTCCTTCACTAAAATGTTAAAGTTAAGTCCTTATATATCGGAAGTTGATATCGGATACACAATTTAATCCAAATTGAAACATTTTTTAAGAATTCTTGTTTATTATTAATCAAATTTTGTACATATGTATTTAGATATATAATTATTATATATATTTGTATATATATAATATTATTTTAGTGCACCATTTAAATAAATAACCCTTTTCAAATGGCAATTATACGCGAACCACTTTGATTTGTATGGTTCTCGAGAACTGTCAGACCACAGTTTTTGCACTTTACGGTAATCAAATTTTGTAACATCTTTCCATCGGATTAGTTTCAACAAATCATCATATTGTATGCCATTTACGAAGCAAAATGTGACAACAGTTAAACGTTTCTTGTATGTACAATTATCGAAGAACGAATTAATTATGTAATCTGGTGCATGGTCGAAGCTAAAAAGGTCATCCGCATTCAAACGAATTATACGTGCTCTCGTTCGTTGCTTTTGGAATGAATTCATTCTAAACACAAATAATATTAGAAAATAAAATAGTTTAAAATAAATCTGAATTATAAACTATATTACCTCATATATATTGAGAAAGGAAAATTTTGAAGTTGAACCCTTAGTGAATAAAAATAAAATGTATATTTTCTATCAACTTAGAAAAAATAATATATTGTATTTCACGCCAACCAATTGATAAACTTGAACTGTATGGTAATTTTTTATTTGTCAAAATAGGACACAAAGTACAGCACAATTAAAGTGTTTTATTACGATAACAGCAATCATCCATAATTTAAAAATTATTTTTACCTACCTGCCCATTATTTTTTAACGAGGGGACACATTTTTGAAACGTTTGTGGCTATTCTTCACTGTCGGTGTAGGCGTGTACAGTTGTAGTATTTTATATACATGGTAATATATTAAACTTTAAAATTCTCCTTCACTTAAATGTTTAATTAATTTTAGTATTTGTTTAATAATTCAAATACGACCTAGTATAAGCACTTAAAGAAATGTATACCTTGCTTATTCAAATCGGAAAGTAATAAGTCCAAAACTTGGGACCTTACTCATTACGAATTGACCAACCAAATCAATGTAAGAACCGAAGTCATGTCATAATCAAACAGAAGAAGAATTTTGAGAGAAAATTCTGAAATTTAAATAATAACAACAATAGAATTATGTTTTGGAAAGAATATTTATTTATTTATAATATTATATAAATAAATATCTTCTAAAAAAACTTAAACTTAATAATTAAAATAATCATAAACTTAATATCTAAATCAAAAAATTAATTTAAAACTAATATTTAATAATAAAATTAAAAAGAAATATTTCCTGCAATTGCTTTCAAAAATCCAAATTTGCTGAATTCTTTTTTTTTAGATAAAATCAACTCAATCCTTTTTTCTTTTAAAATAAATTTTTTGTTTTTTTTAGGTGGAAGATTTCCCCTTGTTAATTTTTCTATTTCGGCACTTGTAATTTTTGTTTGCTTTTTAAGTTCGTCTATTAAGTGGTAAACACTAATATGCGGCCGACCAATTACAACATTAAAATAATTATGGAACGATTCTGCATAGTTCTGTGTGCGGGGTATTTTATTCTTATTTTGTTCACTGATGCTCCATAAACTCGGTGGAAATAATGGTGTTCTATTATTTTTGCCGGAAACATAGTTTTCATCCATCCAATTGGTTAGCGGTTCAAATTCTGCGCCTAGTTCTTCTTTAATATCCTTGAACCATTCCGGTATCTCTTCAGGTTCCAGGAAACATAAAGCAGCGACCTGTCTTACCTTCATGGCAAACTCTATATCTGTGCCATACCGCACTTGCCAACCAATTTTTTGGATGTGTCTATATATGTTCTGCATGAAGTGAAAATTGCAACCCTTGACGTTGACTCTCTCAAAGACACTCCGAATGTTGCTGATTGCTGCTTTTTCAAAATCAGTTATTACCAATTTTGGTGCTAAACTGATACCAACTCTTATTGCACTCTCTTGTAGAGTTGTAAACAATTTATTGTATATTGCCGAAGATTTGCCGCTCATTAAAGCGTACACCATTGGGTGTACTGTTTTATGAGGCGCGATACTGCAATGCACAGTATAAAGTTGATAAAATAATTTTGGTACAACTTTGAATGTACCGTCCATCATCCAAAACTCTGCATCGCGAAGCTTGGTTAAATTATTTTTGATAGTAAAAATAATTATCCGATTATCGCCCTCTTTGATATCCCCGTATACAAATTGCTCTCCATCAATTTGGAGAAACCTTTCTGGTATATCGAATGCCAGTGATACTGGCTCCTTGTCCACTATTAATTTTCGTTGCTCACGTTTGATGATTTGGGTTAAGGCGGCCTTAGAAGGTAGGCAACCACCTACATTCTCAGGAAGTTTTGCAATCTTTGATTGTAGTATTTGGCAAGGTAAATTGCTTGAAGTGCTTGCTATATCTTTAATACTATTTATGACATTTAGTACTGGTAACGTTTCAGGATCAGGAGAGTGATTATGGGAATTCCACAATTTTTGTAAATAGAATTTTCCATCTATTTCTTCGGCTCTCAAATTGCAAGAGCATTTCAAAACTCTATTTTGTCGCTTTGTACATCTCCATTTATTCCTGCGGGCATCGGAAGTGTAACTAAATCCATTTAAAATTAGGATTTTAGAATTTTTCTGAGATATTGTCAACTCAATCAGCTGTCCCGAATAAATCTCCTTATCCTCCATTTGGGTGCAATATTACTTTAATGCTTCTCGTACTATATTACTTATTTAATTTTCTATTATAATTAATATTTTCTTTGATATTTTTTAACTTATATATTTTTATGAAATTTAGTTTCACCAACTTATGAAAATTAATCGATTTATTTATATCCTGCTACTTTGCAATTCATTAACAAACTGATACCCAGAGTAATGGAAATTGTTATTTATATATACCTTGATGTGCTGTTGTTTTTTAACCCTTATTTAAAGATCGATAAATGAAACAAAGGAGTTGGTCAAAATTTTGAAATCATAAAAATGTTACTTTTATTACATCATCAAACTGCCTCTTTGGTACATTGTATTTATTCTCCGATCTGAAAAAATTACGTTTTAAATTTATAATGCGCTGTTTTATTGCTGGTTTTTCCAAATTTCATATAGTAAAAACATTTATCTTTAATGTCTAATTTAGTAATAAAACTGAAAAAATACTTTTATGAGAAATGGTCAATTATCTGAAAAGGGGTTCAATATTTGAAATTAGAAAAATATTAAAAACGTACTTTTATTATGGTATCGCCCTCAAATTTCAAAAATGTGTAGTGTTTTCAAACCAATTGTTCTAATTGATCGTAAAACACCTGACGGTTTTCCTTATCCATAAAGGAACATCCATGAATTTATATGACAATGAAACATCTTTGTAGCTAACTCTTTACAAAAAATTCATTAACGAAATTAACAGTGGGAAAAACCATATTTGGAAAAAAATTAGAAAAATATTAAAAACGTACTTTTATTATGGTTATCGCCCTCAAATTTCAAAAATGTGTAGTGTTTTCAAACCACTTGTTCCAATTGATCATAAAACACCTGACGGTTTTTATTATCCATAAAGGAACATTCATGTATCTATATGACAATGAAACATCATTTGTAGCTAACTCTTTACAAAAAATTCATTACGAAATTAACAGTGGGAAAAACCATATTTTTCAATTTCACCCAAATCATTTATATTGTTTAATAATACACATTTCTTATTATCTCAATATAACATTTATTTTATTCCTTCTTTACAAACGCAGTTTTTTAAAACGCGATATTTTAAAAACGCGACATTTTGTACCAAGCGACATTTTCTACCTCGCGGCATTTTGAAACGCGACATTTTAAAACGCGACATTTTGTACCTAGCGACATTTTGTACCTCGCGGTATTTTGAAACGCGACTTTTTAAAACGCGACATTTTGTACCACGCGACATTTTGTACCTCGCGGCATTTTAAAACGCGACATTTTAAAACGCGACATTTTGTACCACGCGACATTTTGTACCTCGCGGCATTTTAAAACGCGACATTTTAAAACGCGACATTTTGTACCACGCGACATTTTGTACCTCGCGGCATTTTAAAACGCGACATTTTAAAACGCGACATTTTGTACCACGCGACATTTTGTACCTCGCGGCATTTTGAAACGCGACATTTTGAAACGCGACATTTTAAAACGCGACATTTTAAAACGCGGCATTTTGACCCGGACCCCTTTCGACGTCCATTGAGCTGCGTAGTTATCTCTTTTTGGTTCACATTTTTCAAATGTTCCATCTACCATTAAGTTTGACGAAGTTAGTGTTTCCGAAGTGTCATCGCTGCTTAAAAAGCTTTCCTCTAAATTGAAAATATATTGGTCGTCTGCCATTTTTTAATTTAATAGGGGTAACTTTGAACTCGATAATAACACGCGAATCTAAACATATGAATATTAAATAATAAAAATATACTAAATACCGTTTAAAAAAAATTAAAATATTTAAAAATTGTATAATCAACCATAAAAGTTTTGTTAAATGATATAAATTAAAATAGAAGTTTTATTTTCCGCACTGTGCGATAGAATTCTGAATAAGGTTCAACGAAATGTTTGCTTTTCTCATTTCGATAATGTTAAAAACTCTTAGCAAGAAAATTGTACTATAATTCGAGAAACATAACTAACAAAAACAAGCTAAGCACGAAAACCTTACGAGAAAGAGAGACAAAACACAATAGGCAAGAGGTCTCTTCACAGCGAAAAATTGTTGTCTTGTTATGTAATATTAGAAATGTCAGATAGACATCGGTGTTACTCAAAGAAACTTTATAACGCAATAAACAACATTTAGTTATTTGATGTCTATAGTTTACGTGCCTCTAGAAGTGTGCCTAATTATTATAATATGTGAGAATAAAACAATTACAATCATTAACGATGCAAACTAAACGTTTCCCTTAAAGCAAATTGTTTTCGTCAATTAAAAACTGAAATTCCGTATCCATCACAAGAATTTGACACTTACAATATTAATCAACAACACTCTCAACTGCAGTTAAAAATCGTTTTGTGTCGATGACAACCTATAAGCAGTGAACACAAAATTGTCAGTTGTTGAAAAAAAAATAAGATATTTTAAATGTATCGTTTGGAATAAACCCAAATTTGAAATTACTCAATTTAAATTAATTCATAAATAATTAGATTTTTTTTTATTTAAAAACTTGAAATTAATTTTTTCTTATTGTTTGTTGGTGTTTCCCAACAAGCAATTGCACATATATTCGCGGCAAATAATTGGTTAAAACACGACACCGATGCAAAAACCATTTAAAAATATGTGTCTGTGGCTTTGTGCATGTTTAAAATTATAAACAAAATTTTTGTATACGTAATAAACTAGATTTTGGTTTTATTTTACGCATTTTGCGATATGTAATTCACCCAATCCACACTAGGGTAACTTGTAGCCAAAGACATTTACTATACTATATAGACTGGTACCAAATGTCAAGTGAGTCAATTTCAATGAAAAAAAGGGATAGAAAAAAATCAGTGCTGTATTAATTTTTTTGTAAACGAATTAGAACGAACTTAGCTACGAGTATTTATTTGATGCACATAAAATAGTAAAATTGTAGATTTATTAATGCAGTAGTATTAGTTAATTGCTGACATTTCGTAAATTCAATTTGTTCGATTTATACACAAAACCAAAACCAACTACAACAAAAACCCTGCTACAGCAATACGCGCAAAGGAAACCAAACTACAGAAAGTTGTATTAGAGTATATCTGTACATCGTATGTGCGCACTAGTTTAATAAGTGGTGGTGCGAAAGAAAAAAATTAACATGACATTGTTAGTGTAACCAACACATTCTTCTGTAGAGTGTTGCATATTGATATCTGCGTTTCGGACTTTGTTCAGGGCTTCTAATTCTTGTTGGTTTTGACAAAACACATAAATTAGGTTTACTATTAGCATTATAATACATAATATGTAGGTATAATGCGTATGTATGTATAATATTATTAAATCAACCAAAAATATGTATACAAAAATATGTGCATGTATAAATAAACATATTTTTAAATATGACGTATTTAAAACAGAACAAAATTACATCACGACAATGTGTTTCCACATAACTAAACTCCATATAGAATAAAACGATTTGAGTACGGCTCTGACAAAAATATAGAAACTTATATCATCCACAACAAATAAAATTTATTTTAATAATTTTCAATTAAAACTCACAATATTTTTTAACAAATCAATACAAAGTATTACATTTTTACCACAATTTTATTCTATTAGCATAATTGAAAAAAACGTGTTTGCGCATGTTTAAAATTACAAACAAAATTTTTTATATTTAATAAATTAAGTTTTGGTTCTATTTGACGCATCTTCCGAAATATAATTGGAATAAAATGGATAACAAAAACCTTACCTTCAACTTATTACGACACTTTTAAGGCTTCCTTGATTTCCCCGTTTGCTAAATTAATGTCGCTCGTTTTCGGTAGTACTGTCAAATCTCATCTGCCAAGACTAGTCTTTAAGGAATCTGTTGTTGTCTTGGTCGGTATATTCGCTAAACTTCCTCCACACAGCCTGCAGCAACTCATTTTGAACTTCTTTGTAGGGAAGGAACGGCTTCTTATTACTAGGACCAGATCCAAGAAAATTCTCTTAAAGTTTTATCGTTAATAAATGTTTTCATAATATTTCTCGCAAATCCCAAAGCGTACGGTCCTCCGAACGTACTCATGTAGGCAATCTGTGAATATAATTTAAAACTGGTAAATAGTAGTTAAAGTTGAGTTGAGTTTGAGTTTTAATTTAATTAAAAAGGAATTTGTATAATAGTCGCTCTGATTTCATCTTTGCTAGTATGCCCGTTTGCGCATAATATCTCATACGACGTAGCATGCTCGCTGTCTTTACGGGTCTACATTGCTTGTACTCATTCCATAAATGGGCGACCCCATCTGCATTTATTAATTTAAACACGTTTGCTTCTTTGTCCACCCATTTAATGTAATGTTCCTTCTCCGGATCATTTAATAATAATAATAAAAAACGCCATAAGAGTTTAGGGCAACACAGTTTCGTGTTTGGTGTTACTATACAGTATGGCCACGGTTGGCATGTAACCACTTCACATACATTTGTCGAAATACCGTCACTTGTAATAAATACTTCCCCTACATGGACAGGGTGGTTTCTCAATTGCGCCAGTTGGGCGTCCCATATATATATATATATATATATATATATATATATATATATATATATATATATATATATATATATATATATATATATATATATATATATATATATATATATATATATATATATCACGTTATAAAAATCGCACATCAATTTTTTTTTACCATAAGAAAAAATCTTCTCCAAACTAACATAAACGTTTATCAAAAAAATTAACTCTTTTTGCATTACTTGCACGACTTTATACATCAAAAACCAAAAACGACTTGTTTTCATCAAAACCAAAACTCGACTGACTATCAAGAAAACAATTCTCGCGCCGCACAAACGACGCGCAAAACGTTCTAGAAGAATATCTTTCTTCTCTGTTTCTCGTTTATATCAATTTGCATTGATATAAACGAGAAGCATATAAGAAAAACATTTTTCTAAAACGTTTTACCTTGCACACACTCGATGCGCATTGCTCTCGCTCTCTCGTCATTCTTCTCACCTCTGCGCCACCACACGATGAGGTACAAAACAAAACGTCGCGGGTGCGTTCAGCGCACAATTAACAGACAACTACGGAAGCGAAGACAACAACCGAGGTGAATATAAAATAGCAATATTGAGCAATCATGGAAAGTAATGACATAATATGATGCAAACGAAGACTAAATGTTACCGATGGATTTACAGAAATAGCGTTTAAAACATTAGGTAATAAACTAGATGACGGTGAACTAACAATATTTTCTCCTCCCGTACTACTATTTAATACAGTATGGGATTCAACATTCACTGAATTAGCTGATTCTGATAGTATTTCAGTTGTCATCGAATCATTAAGACAGGTTTCTTTAAGCCCGGTATTTAAATTTTCAAATTTTAACCCACAATTTGGATCGATATGTTTTCGCAACAAATGTCTCTTAAAAGAGTTAATATTTTGAAATATTTGAGCACAGTTTTCTTGTTTACATATAAAATTGCTAAAAGGTTTGCATTTGTGGTATACTTTTAAATGCATTATCAATTTGATAATTGCGTCATTCCGATATTTGCAAATAAAACATTAATACATTTAAAAATCTCATAAAAAACGTTCGAACTAAAAAAATTATTTGTAAGTCAAATAAATTTGAAAACGGTACCTTAATCGGAATCACTGAAACTGCAGCTTAATTTTTTGAAATACTCATTTAAACTGTCTGAAACGGATAGAGTATCGGAATTGTTACCATCGTGTAGATTTTCCTGTAATTAAAAATTATTAAAGAATAGATAATAATTGTTGAATTAATTATACTTACATTTATTTTTATATTGTTAAGGTGATCCGACTGAATTTTACCAACAAAATGTTGAAAACAATAAAACTCCCATACGAGCGAGTTTGGAACCAAAGCCTAAAATTTCATGTCGTGGCTATATATTTTTGTCGCGCATTTTATATTAATTTAATTAACTCACCTTGTATGTTATTAAAGAGAGTCTTTGCTGGTTATGGTTCTTTTTTTTATTTGTCTGTCCAAATGTTCCCAAAGATGTTCAATTGGATTGAGGTTCGGTGACTGTGGGGGATGATCCAATTGTTTTGGAGTGTGGTACAACAACCGTTCTTTAATAGTTTTAGCGGTGTACTTGGGATCGTTGTCCTGTTGGAAGATCCAACCTCGGTTTAAGTTTAATTTCTCTACGCTAGGCACCAAATTCTCTTTTAAAATATTTAAATAGTCGGTTTTGTTTCGAGCCCCACACCATCACTGAACCCCCGCCATGCTTCACGGTAGATATTATGTTGCGTTTATTAAATTCTTTATTCCTGCTTCTAAAAATTTTACCCGGTTTTTTTTTCTCCAAAGGCCTCAAATTTGCTTTCATCTGTAAAAATTACGTTGTACCAGAATGATTTTTCTTCATTTATGTATTCTTTGGCGAATTCTAGGCTTCGTTTCTTATTTTGTTTGGAAATGTGACCAGAAGTTCAGAAATACAAATATCTTAGATTTAATAAAATTTTATTAAAATATAATCTTCTTACCTTCATTTAGTCCAATGGATATTACACATCGATCATTCTGGTTTAGACTCGCTCCGCTTGATTTAATATCTGATAGCAAAATTGTTAATTTATATAGTCAACCACGTCGGGTATAAGTTGTAATTTCGAAAAAGTGCTGTTGTATAAAGGTCCATACCTTGTTGGCTCTAGCGGGTATTTTATATCCAATACAAAATCTAGCTTAAAGCAACAATTGACCGCTGCTAATAAATTGCTAAATAGATGACATTGTCAAAGGCCGTTATAAACTCTTTTTCTTATGTACCAAGAACCATTATTTCCATCTACACCAGAACCCAGGCTTTGAAGTTCTCGATGTTGGTGGAAGTGCGTAGTGGAAGAATTGCAGGTTTAGAAATTGCAAATATTTTAATTTTTTTGAACCTAGAATATGTGACACTAGAATTCGATCTGCTACTTTTAAGAAACTTGGCCGTTTCGTAATCAAAGGTAAACTTAAATTTTTGGATTTTCTAACTCTATATCGACCTTAAATAGAAATTTGTAAATTTTAAAACTGAATTTAATACACTATATATTTTATCAGTTTAGATCCATTGGCCGAATTGAAAAGGAGCCATTCGATTAAAAAATTTATGACATTTTCTTGCGGAGACTCAATGTAATTTAGCTTGTTCCTTCTTCCTTGAAATGTGGTTTGCCCTTTAATTTCATCTGCGTTCCATGGCTCATGGAAACATTTTAGTCATGTTTTATTGGTTAAAAAATGTTCGTCCAATATACACAATGACTTTTTATTATTGAACCTACTCTAGTCTAAAAATATAAAATTTGCAAGTTCATGGTATTCATAGATTTTCTAAAATTATTGTTTGGTAATTTATTTTACCAGTAATTTGTTGGACCAGAATAAATTAACCATGAAAGGTCGCGTGTCTCAGCGCTTTCACCCAAATCCTTCGTCCGAGGTATCCATGAGCCTTTTGATGCTAGAGATATTGGCTGTAGAAATCGAAGGCTGTTTAATGAACGTACGTATAAATGAATTAATAATGTGCCTTTTTCGATCGTACCGTTCTTTCAACTTATTTAATGCGCTTATATGTAGTTGCTTTCAGTGACGCTAATATGCTTCAGCAAAATCGTGGCCTTGCCTTGGAGCAGTTCTTTGAGGTACTGGATATTTTTTTATTGGTCTCAAAGACGTCGATTCATGAATGGTGCTTGCGATGAGATCTTGTAATTGAATTGATCACCGAATTGCCATTCGGTATAGTGACCCGAAAATGGCGGTATATTTGGTTGCATTAAGCGACATATCTATTGTTGCATTACAAATGGCCATTGTCTTCGCTGTTATAAATTTGTGCAAGGCTATTGACAGCGTTGTAGTAGTTTTCCTCGTATATGTCATCCGATTCTTCCTCGGGATCTGTATCAAAGATTTTGCTCTTGATTACGGTGAATTCAACGGTTCAACATCAACATTTCGACTCGGACTAGGCGGGTTCGGAATTCTTCAATTGATACGTTCTCGCGACAAATTTCGATATATTCGTTAATCGGCCCTTATTGGTGGTGGCACGTTGTTTTTTTAGTCAATCGAGTTCAGCCAATTTAATGATCGTAGCACTTATTAAATACCAATCAGTCAACGGTTTGATTTAATAATCTTGGAACTATATTATCACAGGAATTGTCATTCACAATATTCAATTTAATTTTAATTAACGAATTATAATTTGATTTGTAAAAAACACATGGTTTTATTAGAATTCGATTTTTAATTGTTTCATAATAGTTATAACTACTGAATGTTATACCTGTTTGTTTGTAGTCTTCTAATGCTACTTGCTTGCTATAATCGGCACGAACCCGCCTTTTTAATCTACATATTTTCAGTCACAAAAGTTCGCGTTTCCTTTTTATGCGTTAAGTAAAATGTACAGTAATAATTGTGAGTGAAACTTTTTGAAAAAAAACAGCAAAGATCGTTTAATGCTTTGTTATCTGCTATAACCAGGCCCAATAGGAAATAAATCCGAAATTCTCCTTCACCAGTAAGCATTATCCCATTATTTTCTAAATCTTTTAAAATTTCAATTAGTTTGTGTAGAACAATATTGCTTCCTTTTTTCTATTTAATATTATCATTTGGTTTTAGAATATAAACATATTTTAAATGGACAATAAGTGTTTCTATATTCGCAAATGCATCAATACATTTCAAACCCAAATACATTATTTTAAATTAGATGTTATAACATTTACGTTTAAAAATTATTGTTTAAAAAACTTTGATGAAGATTATATTTAGATAGACAAAATAAGAAAAAATGTTCTCAGTATTAACTTAATTTTCTTAAAACTAACTGAACACTAAAAATGTTGTTTACGTAACAATAAATTGTACGACAAAACTATCGTGTTTTTAAATGTGAATTATTCTAACCGAACGTTGAATATGCAATATTAGTTAGTACATATTTTGTACGAGTGATTAATGATGGTAACAATAGTATAAATAATTTTCTAGAGCCTGGAAAAATATAAATTCAATATTATCTGCTTTAATAGTTTTGATGATTAGTTTTTGAAACTACCTTTTGCTTTATTTGCCAATCATTTCAAATTTTGATTTTTGTTCAGTACTTCAACTGCCAACTTATACTGACAAATGGATTCAAACTTTGATAATCGTGTTTTTCATTTGTGATAAAATAAATCAATAATAGCGACAAAATCAATTAACACCTTTTACAATATCAAAAATTTCCAGAAATTTGTTTCAACATTCAACAAGAACGGAAGGCCACACTAGAGTAACTTTTATCTGGTAACTTTTTCGTTTCTTTCCCCTTTACCAATAAAATCAAAAAATTACGGCGCAGATAAAATCGATTTTATTGGTAAAGGTGAAAGAAACGGAAAAAGTTACCAGATAAAAGTTACCCTAGTGTGGAATGGAGTGAAGACATATTTATTTGAATCTATCTTTTTGTTATATTTTTTTGGTGAATGTTTGTTAATTAAATGTTATATTTGGATTATATTTGTTAATGTGTTGTATGGGTATTATACTCTAGGGTTGTCATGGGTTTGAATGAATAAGAATGGGACGGTGTATGTTTTTAACGAGATCGATTCATATCTGATGAGATTTTGAATATCTTGATTTACGTATAATTGTCTAATTGGTTAGGCACTTGTTTTCAGTATTGCTACTTTTACGTAATAATTGCGTGATGATACGTAAAGGACACGTTTGGTTGTATATTAGTGAGTTGTTTTTGAAGGTATACAATTTACGTTAATTTTCCCTGAAGCTATAACCACCATGTATTGCGTCATGTATCAGCTATGCACATCTATAGCAACTGGGCTAAATTAACGGGTTTTATTTTCACTTATTTTTCGTGTAATTAATTATTTCTTATTAAAAGTCGCGTCTGTTTTCTATTAAACTACGTGTCTTTTACACTAAGATTAGTAAGAGTTGAATTAAACGTTAAGTTTTAGCTAGTAGAGCTAGTAGCCACAAGGACACTTATTCACTCTACTCTTCGCCATGCGAAGTAAACTAACAGAAAACGTTTAATTTGTGCCTTTAATGTTATTAGGTTGAATACTTAGATGAGATTTCCGCCTTAAAGGTGTTCTGTTAAAGTTTTTCTCTAACTATACAATGTTCTGGATTATAAATCAATAACACAAGAACGACGCATTGTTTGAAAACCAGAACAGTAGGATTTTGTTTTCTGACGCAAGGCCAAGTAGTATAAAATATTTTTATTCAATTTTGTCAGTGAAATTTTTAAACAATAATTTATAAAATGGCTTCATCGGTTAAGGGTTATAGGAATGTACGACAATGTCCATACAATCCAACTCATCAAATTTTGAGCGAAAGATTTCAAACGCATTTAGTGAAATGTAGAAAATCCCATCCCGACATAATATTGAAAATTTGCCCATACAATAGTACTCATTGTATATGTACAACAACACAACGTTGTTCCATAAATAATTAAACAAACACCTTTTTTATTTTGTACTCGATGCTGTTTCATCGACAGAATAAACCAGACTTACTTTATTACAGTAGAAGAACAATATTTATAGACAAAATTTAGTACAATCAGTAATAAATAATACAGTTCAGTACAATTAATTAGCAAATGTAACGAGGCTATTGATTCATAGATGTCGTCGCTACTTATTTTAACAATAATACATTTTAGAAACAAAATAGTTATAACATGTATACAAATTAATTTTTAATAATACTAAGAATTTAGTGGAAGTAACGGTAAGTATGTAGAATTACATGGTTACATTATGTGAAGAAGTTATATTAGGTATAAGTTTAATTCAGATTACATTTACATCATAAATTTGGGTCTTGATTTGACTTGACATCTGGGTATATCTGTTTACCAAAGGAAGATGTAAGCAAGTATTTAGTGTAGCAATTAACAAAACATAAAAAACTTAAACAACCAATCTGTTTTCCCGATTTCTTGGACAGTTTATGAATTAAGATGATGAACATACTCCCCTCCAAATTAAAGATTTTTAATTTTAATGTTCCAATGGCAATTTAAACAATTTAGTGATCGGTCTTTTCCATATGGAATGTTTGGTTTGAACCGTAGCGACTCGTGCAAGACCGTCTTTACCAGTGTGTACTTCGATGACGCGCCCTAATGGCCATGTACAGGGTGGTGACTTGCCTTCGTGCATCAAGACAATATCATTTATTTCGATGTTCTTTTGTTTTTTCGGCCACTTAGATCTCTGCTGTAACGTGTTTAAATAATTAATGGAATACTGACTCCAGAATTGCTGAACAATTTTCTGTACCCTTTCCCATCTATTTAATCTCGGCATGCTGATTTCATCATAGTTTGCATGAGGTACAGCTGTGATTGGTCCTAAAGTTAAGAAATGCGATGGTGTTAAGGCATCAATATTACATATATCTTCGTTTCTGATAGCACATAATGGTCTTGAATTTAAAATGCCTTCGATTTGCGCCATGACGGTGATCATTTCTTCGAACGTTAAGTGTGCGACAAACCGGTCTAAAGCAGCAAGGAATGCATCTGTTGTTAATTCCGAGGAAACTTCGAGATGCAACGCCTTTGTTGAGAAACAAACAAAAATGACTAAGAAACCCTTTATGAGTTTTGCTCCTCTCTTACGCTTTGAGGATAAACTCAATACAATCTAATATGTTAACGATCCAAAGACTTTTTGCTATGGAATGTTGTTTCTCAACGATCTTTCTGGTTGAATTCAGGTTATGTTTTGGGGAAGTGTGTGAATGTTAGATGTAAATCAACCCTGCTTTTAGTTGGATGAATTTAAATATAGGTAGTTGAATGACAATGCCGAATTTAATTAAAAAATGTTGTACAAGAGCAACGGAATATTTAGGTCATCATATGTATGATAATGCTGTCGAGTCATTGCGAACGTGAAATCCCTCGGTTAGATGGTGTTTGGTGGGAAGATAGGGCAAAATAAGGTTACAAACAGCATATGATGAGATGACCCGTAGATGTGAATTAAATAACCTAACCAGTCTATTATGACTGATGCCGAATACATATGATGAATATTAGTATCCTTTACCTCAACCACAACTAACCCAAATTAATACACTAACAAAGTCTAATCTAGAGTGTGAATTTAATTGAGACTAACATTTTAATATATTTAAGTAGTTAGATAACGACTTTGCTGCGGTTCGCCCTAGTTGTTTCTGTGACTAACATCCTTTCCTAAATAACCTTATCTGTTAAGGATGCAGGCAGGGCCTGGGCCCGCATGACGTTGAAATATTATTCACATTCAGATATAATTTGTTATTTGATTGTTGATATTTCAGCATTATGGTAACGTACCTAGGATCGCCGTTATGGCTGGCCTGTACGCCTCTATCATATCATATCATATCATAACTATACAATGTTCTGGATTATCAGTCATTTGATAATTTATTTATAATTTTCAATATTTTCACGTCACTAATATGTTATGTAGAAATAATGAAATTATTTTAATTTTTTGAATGATATAAAACTTTTAAATTTAACCAATTTTAAGATTGTGATAACGAACGATATGAGTAACAAATTTAAAATGGACTGAGAAAATTCTAAATTTTCATGGGTGTTATATATTAAATATGTTGTATGCAATTCCACTAACAAAATTAAAGTTTGAAATTCGGCAGTATTTTATTTTTTGTGTGATCGAATTAGTTTTTTACTTTTATTTTTTGTGCAGCTAAGTTTTCTTGGCGAAAACTAATCTTTTCCGTTTTCTACAACAACAATGTCATATAGGTATAAATTTTGTTGGTAAAATTTATTATAGAATATGTTACAGGCTGGCTACTGCCAACCTGCAGATATTCACTAAGCGCATGCAGAGGCCTCCACGGTGATATTTTGCCGGCTACGTTCTCAGGGAGAAGTGCGAAGGGTCGTGGGCTTACACCGTGATTAATAAAGATAATTAAAGAAAAAAATAATCCGCAAATAATAATAAAAACCGGAGTTCCGCCGAAATTCGTCTTCCGGAACATGAGGAACGAACCGGATAATCAAAAAATAAATAAATAAAAAAAATGATAACGGAAGAGGTACCTTGGTGCGCGCATCCATCCGAATTCAAACGGGGCCAAGCCCTGGTTACGAAATCGGATGCGGGCACCAAGGGACCGCAAACCCTACACCGACACAGAGGGAGTCTCCGCTCCCATCATACCACACCGAAAAAAAAATTTAATAATTCATTTTATTTATAGGGAAAAACAACAAAATGAAAACAACTTCCCCCTCCACCCGCACCAAGAGAAAACGAGAGAGAGAGAAAGCAATGCGTACCGAGCGCGCGACACGCAACCGCTATGCGGCGCTCGATTACAAAATATAAAAATTAAATTTAATAAAAAATTTAAGAAAAAAATAATAAAAATTAAAAATAAAAAATTAAAAAAATCGTACCTTAATTATATAAAAAAATGTTGCGGCCTTGAGCGGCCGTCATGCCACAGGTGGCCTTGCCCCACCCGGACCGTTGCGGGGCCTTTCCCCGATACCAATTTAATATGAGGTGCCGGTTGGCAACCCGTTACGTTGCGGGGCCTCTCCCCGATATTAAATAACAAAACAATAGCCGGTTGGCTACCGTTAGTTGCGGCAGACTACCGATACCAAAATAACACCATGTGCCGGTTGGCCACCCGTACCAAAATATAACTGTCTTGCTCGTTGCGGTGCCTTTCACCGATACCCAAAATAAAGTATCCGTTAGTAGCGGGGCGTTGGTTCGCCTCGTGTCGGCTGCCAGTAAAAATGTGACGCCTTGGTAACTACGAGCGCCACACGCAACACAAGAAAATTCCATCCTTGAGGTCGGCTTTACAAATCACAATCCCTATCGGGTTTTTTTTTTTTTTTGTTTACGGTTTTCGCTTATTTTGTTGAATCGTTCCAAATAATTTCTCACGCTTCTGATTATACTTCCCAAATACACATACCCATACCCCAAACATGTGCCAGTAATAAATCAACCAAATGTATAGCGTTTAATTAATTTTATTTGTGTGCACAATTCTATTATAATTTTTAATAATATAAATATTTGTAGTTTTTAATCCCAACATTTTTCATTGGTTTTATCGAAAAAAAAAAAAAAATTCTTGTATCAAACAAGAACCAAACACTCCACCCGATTCTAACTTTTTTTTTATCGAACAAATCACCCAAAGAAAAAAACACTCGACTATCTAATTATCAAATCAAAACTCGAATGAAACAAAAATCACAACTTGCATGGATACAGCAAAAAAAATTCTCCCACCACACAGCGGCGCGAAAAACGTTTTAGAAAAGTAATCTCTCTTCTCTGTTTTTCTTTTATATAAATTTGCATTAATATAAAAGAGAAGCATATAAGAAAAACATTTTTCTAAAACGTTTTACTTCACACACGCTCGATATACATCGTTCTCTCTTTCTCTCCCATTCGCGTTCCGTTGCCAACAAAACAAAGAAAAAAAAACACAAGAATACATCCACCATGTACCGCGTGTAGACGCCAAACTACACCCGGACGCAACAAACTCGGACGCAAAACAACCGAGTGGAAGAAACACAAAAATTTACAAAGGATGGGGATGTATTCAATAAAAGTGGAATTCTAGGATTGTTGACGACAACACAGTCGTAACAAATAATTGAAATATATATTGTTTCTAATATTGTATTTGGTTTTGTATTTATTTTATGTCTGCATGCATTTAAAGTACAACAACAATGTCATGTGTTCTATTTTGTATGTAATGTAACTGTTTCTAATGTACTTTATAATTTTGTGTATTTTTTGCGTTTCGTATTGTTGGACGTTTCAAACCACTAAAAGTTTCCTCTGTCAAATCGTATCTGTTGATTTAAACGATCCAATAATCTGATGTACTTTGGTGTATAAACGCCAATTAGAAGGTGATCCACCCGACACTCCCGTTTGTTTTTTTCCTGCCTGCAACCAAAATTTTCTATTGAAAACTATATAAATAAACACAAATGTATTTGAATTTATACTACCGATATTTTTTTGTCAAATTATTTATTCTATTTAATACTTCCGTCGTATCAACTTTTATATTATATTCCGAGAGTCGCTGGACCATTTCAGCCATAATATGGCCATTTCGTTTGGCCTTCTTCAGTTGATCGATGTACTCGGACCAAATATCTATTAAAATATTAATCTCTCCCTCCGACCATATTTTTCTATTTTTTATTTGTTTCTCCATATTTTTTATTTTAACTTGTTATATACTACTTGTTATAAGTAAAAGTGCAAAGACGAATTTATTGTAAATTTGTTTTTGGGTTTTGACACTTTGACAGTTCGAACAGAAAAAAAATACGTGACCTATAAACCAACATTTAGTTGTCGATATTTGCTAATTGAGCAACTTGGCGCTGCCATCACAAAAATGCTTCGGGATGAGAAAAAATATCTCATCCCGAAACTATGTTAAAACCAGGTTGCAAACCATGGCTTAGGGGTGACACATGGTTAACTCGAAACCATGGTTAACTCGAAACTATGGTTACGAAATCAGTAATGTGTCTATAGTATTATTTGCAATTATGGATACAACAAGAATGTTATGTATTTTATTTTGTATGTTGTATGTATGTTAGAAGTGTATGGGGTCGGCGTTTTATATTTTTGCAGTTTTTACGTATGTTAGAAAAATCGTTCTTACGTTGTTGTTATTATTTATATGCTTATATTGACTTTGTTGTGCTTTTTGGTTTTTGAATTTTTATGTAGCTTTGTTAGGTAATTTAATGTATAATACAGGCTGGTGAGGAAATAGTTTGTGTTTTATAGTCGTTTGGACAACATTAACAATTTTACCGTTAACTTAATAAAAATTACTTGCGTTAAAATGGTGCGGCTTATATTAAATTATACACAACTACGAAGAAAAAAAATGATAGACGTAATTAGCTTAATTAAATAAAATTTATAATTTTTTTGTTCGACACACCAAAATTATACTCATTACGTTTTCTTTAGTAATCTTAAATATTAGTTTAACTAAATTTCATTACAGCTTAATTTATTAAAGTGAAATCATATATTTTCCTGTTAGCAAGCTATTTAATAATTAAAATTAGGTGAATATAAAAAACTCATCTTTGGCAATTTAATTTTTTCGCTTTTTTATTTTGCTTCAATATTCAAGAGTTCTATGATTAATGAGATTTATGAAAACTTTCACTTCTTTTGGCACAATTTTTCTCTGTTTTTATTTTAGTTTCTTTTTGTTTTTTTTTTGTTTTTTGTTGTTGTTGTTGTTGTTGTTGTTGTAGCGTACAATATAACTAACTACACAAGCACCTCAACAAATTTAAGCCAACAGCCCACATTATAAACCGTACATCGACTCACTATAAACGATATGACTTAGCCCAAGAGACGTGGCCCCCCACAAGCGGAACCATTCTTCACCGACACAAACGATTAACTAAATTTTTTAAAGAGACTCAGAAATTCTGTCCACAACAAATTTTAATTGTTTCTTCACGTGTAACTCACCATCGAGAAATGTCGGTGTTGGAAATACCTTATACACGTCATGCATTTGGAACGACGAACCCTATGCGCGTTTAACAAATGTTGTTTCAGTAAGTGTTTTTTAAAAAAAATTACTAAAATCACATTTATAAAACGTGTTGAACGAGCTTTTCCGTTTGTATTTCATTTCAACATGACTGCAAATTGCAGACACAATGTCAAATAAATCACCACATTTGTAGTGCATACATCATACAGTAACATAATTAAACAAAATAATATAAATTAAAATTAATAAATTAATGCAATTAAATAAATGTGTACTTTAAGTTTAAAATTGTGTGTTAAAATGTTGGAATGCTGGTTTATCAAAATGCGTGTAAATAAATTTGAATAAAACACTATACATATATGACTGGATAGGCTTTTTTAAAACTTTAAACGTTTCAAGACTTAAATCAATTGCTCCCAAGAGTGTATGTTGAATATTCTTAATAATATATAAGATTTTTTTTTCTCAAAATATTGATATACAATCCATTCGTAGATTTTATTTATTTATTTATTTCTACATATTTTACAATTTTGTGAGCCGCACACTTCATTTTGAGGGTTTCACCTCATTTACAATGACGTGTGCGTTCAATTCGTTTGGCCCAAATTAAGGCTTTACAATTTTTGTGCAAGTCGTATACTTTTCATTTTCCGCTTTTAGTCACCCGATACATTTTTCACGCATTTTGCCGCACACAATAAAATTTTTTCGGAATTATTCCACTCTCCAGAAATTGCAAAGGTGGATTCCTTGTAATATATGTCCAACGGCCTCCAATTTGTATAGAATTTTTAGTACAAAAATAAAAAAATATAATTTAATTTAAAGTACAGAGAAAAAAACAACAAGGACTCGACATGAAATTCAATGCTAAAATAAAATCCAATTGATTTGGAGAATGGACTGAATTAATTCCTCGAGGTATATTTTTTTTTTGTACTCGAGGTACTAATGAATCATCAGGGTCTACGAGATATTGACTGTATGCTAAATACCATGATTTTCCAAACTTTGCCATTAGAGATGTGTAAGTTAATATATCCATACTATGAGTGTATGGACATGTAGGCTTGTTACCTTCTCCTGTCCACATAGCTTGGAAACCAAGTTTTAATGAATCTATAGAAGAATGGTAAGCTATTTTAAGATCAGTCATGTTGTATCCAGGTACAGTGCTAGGCACTGTTGTAGTTGTTAAAATTCCATGATATAGTATATTTATCAGATCTGCTTGTGAAGCTGACATATAGTTGGAAGCGGCGATAGATAAAGGAATTGCTACTGAATTTAGGGCTATAAACTCTTTGAAAGGAAGGGTGCATTCTGAGGCCAGCTGTTTCAATGCGTTCGTTAAATCAATTGCCTCATTTTCTGCCGCATCGGGCGTATGTATGACTCATGTGCTCCTCAATAAGGAAGGGTGGTTTCGCAATTTTCGGTGTGTAGCCGTACAGTACAATTTTTTTTATTGTACAGCAGGACACATCGCCAATAAGTCTTCTGCTTGTAAGAGCAGTGCTTGTAATAGCGGAATCCTTGAAATAATAGGACATTCCTATTTTTCTCGGATTTGAGAATTTCAAAACTCATCACAAGTGCGTTTTATTTCAAACTTATTTCAAAGTGTTATTGCTTTATGAAATCACTGAAAGAAAATCAGTCGACATCAAACAAACCTAGAATGAAAGGAATGTTGCACTGCTCCGTTGCGGAGGATGCAAGATATCCATCAATCCAATCAATTGTTATTAATAATAATTAGCCCATCCTCAGCGATGTATTTGGTTATCACTTCTTTCAAAGTAGGGTCACGTAAGTCTGAATTTGTACATGTATATATGTATTTCAATATCACACATGCATGACATAACTGATCTCTTACTTTTCTCGGCAACAAATGTAGGCTCCATTGGGTAGTGATAACATCATCGCTTTTAACTATATGACTGATATGGATAGGCTTTTTTTAAAACTACAAACGTTTTAAGACTTAAATCAATTGCTCCCAAGAGTATGTTGAATATTCGTGGTGCTAGCTAGTTTTACAAGAAATTTATTCGGTAATTCGATTAGCATAATAACGATTATTATTGGTTGAAGGGTTGAATTTTTCGCTAGATGTTCATCCCTTAAATTACAGATCTGTTGGTTGATTTCTGCTTCATTTCCGAAAATCAGAAACATATACTATTATAGAATTTTGAATGAATGTTTTCTAATGAATTATTCACTCAGCCACTTTTTAATTCATGTTTAGTCAACGGCGGAGACAACAAGTTAAAAACCTGTAAATGTTGTAATTCTGACAATTGCAATTCTAATTGTTTCATGAAGCTTCAATAGTTTGTTCGAATTCAGATCAAATTGTACAAATAATTTTCCGTCATCATTATAAATTGCATCTAAATCAATATTAATCTATAAATAGCTGTAATTAAGCGATGGCACAATACAGCAAAACATTTATTTAAATTTTCCAATCTGTGGCCATCACTTTCTTTGTACCACAAATATTTAATATTTTTAATATTTTAATATTTTTGATATATTATTTTCTTTGGATATTTTAGTTTCGGCCTGACGTTGTTCAATTGTAGCTCTTCATAGTTCTTCAACGGCTATCCAGGGCGTATATTTATAAGCTAGCCAAAGCTTGTCATCACTGGATGATGTGATTTGAAGGGGATGTGAAATGTGTAATTATGTGTTACGTGCAGGAGTTGGTAGACTTCTTAAAATGTTTATTTTAAGGTTCAGTAAGGCATGACGATCACATACTTATTATAGAGACCACCTTTTGGTTGAGTATCCCCTGTTGTCGGTTGAGTCTCCATATTGGCTGCGAGGTAATCTTTCAATAATATCTTGCGATAATTCTGAAACAAATACAAACTTATTATAATACTATAGATTTTCAAAATGAACTTCTCTAGTCTCTTCTAATTTATTAAATCTCCTCTAAATTTAGATGGGAAAATTTCGAGTGCTTACCAAATTAGCTATAGTTTTTATTTCTATAATTAGTTCATTGTTACTGGACTTGACAGGACACGGTGATAATTGTGACGATGAGAATGGTATGGACGAGCATGGTAGCGATGGTGCATCTGACGTTTAAGGGTTTATTTCTAGTGCTACTAAATTTATAGATTTTTAATTTGAAAATTGGTTACAAGAAATAGCCAGATTCAAAATTTTTATAAATCTAAACTTACGTCAATTCTCCACTGGACTAAATTGTGTTTAAAATCCACTCTTTGTTCGATAATTGGAATCAATTCAATAATTTCGCTTTCTTTAATACGAATTAGCGTGTTAATTTCAAACTGGTGTTCTAAAACAAAAATTGAATGGAAATATAACGGATAAAATACTTTTCAACAGTTTGATCAAGGTATGTCTGTCAAGATATTAAAACTTCATCTACTGGTGAATAATTGTCACCTTTTGATATTTGTTGCTAATTATTGATAGATTTTTCAGCCGTGTACTCGTTGTTATTTTCTAGATTCAATCCGACTTGTAATAAATCGAATTGAACTCTCCCATTTGTTGCGGTATGGTTAGAATTTTTAATATTGAACAACGTAAAATGATCAACGCAAACATAAAACACTTGCGTGTCTTCTAAGTGATTGTGAACAGAAACATAGTTAGTTTTCAGTAAAGGAAATAGCTTTTGATCCGAACTCAGTCTTGAGAGGAAAATGTCGTGAGTTGGTTCTGTTCTCAATGCACGGGATTATAAAAACAAATGAAAAAAAATGGTTACCAAACTATGACCTCTTCTATCCCCATATCTCGTCTACCAAATAATTATCTAGGTATCCAAATTAAAAATCCAATATATTCAAATTAAAGTATTCCACCACCAAAAACGAATGAAATAGCTTTCATGTA
This sequence comes from Nephrotoma appendiculata, assembly GCA_947310385.1. Classification (NCBI taxonomy): domain Eukaryota; kingdom Metazoa; phylum Arthropoda; class Insecta; order Diptera; family Tipulidae; genus Nephrotoma; species Nephrotoma appendiculata. Next base: position 84,457,080 of record OX371225.1, read on the forward strand.
ACCCAGTATCGTCAATTACCAGAGACATCTAGAAAATTGCAATAATCCTTCTCGAATTTTGTTTTCCTTTTACACGAATCACAAACAAAATAAAGAAAAAAACGTACGAAACCGAAAAAATTAGCAACTCATTTTATTAATCAACCGCAAAAGGAAAAATAACCGACGAGAAGCGGAGAACCAAAATCTCGTAAGAGAACCACGACAACAAAAATCAAAATAACCGTCTTTTGGGGCGAGACCAATGTGCGCACCCTGATCGCGTGCACGACCACTAATATGGTGCTTGATTACAAAAATGTTTATATGTATAATAAAAATAAAAATTTAAAAATAAAAGAAAATAAAAACTAAAAAGCGTACCTTAATACTAGATCAAAAAAAAAATCCGCAAAACCGTGGCGGCCTTGGTGCCGTGATGCCACAGGTGAACGCCGCACCCGGACCGTTGGGCGTCTTCCGCCGTAAGAAAAATAAAGGAATGGGTTGCGGCTTTGATGCCGTCATGCCACATGTGTTCACCGCACCCTGGCCACCCGCAAATAAATCCAACGAGGCGGCACGTCCGCCGGAAATTATATTTGGCCTTGACTGGCCGCGGTGTCACCGATAAAATCGCAAATGTCCGGTTGGCCACCTGCAAGTTGTGGGGCCTTTCTTCGATACCAACAACGACTAGCCCGTTGGCTTGAATAATGCGACTTTTGGTAGCCATCCTGCCACAGGTACCACGCCCGGACCGTTGGGCGTTGGTTCGCCTTAAACCGCAAATTTTCTGTTCGGCGACCTTTCGCCAAAAATCGTAAATAAGTAAATAATAATGACGTGGCCTCACCTGGCCACTCGTAATGCACGTGCGATACTCTGCCATCCGCTCTCTCTGCCATGTTTGGTGCCTGTGGCACCTCCGACGAAATGAAGCTGCAGTAAACACAAAGCGCCTCCTTAAAAATTAGGCCGCGCCGCCTATTACAAGATTAAAAGGTAAAATCACCGAAACCAAAAAAAAACACTTGAACTGAACGGTTCGAGAGAATAAGTACCAACTCCCAATTGTGACACTAAATTTAAATAAAAAAGCAATTTTTATATTTCTTATTGATCAACACTAAATAATCAATATCACTATTTATTGTTAATTGCAAATTTTATCTCCATACGCGCACTACGTCACTACACAAAATGGATTCCCGACGAATATAAAAAAAATCCATTTGATCCAGAATTTAGGTATTTTACTCATTTTTTATTTAATACCTCATTATATTAAATGTGTTCACTTTCATTATATATAATAAAACAACTCTCAGATATGATTATGTATTATATAATAATTATTACATTAGGCGGTCAAGCGCCCAGAAATTTTTCATATCACAAAAAAATATTTCCAAAAATATACAACAAGACCAAACTTAACTTATATTTTTCAATTCACCCTCGCACTCTGTTATATAAACCAACCGAGACATAAATTCAGGATATATTACACCCTATTTAGTAGATACTGACATCAATGGACGGACGGTGTCCGGTTCCTGGAGAAGAGAAGAAAGTTTGATTTCATTTAGAACGAATACAATCAAATTCATCATTTGCAGCAAAACAATAAGAGAAATAGTAACAGCCCACTTCGTTGGTAGCGGCGCCGTAGGATGGCAATGGGATACAATTTAATAATAATTTTAATTTTGCATTCAATATCTAGAAAATACAGTATTCGAAATCTCGTTACAATATAAATTGAGTTTATAATGTATGTTACCGGGTTTTATTATTAAATTAATAACACTCGCTATATTTATATTTTATATAAACTATTTATTTATTATTTAATATATATTAGCACTATAATATTATTTTTTAACTAGTTCACAAGATGGTGGTTTGGTGTGTGAACGATTGTTCGGCACTTTCACTTTTTACTTTTTATGTAAGAGACCGTGTCTCTTGAATTTCAAAACGCGACTCCTTTTCGTTTCTCATTCCGTACAAAGAAATTGAAATCTCGATATTTATCGATAATCGATAAATATCGAGATTCGCGAATGTAGGTGGCGAAATAGTTATATTCAGCAAAACGAGCAATGCCTCGTAATTAAGCGGCGCGGTGTATAAATAGTTTAGCTACGAGGAGTGCCACGAAGTGAAAAGGATTTTCTGTTTGAGCCGCTACATCACTCCCCTCCTGGATCGAAAACCGTAGTGTTTTAAATTAAATGTAACAGTTTTTGGTACACTACGTTTTTCGACTGGGTTTACCACAAGTATTCCGTACGCTGGCTTAAGCCTGTCGATGCCAATTGTTGTGGGTTTTCCATTTACATCCACAACAAAGAATTTGCGCAATTTGCGGGTCACTGGATACGGTCCAGAATAGGGTGTACTCAATGGACCTCTGACTCTATCCACACGTACGAATACGTGTGAACAGGTTTCCAGATTTTTGGGAATGTACGTTGCCTGTTCAGGTGGATGTCTTGTGTCCGTAGGAACTAAGGTTCTCATGGTGGTACGAAGCTGATTCACGAAATCCGAAGTATCTGTGTTTGGGTTCGAATTTTGATCGTTGATGAAGAATAGGATTGTAGGAAGTTCTGAACTCCAATGGGATGTATTACATCGAGCTGTTAAGGCGGATTTTAGTTGCCTGTGGAACCGTTCGACAAGACCATTCGCTTTCGGGTTGTATGCAGTTGTCCGAATGCGATGGGAACCTAGGAGCTTCGTGAGCTCGGTGAACAACGTTGACTCAAATTGTGTTCCTTGGTCTGTCGTGATGAAGAGTGGGACACCATATCTACAGATATACTCATTGTAGAAGATCTTGCTTACGGTTTTTGCGGTCATTTCTCGGATTGGATAAGCTTCTGGCCAACGGGTAAATCGGTCGACTATCGTTAAAATGTAATGATAGCCATTCGATTGGGGCAGTGGACCAACCAGGTCCATGTGGATGTGTTCAAACCTGCCACTTGGTAGCTCGAATTTACCAAGTTCTGATTTCGTGTGGCGGTGAACTTTGGACTTTTGACATGGGATACAAGATTTCGCCCATTTGCTTGTATCAGTATTCATTCTTGGCCAGAAGTATTTTGAAGCAATAAGTTTTCGCGTAGCACGGATGCCGGGATGTGATAATCCATGTAGACTATCGAAGATTGTCCGTCGCATGTTGAGAGGAACGTAGGGTCGATTTTTACCTGTTGAAGTCTCACACCAAATTTGCTGCTTGTCTGGTAAGTCGATCCGTTGCAGGTTTACGCTTGATTTCGGTGTGTGTGCTGAAATCAATTTCTGCAATTCGTCGTCGCGTTGTTGTTGTGCAAGTAATTCCTTCGTGTCGAAGGAGAAGACGCTGAGTTCTGTGAGAAGTGTTTCACCAGAACGAGACAAACAGTCGCTCACCACATTGTGTTTTCCTTTAATGTGATGAATGTCGGTAGTGAACTGGGCAATGTAATCGAGATGTCGTAATTGCCGGGGACTACGTTCCGACTTTGACGCAATAGCTGTTGTGAGAGGTTTATGGTCGGTGAATATAGAGAAATTTCGACCTTCGACGAAATGGCGAAAATGTTTGATTGCTAAATATATAGCAAGAAGTTCTCTATCGAAAGTAGAGTATTTAATTTCCGCAGGGGAGAGCTTCTTTGAAAAGAACGCTAATGGTTGCCAACATCCTTTGTTGCGTTGTTGTAAGACAGCTCCAACTGCTACATTGGAAGCGTCGGTAGTTATGTTGAACTGCGCGTCGTTCAACGGGTGTGCCAAAAGAGTGACAGCGGCAAGAGAACGCTTGACCTTGTGGAAAGATTCTGTGCAATCTTCGGGCCAAGAGAAGTTTATTTTGTTTTATTGTTGAGTTACTTGACTAAATCTATTTTAGAACTGTATAAGTTGTTCCATACCTTCAGTTAATTGTGAAGTATTTGATTCTCCTTGAGTGTCTTGTCCATTTCTAGAGTCAGCAGTATATCCATATCGTTCTAACATAAATTCCTTTTGTTCTGCATCATAATTACCAAATGCACTCTTGTGTAATTTTTGTTTAACAAGGTCTTGATATGGTCGATCAGAAATTGCTGTAGTAAAATTATTTAGTGATTCATCAGATAGCTTAGCATATGCAATTGCTGCAGCAATTAAATGAGGATATTTTTTTTTTTTTTTTTTTTTTTTTTTTTTTATATTATATATAAACTATTTATTTATTATTTAATATATATTAGCACTATAATATTATTTTTTAACTAGTTCACAAGATGGTGGTTTGGTGTGTGAACGATTGTTCGGCACTTTCACTTTTTACTTTTTATGTAAGAGACCGTGTCTCTTGAATTTCAAAACGCGACTCCTTTTCGTTTCTCATTCCGTACAAAGAAATTGAAATCTCGATATTTATCGATAATCGATAAATATCGAGATTCGCGAATGTAGGTGGCGAAATAGTTATATTCAGCAAAACGAGCAATGCCTCGTAATTAAGCGGCGCGGTGTATAAATAGTTTAGCTACGAGGAGTGCCACGAAGTGAAAAGGATTTTCTGTTTGAGCCGCTACATCACTCCCCTCCTGGATCGAAAACCGTAGTGTTTTAAATTAAATGTAACAGTTTTTGGAACACTACGTTTTTCGACTGGGTTTACCACAAGTATTCCGTACGCTGGCTTAAGCCTGTCGATGCCAATTGTTGTGGGTTTTCCATTTACATCCACAACAAAGAATTTGCGCAATTTGCGGGTCACTGGATACGGTCCAGAATAGGGTGTACTCAATGGACCTCTGACTCTATCCACACGTACGAATACGTGTGAACAGGTTTCCAGATTTTTGGGAATGTACGTTGCCTGTTCAGGTGGATGTCTTGTGTCCGTAGGAACTAAGGTTCTCATGGTGGTACGAAGCTGATTCACGAAATCCGAAGTATCTGTGTTTGGGTTCGAATTTTGATCGTTGATGAAGAATTCACCGGGAACCTTAATGTTTTGACCATATACTAGCTCTGCTGGTGTGCAGTTGAGGTCTTCCTTGACGGAGGTTCGAATACCCAATAGGATTGTAGGAAGTTCTGAACTCCAATGGGATGTATTACATCGAGCTGTTAAGGCGGATTTTAGTTGCCTGTGGAACCGTTCGACAAGACCATTCGCTTTCGGGTTGTATGCAGTTGTCCGAATGCGATGGGAACCTAGGAGCTTCGTGAGCTCGGTGAACAACGTTGACTCAAATTGTGTTCCTTGGTCTGTCGTGATGAAGAGTGGGACACCATATCTACAGATATACTCATTGTAGAAGATCTTGCTTACGGTTTTTGCGGTCATTTCTCGGATTGGATAAGCTTCTGGCCAACGGGTAAATCGGTCGACTATCGTTAAAATGTAATGATAGCCATTCGATTGGGGCAGTGGACCAACCAGGTCCATGTGGATGTGTTCAAACCTGCCACTTGGTAGCTCGAATTTACCAAGTTCTGATTTCGTGTGGCGGTGAACTTTGGACTTTTGACATGGGATACAAGATTTCGCCCATTTGCTTGTATCAGTATTCATTCTTGGCCAGAAGTATTTTGAAGCAATAAGTTTTCGCGTAGCACGGATGCCGGGATGTGATAATCCATGTAGACTATCGAAGATTGTCCGTCGCATGTTGAGAGGAACGTAGGGTCGATTTTTACCTGTTGAAGTCTCACACCAAATTTGCTGCTTGTCTGGTAAGTCGATCCGTTGCAGGTTTACGCTTGATTTCGGTGTGTGTGCTGAAATCAATTTCTGCAATTCGTCGTCGCGTTGTTGTTGTGCAAGTAATTCCTTCGTGTCGAAGGAGAAGACGCTGAGTTCTGTGAGAAGTGTTTCACCAGAACGAGACAAACAGTCGCTCACCATATTGTGTTTTCCTTTAATGTGATGAATGTCGGTAGTGAACTGGGCAATGTAATCGAGATGTCGTAATTGCCGGGGACTACGTTCCGACTTTGACGCAATAGCTGTTGTGAGAGGTTTATGGTCGGTGAATATAGAGAAATTTCGACCTTCGACGAAATGGCGAAAATGTTTGATTGCTAAATATATAGCAAGAAGTTCTCTATCGAAAGTAGAGTATTTAATTTCCGCAGGGGAGAGCTTCTTTGAAAAGAACGCTAATGGTTGCCAACATCCTTTGTTGCGTTGTTGTAAGACAGCTCCAACTGCTACATTGGAAGCGTCGGTAGTTATGTTGAACTGCGCGTCGTTCAACGGGTGTGCCAAAAGAGTGACAGCGGCAAGAGAACGCTTGACCTTGTGGAAAGATTCTGTGCAATCTTCGGGCCAAGAGAAGTTTATTTTGTTTTATTGTTGAGTTACTTGACTAAATCTATTTTAGAACTGTATAAGTTGTTCCATACCTTCAGTTAATTGTGAAGTATTTGATTCTCCTTGAGTGTCTTGTCCATTTCTAGAGTCAGCAGTATATCCATATCGTTCTAACATAAATTCCTTTTGTTCTGCATCATAATTACCAAATGCACTCTTGTGTAATTTTTGTTTAACAAGGTCTTGATATGGTCGATCAGAAATTGCTGTAGTAAAATTATTTAGTGATTCATCAGATAGCTTAGCATATGCAATTGCTGCAGCAATTAAATGAGGATATTTTTTTTTTTTTTTTTTTTTTTTTTTTTTTTATATTATATATAAACTATTTATTTATTATTTAATATATATTAGCACTATAATATTATTTTTTAACTAGTTCACAAGATGGTGGTTTGGTGTGTGAACGATTGTTCGGCACTTTCACTTTTTACTTTTTATGTAAGAGACCGTGTCTCTTGAATTTCAAAACGCGACTCCTTTTCGTTTCTCATTCCGTACAAAGAAATTGAAATCTCGATATTTATCGATAATCGATAAATATCGAGATTCGCGAATGTAGGTGGCGAAATAGTTATATTCAGCAAAACGAGCAATGCCTCGTAATTAAGCGGCGCGGTGTATAAATAGTTTAGCTACGAGGAGTGCCACGAAGTGAAAAGGATTTTCTGTTTGAGCCGCTACAAGTTCATTATTTATTAATTGTTGAATTTCCATTTTCAGTATTGTTATAACTTTATCCGGAAGTCTGCTCATATGTTTGACTCTCATTTCACCAAATAATTGTAGTGATGGTTTCGCTTGGTTCTCCATCTGCGACCTACTTTCTATAACCTCCACAAGTCTTTTTTTTTCTAAAGTCTCCAACACTTTGTTCTGAAAAATAAGCAAAATAGTTTTATAGTAATTTTGTTTACTATAATAGTAATTATACATAATATGTAATATACTGCAGATCATTAATCTTCGGAATATTATTACCAGACTCAGTACATGCCCTTTTATATTGAGTTCAACTTCTACTCGGTATTGTGCTGACATCGGAATTTATTGTCGTGTTACTGTCTTCTGTAATATTACAGACCGATTGTGTTCTAATAAAGAAACAAGGATATTAAAAAATTGGATTATGTGGTGTAAGATCGTGTAAATTATTTAATAACAGATCCTTACACTCTATGTTTTACATTGTCGTCTAAAGAGCCATTAAGTTGGCGTACCTAAACGATTTTTTAGGTACTAAAGGTGCAGCAGAGCCACTCGGTTCTTTTCTTTTATTTTTAATATACGTTTTTCGTAAGTTGTCCCATTTTTCCCTTACTGCATCTTTTTTTTTTTTGTTCAAATCTGTAGATGTTTTGTTGTATATTATCAATATATGTATAAAAATTGCAAACATATGTGGTGTTATTTTAAATACTTACTTGATTCTATTAAAAGCTCTTTCGTCAACTGTGGACGCATCATTCTGATTTTATAATTCTGGTTCTTAAAATCCGTAGCCGAGCCTTTACCGACTCTATTAGATATTCTGTGGAAAAAAAATATCTTACAATGTTTCTACACGGTCCGCAATAAAACCAATTACATACCACAATCAATCTGGCCTACAGAAGAATTTGGATCAACAACACACTCAACGGGTTCTTCTGACAAAAGATATTCAATTTGCATTAAATCTACTGAAATTTATTTGATATAATATTAATATCTAAAATTATTAAATAAATATAACTACTATCTAATTATTATCTAAATGTATTACCATCATAATAATCGGCTTCCTCATCCAAATGAGAACTCGTAATTTCACTGCCACTAAGTTTATTGAAATCTGTAAATATTATAAACGTGTTATTAAATTTGGAGACTTTTCATTAACTTAACTTTATTAACATCCATTATAACTAATTAACAAAATTATTGTAATTATCCAATCCAAATTATTCTCGAAGTTTGATTTTAAAGTTTTTTTATTCCTAATATTTTATTAAAATTGACATATGGATTCCGAAAATCCAAATAATCCATCTAATCTTTTTTCGGATTAGACGTCCAATTTCGGAGTGCTGAATTAAAATATTAAAAACTGGACGTCCCATTTTTTCTGTGAAAATAGTATTTTGTCTCTATCGTATTATTGGTGAATTTTTGCTTTCTCTTTCTAGTTTGACTAATTTGTTCGCCTCGCCATCGTGGAAACCATGCTTTAGTCATGATATTAGGTTTCGCATAAAGATCCAGAATGAACATTAAAATATAGTTTTCCAGTTTGGATTTAATATCACTTACGCTCGAAATTTGCAATTTATCTGAAATATTTTCTTTGGTCATATGTAGTAAGATGGATCGGGAGTCACAATCATTAGGTTTTGGAAATTCGTACATAATATACGATTTTTCGCCTTCGTCGATTAATTTCATACAATTATCAAGTATATTGACCCACGGATTTTGATTCGGTAATCTAGCTGGAGGAGCTAAGGAATATTTAAATCCGGTGTTGATACTGTCGAATTTTCCGAGTGAGTATAGCAAATCACCAATTGGTCCTGGGACTGGTATGGTTCTTGATATCTGGATGTAATATTCGGATTTGCTGCGGCGTGCTTGTTCGTTTATGTCTTGTACCTGCTTTAAAAGCAGAGTGCGACTCATGCTTATGAACTCAGCTTGTGTAATAATCGGAGTAAATCCGATTTCTCTACACATTGTCTGGTACACGCGTGTGAACAATGTTTGCTGATTCGCGATGTCGACGGTGAGCTGACGGCGCTGGTAGGTGCAATCTGTTTTGTTGAACGATTTGCGGAGCAATGGGAACCGGTGCCATTTCTCCAATTTCATGATAGGAAAAACATCCCCAAATCATTTGGCCCGCTGGATGCTTCACTGTCTTTTTCAGGCACTGATCGCTCAGTCGTTCGCCGGACTTGCGCCTGACGTACTGGATTCCATCCGATCCAAAAAGGTTAAATTTACTCTCATCGGAGAATATAACTGTTCGCCACTGCTGTAGACTCCAACCAGCGTGATTTCGAGCCCATTCTAACCGTTTTTGTTTCATTTTGGTCGTAAGAAATGGTTTTTTTGCCGGGGACCTGGCCATATATCCTTTTTCCCAGAGGCGGTTACGAATCGTATGAACCCCGATTTCTTTGCCGGTTTCTACGTTGAATTCAGCCCGAATATCCACAGCAGTTTTAAATCGATTGATTGTGGACATTCTGATAATTTTGGAATCTTCTCGTGCAGTTGACTTCCTTTTTGGACCCGTTCCCTTTTTGCGTTACAATGCGCCGGTGAAATGATTTTTTTTTTAAACGGCTCACAGTCGAGTAATTGCATCCAATCTCAACAGCAATCTGGCTCGATGATATTTTGGGTGTTCCAGACAATGCCAGAATCCGATTTTTCTGAGCCATACTTACTTGTGTGTACTTGGCCATTTTGAACAAATTATAATTTTAATAACTTTTTCGTGCGAATAATTATCTCAAACTAATTACAAAAAGTGAAAAACGATTGTATTTATACCCAAAAAAAAATCAGCCTCCTACGATAAGGACAAGGGGCAATTAGTACAATTTTACCTGAAAAATAATGGTGTCGCACTTTCTAATCTCGGTACTGTATGTCATTTGATATTTTGAATTATTTGGAAATGTAAAGTATCGTATTTTGGTTTTCTTATGGTAGGAAAATTATGTTTCTATATTTTTATGATATTTGGTAGGTTGATGATATTTTTATGGTTTAGAGAAGTACGTTCGGGTTTAGTCTTTCCTAATTTAAGGGATTTGATTTTCTTATCATTAATAAATTTTTCATGATCAATATATTTCATATGGTATTTTAAGAAGAGATTTTATTTTGATGCTAAGGAAATTAATTTTTTTTTTGTAATGTAAGTGATTCGATTTTCTTATCCTTTATAAATATTCATGGTCAATTATTTTATGACTAACAATTTTATATTTTATTTATGTACGAATAAATATTTCTTTTTTGGGAAGTGATGGTAATTTTATGTCTAGAAAGTATGTTTGGTGATCAAAATATTTCGGATTTTTTCTAGAATATTTTTTGTTATGATTTTTTGTGTTTTTAAGGAATTTAAAATCAATGATGAGGTCTATATCCTGAAAAAACAACATCTTATTCTTGACCTTATTAACAACTCTGAATTTAAAATTTACTTTTGAATTCTCTGATAACAAGTCTCTACAACAACTAGATTTGATTTGGAAAATCTCACTGTATTTATAATTAATTCTACGATTTCATAATCATTATTTTCTTGGGTTTTGATTTGAAAAAGTTGGAAATCAGGTTCTGTCGTTTTGGAAATCAGGTTCTGTTTCTATTTCTGTTTTCTAATTTTATGTGTTAACATGCATTACGGAATTCTAAGTAGCGTCTTCTATATTGATTTAAAAGTTTGAATTTTATTATCCTTTTCTATGTAATGTTTATTATCTAATGTTTATGTGACGATCTTATTAGGACAATGGATTTAGAATTTTATCTACTTATTTATTGCATTTCATAATTTATTTTGGTAGTTTTATTTACGTATTATATGCAAGTATACAAATATGTTATTTTAAGATTTTAATATTTCCTTTGCCAATTGAGTTGTATTTTATGATTTTCGATTTTTAGAATAATTCATTTATATATATAATATATTTCATAGAATTTTATTACATTGGATCCTGTAATTTGTTTATGTTATAACTAATTTCCTATTTTATAGGACGGTTGTGTATTCATGACAATGATGGTTTGCTTGATGGTCTTGAAAACACAACACCGTGACGGATAGACAATAACTGGTAAAATAATAATAGCACAACACTGAATGTAGCATCCACCTACCACTCAGATACATCTTTTAAACATGATAAATTTCGATATGTTGTAAATATTAAAATTCGATTTTGAATACAGCCAGAATCAAAAAATAAAAACTTTTCTCCGCGGTTCGTAAGTTTAAATACATCAAGAATAATCATACTTTCTCTTGATAATGGTAGAGATTAAACTAGTTGAAGGCATGGAAGCGGCAGCAGATAAAGGAATGGCTACGGAATTTAGGGCATTAACTCTTTGGAAGCAAGGGTGGATTCTGAGGCAAGCTGTTTTAATGCGTTATTGAACGAATTGCCTCATTTTCTACCGCATCGGGCGTATCACGCATGTGCTCCTCAATAATGGTGGCTTCACAATTTTCGCCAACAAGTCTTCTGCTTGTTATAAGAGCAGTGCTTGTAATAGCGAAACCCTTGAAATAATAGGACATTCTTATTTGTCTCGGATTTGAGAATTTTAAAACTCTTCACAAGTGTGTTTTATTTCAAACTTATTTCAAAGTGTTATTGCTTTATAAAATCACTGAAAGAAAATATCAAGAATGGCTTAATCAGAATCGTTGAACAATTTACTTAAATAAAGTAAACGAGCCGATAATAATATTGTTTAATACAAACTATTGAATAGCTTATTCTACGGCTATTTATTAGCACAAAATTTTGACATATTTATAAAATAATGTTTGCTTTCAAAACAAACAAGTTGCTTTGTTTATTGCAGGGTTGAAAATTTCTTTATATAAAATAAGGGAAATTTTTCAGTTTTTGAGCAAATGCAAAATTTACAATGGAAAAAGATGTATGCCCGACTACTTTCGATTGTAAATCGCTTTGTAATTTTTTTATGTGTGTGTATAAAAATTTATATACCGATACGGAATTTTTTGAATGTGTACTATAAAAATTATAAATTTAAAATCGATTGCAATTAATTGCAAAGCAAGCTCAGATGAGAACGCACAGTCAGTGTGTAAAAAATCGTAATTTAAACAAAACAAAAAAGGTAATCAGAAAAAGGGATTCCCCGATTTAACTAAAATTATTGCAAACAAAAGGGGGAATTAAAAAAAGGGATTCCTCGATTTTAATAAAATTCGTGCAGCTACAACAATAAACAGTTAAGGGTGAATTAGTGGCATGTAATTTTAATTACACATACATAGTATACTATAAGACTGTAACGAATGCCCATAAACCGACATTTCCAAATAGAAAGATGAATTTGTTCGATTTCTCCTCTATAAAAAGTAGTTTGATATAGAAAAAGTTTGTGATAGGAAATGCTATTTTCCAAAGAAATCGCAACGTACTTTAATTTAAATTCAATATAAGAAGAATTTCGACACTTACAAAGTTTGAGTTAGACAGAGCTACTTACCTGTATTTACATATAATATGTATGTCTGTAAACAAAAAAAATTATAAAAAATACTTTTATATGATTGAAATATTCTGACTTCTCTTGTATGATGTTCCGATTTTTTTAATAATTAAACAAACGAAAAAAAAATATTGAATTTTCCATCCAAGAACCGCGCACTTTTGATTATGAAAAATTATTACGGAAATGTCAAAATAATTACACAGTCGCTGCAATAATTTGGTTGCATACAGTATTCTGCTAACATTATTACAACAAAAAATATGATAATAGAAATCGGGCATGGCCTTCATACGAAACACAATCATACGAAATTCGAGAGAACTCCGGTTCTCACCAATTAAGGGCAGGTTCTGTTCTAGTCTCACGCTCATAAATATATCGGGTAATTAAATATACATTATTCCTCCCCTCCCCACCTACAACGTAAAGTTGGGTATAGATTAATTTGTAATTCCTATTTTTGTGCCTCCTTTTATTTCTTTTATTGCTCTTTAACAATCCGAAATCTTTTGATTATCATTTCTGGAGGTTATTTCTTTATTTCATCCTTCGACATCATCCAAATAGGAAGTTAGGTTTGCTTGGCGCATAATTAGATAGTTTGTTGCCTTCCTACTTACTCTATCCCAAATTTCTTCAGACGTTCAGATCAATCCTCAGTATCTTATATTACCGGCACTTTTGAGGTAATGAATCAACAGTTAATTGACAAAAAACCAACTTTCACTCCTAATTAAAGAATTAAATTATTTTATAATTACCGGCAACATTCAGCAAATTATAAATTATTGTCTAACAACCCTCAGATCATTATGTAATAACACCAATTTTTAAGTATTTTGTTTTAGTTTAAATTTTAAAATAGTTTGTAACGATCAAATAAAGGTGCTACTCATTTAAATATAAAATAATTAAAAAGATAATTTAAGTAACATTTATTGTATAACTTAGGTATGTTGTTCAGGGCTATATAATTTGAATAGTCCTTGAAGAGTAAATATTATTATAGTTGTGTGATATGACATATCAGTAAAAAAAAATATTAAATGGAATTTATTTTAAAAAAAAATATTAAATTATGTTGAATCGATTAAATTTAATCAATAACAAATATTATTTTAAATATTAATTTGTATACAAATTGCTAATTAATGTTAAGTTTTTATTCTATACATAAAATATACAAACAAGGATTTAGAGATGTTCAGTTATTGAGGCATTGACGCGTACCCTCCTTACTCATCCATAAACAAAAAGCTCAATTTGTGCCAAACTGCTGTTTTAACTGTTTTATTACATTATACATCTTAGATAATGTCTTCCATGCACATAATAGAAATTGTGTCACAAAATCTTTGCTCAATATTAAACTGGACATCTTTAAACTATACTAACTGTATTATTATTAATAATATTTTTTATAACATTTTAATTGTAATAAAATTTAAATAATTGGGATTTATATACGAAACAAATTTATGTAGATAATTTTTTTTAAGGCAAAATCTATGAATAATCAATAAATTGTATTTATTAAAGTTGTGTGTTTTATATTGAACCCCTTTATAACTTCCCTCGTGTCCCAATTCAATGTTCTGTATTCTAAGAGGAAGCTGTATACCATATCACCTAAGGAACGGTGGAGGAACTAGAAAGATTTTCGAGGTTTGTTTCAATATTTAATATTTTGCTTTAATTTTAATTGTAGGAAAGAGGTAAGAACTAATATCTGCACTAAAGACGAGTGGCCAAACCATAATGATCTCTTAAGAATCAAAAGCTCTTTCGTCCATTAAATTGAGTGCCGCTCTGTAAAGATTACGTTGAACAGAAGTAATAATTGATGCAGATCGGACCTGAAAATTGGAGAGCAAACTATCTAAACATCAAGAACCTGTAACGCATTCCAAAGTATTTGAACAGATTCTAAAGACTTAGCTGCAATGAAATCTATTCAATGTTGAGTTGGCTTGTTTGGTCAAATTGTTTGAAAGTAAAGGAAATGGTTGTTTGAAGGTTCCGGAACAAACACAATACAATCTTTGAAAGCTCTTGCCTGATTCTTACGTAAAGAAAATACCGGTTTGTATCGTATGTTTTGTTATATGTACTTGGGTTTTGGTATGTATGGTACGGCTAAATTGCGAAATCGAAAATGTTTTATTTTTAAATTATTTACATGATTAAAAATCGATCGTATTGCGGTTTCATGTTGACTCCCCTTCGAAATCCGCACAAAATCACCCCATCTGGGAGCAGCTTGAAGGTCGAAATTACTTCTTAAGAGCCTATCTACCAGTCCACCCATTCGGGAAAATAACATTCTCATTTCATAGATTCCGGGATGGTAAAACAATTTTTTCTAATTTGTATGCGCATATTTACCGATTTCGCACTTTAACCTGAACATATATACTCCTCTGAGTATTTGTCTATTTTTAAGGAGTTAGAAATGTTAGACACTATGAAAATAATACGGGCTAGCCACCACAACACAGTTACGCTCCTACTCACTAAACCTAGTATGTGTGTGTTGTCTTGGACGGACGAAGAAACATCAGCTTTTAAGCGGAACAATGTGGAAATTCAAGGGATTGTTTTGCTAACGCCAGCCAGGTATCTCACTGAAGACTTCCATCCTAGAAGTGCTGAGAGCTAAGAACAAACGTGGCTGATGTTCTCTCAGTATTACAAACCTACTTTCAAAATAGGGGGTCTATTATGAAATTTTCGACGCGCGTATTTTTTTCGACGTTGTCGAATTTTTGGTATTATGAAATACTCGACGCGTTTTTTTTTCGATAACGTCGACTATTTTACGACAGCTCTTGAGGTGTCGAGTACATAAAAGAAAAGTGTTAAGTGTTGAGAAATAAAAAAAGTTTGTTAGTAAAAATAAATTAATAATTTAAACTTATAAAATTTTAATTAATAAAAATTAATTAATTAATTTAAATTTAATAAAAAATAATTAATTTAAATTTTCACATAAAAAATAATTAATTTTGTTTTTCGACATCGTCGAAAAAAAAATTCATAATAGCGATTTTCGACGTTGTCGACGAAAAAAATACGCGCGTCGAAAATTTCATAATAGTGAATGGCGATTGTTGAATATACTCCAGTAGAAGAAGTATTCGCAACGTTAAATAGATTGATAAAAGGAAAGGCATCCGGTCTCGATGTAAACCCCGCAGAATTGATAAAACTCGCAGGCGCTACTCTAGCATCAAATCTGTACGATCTCATCGTCTCTATTCGGAACCAAGAAGATCTGCCGGAGAATTGGAAATACTATCGTGGTATAGCTCTATTGAACTCTGCTTACAAAAGAAGGGTTGGCTAATGTTGTACTTACCGGACTCATACCTTTCGCCGAAAACATTATTGGCGACTATCAAAGTTATTTTCGTCCCTCTGGGAATTCCAAAGAAACTCGTTTCTTTGTATGTATAAATTTACAACGTCTGGGTTTATATGTAGAATCGTAATTTGAAGGATCTGTACTGTTCAATTTGGCGCTTGAGTACATATTAAGGAACAGCAACATTGAAACTTTGCGCTCTATATTTAATAAATCGGACCAAATTCTTGATTTAGCGATATCAAGGACAGTTTTATACCGCTCGATCGCTGAGCAAGAAGACTGTTTAGATGTGAGCCGTAAAAAATGCGATGGACCGAAACGGATGCAGGACCATATTATGGGCGGTGAAATCGCTTTATGGGATGTGAAGCTAGAGAGAGAGGGGCTATTTTCGCTAGAGAGAAATTAATACCCGTAGGGATTATCACATTCTAAACTGGAAAATTAAAAATGTTGAGAAAACCCTATTAGTGCCGCTGTTGCAGATCGGCAAGAACAATCTCTGATCCAAATATCCATCAGTTAGTTTAATGCTTAATGGATATCATCAATTGCTAGATAAAAATAAAAGTGTGACAACACCAGAAGAACAAACGAATCAGGAGCTACAGAATCTTATGTTGATTTCGATTGATATTTTCCTACTTTAAAAATAGTACTCTCATTTTGTATCACTGGAACAGAAATGTAGTACACCGCTTTTAAATGTCAAAACAATATATTTTTTTCATCATTTTCATGCCAACAACAAAAAATGGATTACTCGACCTAAAAAGCTGGAGTAGAGAAAATTACCCTGGGTGTAGCAAAATATTACCCTTGTGCTAATTTTTGTTTTCAATCGAACATTTTGACAGCAGTTGGAGTATCATTTTTACCCTCAGTGTAACATTTTTCCTTCAATCGAAATCAACATTAGTAAATTATACAGTCGTTGCAAATTTAATCGCAGTCGTCAGCTTAAAACTAAAAACCGAAGCAACCAAATTGGTGTCCGTATTCTCTTCCGAAGTTTTTTTAAACATAAAAATAATCCAATCCGAGACGACGTTGGATCTGGTCAAGGCAGCACCGTTGTGGCGTGTTGTACCACAAAGCCAAGAAACTGTTAAGAGATAAAACAAAGAAGCTACTGAAACTCCAGAAACAACTCAAGCTTGAAATCTTGTAGACGCAATGTTACATACTTTTCTCAGTCAAAATCAATCACTTGAAGCGACTCAACTCCGGATGTGCTGCATATGCTCTTTCCGCTGAACATCGACAAACTACAGAAAGACAAGCACAATGTGATTCGTAAAAACCGATAAATTTTCGATCCATAAACGATATTATATATTTTTACTATACACCCACACATTAAAAAATATTTTCCTGTAGGAACACAAAATATACAAAACAGATTACGAAATGGGTCGTGTTATTCGTTTGAGTATTATAGATACTGTGAACAAAATAATACGCCAATTTTATTTATAAATTTTTAATAAATTTTTTTACCACTTTATAAGTAATAATTATAATGTTAATAATAAATATAGTGTAATAAATAGAGTTTAGTACAAAAAAATTAAGATCAACTACTACATATATGTGTATATCTATTTTCGTCCGAGTAAGTTCCATAAAACCATAAAAATGCCGCCCCGGTAGCAAAGTGGTCAGCATGCTTGCTCGAGCGACCGGAGGTCCCGGGTTCGATTCCCGGTGGTGACAAGGAAAGTATGATTATAAAACCTCATTTGACGCAGCCAAATCCCTTGATGGGATGTATAGTGCCAGCGAGAGAGAGAGAAAAAGTTCCATAAAACGTAGATTATGAAATTTAAAAGGATATAAAAAAAAATTGTGCTGTTTTATTGAAATGAGAATTGTATTGTTTTATAAGTAGACGGTTTTTTTAAATTGACTTTGTTTTAATAAAAAGGTTTTTTACTTCGGTCTATCATCTAATATAGAAAAGATGTATTTTAATTTAATAAGACACAAATTCATATCTATCGGCAAAGTTTCAACAGGTT
Organism: Nephrotoma appendiculata; assembly: GCA_947310385.1. NCBI lineage: Eukaryota > Metazoa > Arthropoda > Insecta > Diptera > Tipulidae > Nephrotoma > Nephrotoma appendiculata. Next base: position 84,475,078 of record OX371225.1, read on the forward strand.
ATGGGCCCAGATTACGATTATTTGATGCCCACCTAGATAAACAATTTTGGGCAGAAGCAGTGTCTACCGCCGCGTAAATAATATTAATCATTCACCGTGCAGAGTGATCAATGGAATGACGCCAGGAGAACCGTGGTCGGGGAGAAAACTGGATTTGTAGCGGTTTCGAGTGTTTGGTTGCGTGTGTTGGGTGCATGCAAAAGCAAAAGCGGAAAAAATTAGACCCAAAGTCGAAGATGGGAATCTTTGTCGGTTACAGCGAAGTATCGAAGGCCTACAGGGTGTATGACCCCGATACTAAGCGGATTATAGTTAGTCGTGATGTGGTGTTTCACGAAAATCAACCTGTTGGGGAACGGATACTGTCAGAATCAGTCATTGCTTATTTAAATATTTTCCCGGAAGCGTCTATAATAGATGATAACACTGCAGATTTGCTGCAGACCACAATGAATTGTCCAGATCAAAATGACAGCACTGATGATACACTTTACACGACCAGTGAACAGGAAGAAACTCATCAAGTAACAAGTAATAACATGTGCCATCCCTGAAACAGCCCAGATTAATATGGATGAAAGCGTAGTTAGACGTTCCTCCAGACAACCTAGGCCAGTTAATTGGGATGACTATGTGACCTTACAATGTGCATTCAGTCGAAATGGATGGTCCAGTCACTGTCAGTCAAGCGTTGAATCGAGCGGATAGTGAGAAATGGAAAGAGGTTATACGTAATGAATATAGTTCTTTGCAAAAAAACAGCACTTGGATTTTAGTGAATCTTCCACCAAATCGAAAGCCGACCAACTTTAAATGGGTATTCAAAATTAAGAGGGATGCAACTGGAAAGATCATAAGGTATAAGGCGAGACTAGTAATCATAGGTTGTTGTCAAGAGAAGGGCATTGATTACGTAGAAATTTATTCCCTCGTGGTCAGGTATAGCTCGATTAGGACGCTAATTGCAATCGTCGTGATCAATTTGATGAATTGCAATTTGATCTTGATATAGATCAATTGGACACAGTGATTACGTTTTTACAAGCGGATTTCGATGAGGCGATCTACATGACGCCACGAGAAGGTTATGCAAAAGGCAATAAAGTGCGTCGTCTCAATAAATCATTGTGTGGCTTAAAACAGGCAAGCCGCATTTGTAATATAAAGTTGAATTGTTAAAGTCTGGCTTAGCCAAGTCCAAAGTCGATCCGTGCATCTATTACCAAGTTAGTGGAAATAAGATGATATTTGTAGCTGTTTTGTGGATGACCTGATAATATTCACGAACGACAAAGAGATGAAAAGGAAACTCAAAGAACACCTGATGACGACATTTAAGATGAAAGATTTGGGTGAAGCGCGGTCTGTATTAGGTCTACAAATTACACGCGATCGCAAGAATGGTCTGATTTGGATTGACCAAGAACAATATATCAACGAGATGCTCTCTCGTTATAATATGGTGAATTGCAATCCGGTATCGACGCCCATAGACATCAATCAAAAACTGTCAGCGGAGTTTTGCCCAAACACAAAAAAGGAGTTGGATGAAATGGCTGAAGTGCCGTACCAGTCAGCTGTTGGAAGTATTTTGTTTGCAGCTCAAGTGTCCAGACCAGATTGTGTTATACTGTGAATTTAGTTAGTCGATTCAACAATAACCCTCATTGGACAGCTGTTAACCGTATTGTATGTTATTTGCTGACTGGGCGAGCGATTTGGACCAGAGACGCTCAACTACAGGATGTTATTTCATATCAAAATGGCTCGATATCCTGGAATTCCAGAGAACAAACCATAGTAGCACTCTCAATAACTGAAGCCGAATATATGGCATTAACTTCGGCCACACAGGAGGTGATTTGGTTAAACGGATTACTGCGAGAGTTATTTGTCGAAACTTCAAAGTGTGTGAAGATTTTTTCCGACAAGAGGAGAGCTACAAGTACCAGTTACCATCCAAGAACCAAACACATTGATGTAAGACATCATTTTATTTGAAAAGTCGTATATTTTAATTTAATAATACACAAATTCGTATCTATCGGCAAAGTTTCAACATGTATCCGACGTGAGACAGGATTCTAACTGCGAATCTAATCTCGCGACTGATAATTCTTCGCCAACGGAATTTCCATGTTTTACCGGAAGAACTCGATTATTCATTCATCGCTTGAAACATTTTCCGAATTAGATGTAAATCTACCTAATTTGAACAAGAATAGCGTTTCAAGGGATATTGCTAAATGGTGCATAGAATTCAACATATCTATTCAATGTGGAAATGCACTACTATATACTCAGGAAAAATAATCTTATTCGAAAGATATTCGCACTTCAACAAGAATAGAAACAACTAGTGAAATGATCAAAATAGATGATATAGAGAATGGACATTACACTCATGTAGGATTAACAAATCAATTAGAAAATTTCATAAAATCTTTTGATTATTCGGGAAAAAAGTGAAAGTTGACATAGGAATAGACGGTATCCTAATAGCCAAAAGCTCAAACAGTCAATTGTGGCCAATTCTTGGTAATATACCACCATTTAAAAAAGCTTTCCTCATCGGAATACCATGGGAAAAGCCATCGTGTACGAACAGCAATCTGAAGCCATTTATAGAGGAGGCAAAATATTTGCCTAACCATGGGATCAGTTATAACAATTTTTCAATTCGAATTGAGATCATATATTTGTGACTCTCCAGCTCGTGCTTTTGTGTTAGGTATAATAAACATAGTATATAATTTAATTTCTAAAATTAATTTTCTAATTTTTATTTCATTTGTTTTAATATGGGTTAAAACACATTCGGGGTACTATAGCTGTACCAAATGTAAAATAAAAGGTATATATAGAGACCACAGAGCTTGCTTTGCAAGTTTAGATAGTGTCGCCAGAACAGATGAGGAATTTAAAATAAAATTACAGAAGCAACACCACACAGTAACCAAATTGTTCCTAGATACATTAAATATAGGCTGTGTTACGAAATTTCCGCGCATGATTAGGTGTTACTCGACAAATGCTAAATCTGTTAATTAAGACTAGAAAAAATTAACTTTCACTAAAAAACATGCGATAGAAACTAATCATGAAGAGTTAATTCAATTACGCCCATCTTTACATTCGGAATTTGCTCGAAAACCCAGAACTTTTCAAGAGCTAGAACACTGGAAGTCGACCGAATTTAGGACATTTTTTATGTAGTTCTTAAAGATGTATTGACTCCAAAGTGTTAAAACCACTTCTTGTTACTTGTTTGTTACTGTGTCATCCGAAAAATTATTCTATTAATAATGAATGCGTATTGGAATTCTTAACAGAATTTGTAAAACAATTTCCAAATCTCTATTGAATGGAAAATGTTTACCATGGCTGCATTTACCACAGGAATCGAAACATTTTGGTGCTTTAGCTAACTACAGCGCTTTTAAATATGAAACATATATACAGGTTAGGTTAGGTTAGAGTGGCTGCCATCGCACACTTAGGCCAATAATGGCCGATTGTGATACCACAGGATCCAATCTCCCCTTACTCCCGCTTAAACCAACCAGAGCTACTGATGTAGCGTAAAATATCTCGCACCCACAGTCCGCGAGTTCAGAAAGGCTGCCCATGTTGTACACACCCAAGTACTTTTATATGATGGTGTCGGACACGAGCATAGGAAGTGAACTAACGTCTCTTCCTCCTCTTCGTCCATACAACTTCTACAAAAGTAATTCGTCTCTAGACCCAGCCTTCTCCCACGTTCCCCAAAAAGGCAGTGTCCTGTCAGTATCCCTACGACCAATCCTAAATCTCGTTTTCCCAGGGATACTAGTGCCTTGGAGCTCCGCAAGTCCAATTTTGGCCAAACCTGTTTTGCTACCCTGCACGTGAGAGTGTTGGTCCACCTCTCATCTGTCAAGGCGATTGCCTTTTTACTGAGCGCCAATTTGAGCGCTGCTATAGGCCTCCCCAGACCTGCCCTTTCCGGTTGCATCTGGAGAGTCGTACCGTACCTAGCTAGTTCGTCTGCCCTGCAGTTTCCCGTGACGTCCGAGTGCCCAGGGACCCAGATTATCTGGATACTGAAATACTCGCTCATCTCATTAATAGATGATTGGCAATCCAGCGCCACCCGTGACTTCAGAGAAACCGCCTCTAGTGACCTGAGTGCCGCTTGACTGCCCACATAAATGGCGATATCCCTAACGGATACCACGTTATGCTTCAACCATGTCACGACTTCCCCTATCGCCACCACTTCAGCCTGGTACACGCTGCAGTAGTCAGGGAGAAGAACAGAAATATTAACATTGAGCTTTTCACAGAAGACTCCGGCTCCTACTTTGCCGTCTAGCTTAGAGCCATTCGTGAAAAATTGCAGTGCCTCGTTTTCCAGTATTGATCCGTTCCTCCAGTATTTCCTAGAGGGACAGATGATCCGGAAACCTATATCGAAGCACAACGTTGGTTTAATATAATCTAGATTCACCAGTTCTTTCCTTAGTGATCTACCTATCGTCGAGTGTCCCGCCTGAAGACAATTCCACTGAGACAGCCGAGAGCCTTGTACCCACATTGGCTGCCATCTGTTTACCAAAAAATTCAATTGGAATAAGTTGGAGCATAACCTCTAAAGCGCGTCTAGGTGTTGTCCTCAGCGCCCCGCTTATAAGCATACAGGCCGTGCTTTGCACCTTCTCCAACATCCTTATGTAAATTACCTTTTCCAGAGCTGGCCACCACACGCCCACCCCTACATCAGCACAGGCCTTACCACTGCGGTATAGAGCCAGTGTACCAGCTCTGGTTTCAAACCCCATTTCTTCCCTATGGCGTTTCTACACGAGTACATGGGTACATTAGCCTTATTCACTCTTTCTACAATGTTAGGCTTCCAGCTGAGCTTCCTGTCCAAGATTATGCCCAAAAATCTCGCTCTGCAAGCAAAAGCCAGTCTAATGCCGTTCACGGTAGGAGGGCTAACTACCGGAATTTTATATTTCTTAGTAAATAGTACCAGCTCTGTCTTGGACGGGTTGATCCCTAATCCGCATTTGCCGGCCCATTTCGTAACGATCAGGAGTGCATTCTGCATAACATCCCTAATCGTATCCAGATATTTGCCTGAGACAGCTATCGCTACATCATCGGCATACGCTACAACCCCTATCCCCTCTTTCTCCAGTTCCAAGAGCAATCCATTCATCACAACACTCCAAAGAAAGGGGGACATTACTCCTCCCTGCGGAGTTCGTCTAACCACCCGTCTTCTAATGGTGGACTCCCCCAGTTCCGAGGTAATAATCCTGCTTACCAGCATCTGATTTATCAACCTACTTATAGGATAATCCACCTTCAAAAATGACAATCCTTCCATGATCGCCTCCGTTTTTACATTATTAAAAGCACCCTCAATGTCGAGAAATGCTACCATACAATACTCTTGTGAGTAAATTGACTTCTCAATCATGCGTACTAGATCGTGCAGAGCTGTGTCCACCGACTTTCCCTCACAGTACGCATGCTGCGACATTGTCCAATTTCTTGGCTCAACTTTTGTTCGAATAAGTAGGTCTATCAATCTTTCCAAGGTTTTCAACAGAAAGGATGATAGAGTTATAGGCCTCAGGTCTTTTGGATAAGCCTGTGAGCATTTTCCCGATTTCGGGATAAAAACCACTCTGACCTCCGTCCATTTCCTGGGAATATAGACCAGTTGCAGACATCCCCTGAAGATAACCTCCAGCTAGGGGAGGATAACTGCAGAGTTCCTTTGAATCTCTGCTGGTATAATCCGATCCGGGCCCGCCGATTTATAAGGCTTAAAACCATTCAGCGCCCACAGGATTCGTTTCCTGTCCACGATGCCATCCACATCTGTTAAAAGTGTTCCTCGATGAGCTCCAGGCTCCATCGAGTCATCAATGCTTCCCGGAAAATGGGTCTCAATGAGAAGCTCCAATGATTCCGCACTAGAAGCTGTCCATAACCCGTCCGGCCTAAGTAAGTAACTAGGACTGGTTGGGTTAGTAGATAAAATTTTCCTAAGGTGAGAAGTCTCAGAGACCTCCTCCATTCTACAACAGAAAAGTCTCCAAGACCCCCTTTGCGCCCTCCTCAACACTTTTTTGTATTTTCTCAGGTCTTCGTTATAGGAATCGCAATCCTGATTTTCCCTGGTGTTCTTAGCCTTATTAAAGAGTGTCCTACACGCTGTCCGATAGGTTCCCAACTCCGTGGTCCACCATATCGGTTTCTGCCTGCCCCTAGGTTTTATCAGGGGACACGCAGCGTTAAATGACAGATTGCATGCCTTTGTGACAATATCAACCATGCCATCTAATTCCTCTACTGTCGCCGGAAGTCCAGGAACCTCCAGCGGCAATAGTTCCTTCAACACCTCCCCGTATTTGTTCCAGTTTGTCCTTCTGGGATTCCTGAAGGCTTTCCGAGCAACAGGTTTGATGTTGAGGTTATATGTAATATATCGGTGATCAGAGAATGAATGCTCCTTCGCCACTCTCCACCCACTGGTCATATCTCCTGTCGATTTTTAACAATGATTGTTGGTTCACTCCCAATATTGCAAACTACAAGGTTAGTATTTAATAAGTAATCAAAAAATAACTGACCCCTTTCGTTAATGTCTGTGCTTCCCCAGATTGTGTGATGCGCATTTGCATCACATTCAAGTATCACACCTACCTTTTTCTGACCTGCTTCCTGGATCAGTTCCCCCAGGTTATCCGGTGGAACCTCCTTCTCGCGATCCATATAGGCTGAGGCTACAGTCTTCCCCCGAATATAACGCCTAGGCATCCATTTTGAAAATTTATGTAATAATACATATTATAAATTTAATGTATAATCTTTAGATGATGTAGCAGTCTATTGAATTAAGGTGATACCCATTATACATTAAGATTTAAAAAATAACATTTTAAAATATGAATTATTACATACATTTTCGGAATGGATGCCTAGGCGTTATATTCGGGGGAAGACTGTAGCCATAGTATTTCACAGCCTACCTCAGCACTCACCGCTGTAACGTCCCCGCTACTAAATTGTGGAAGAAGAAAAATATTCAAATTATTTTTCGCTAAGATACACGATCTGATCTTTTCAGAGTTGCTTGAGTATAATAATTTATACCCTTTCATTCTGAGGCCTCAGATCCTGTTATTGTTAATCCAAGGTTCTTGGATTAACACCAAGTCCTCATCTGACTTAGTCAGTCTGAGCACGAGAGCTGCCGAGGCAGCCTTCGTGTGATGTAGGTTTATTTGTACATACAATGCTAACCATTGTAATCTACCTTACTCACCACTTCATGCACTCCCTGCATCAGGATAGTGTCATCTGGCTCGTTGGTTTGGTCGCCAACCCCCTCTCGTCGTGTATTCGACGGGTTGCCCCCATCGGACTTCAGAGAGAGGAGGCTGCCTCCCATCACCAACTTCTCGTCGTCCGAAATATCGGAACGGCTACCCTAGTCGTCCTCAGCCCGCTTGACCCTTTCCTGCCGGGGCCGTTCGCCGTCGCCCCCAGGCTGGTCTTCCGCGCCCTTATCGACCTCGTCTTTCCTATAAACTTTAAGAGTGATCGACCTGAAACCGAAGTTGAGTACTCCTTTAGATCTAGCACTCCTTTAGATCTACATATATACAACAAATCAAGAAAATGATCAAAAAAGGATCGTATCCAATCCAGCAGATACTTAATTAATTAAAACAAATAGAACAATTTGAAATAGCTACAGAAGTTAAAACGTATACCACCTTCACTCTTGATTCTGCATTCCCCAATAATTATTGCCTTATTAATAATCGAATCTTTAAGCTCATCAAATTAGAATAATAATCTAATTCATGGTTGTTTTTTAAAAAATCTTCATAATTTTTTCGAATATCCAATAAAATCAACAAATTTTGGAATATATTGCACGAATTCTAAAAATGAAGAAATCGAACAAACTATACATATTTTTAATACAGTGATAAACATTCGTATAAGAACAACAATTGATTTTTTATTAAATAATAAAATAAACAGATACGTATGATTTTTTTAAATAAAATTGTTTATTTCGTAAACAGTAAAGAATTACGCTAAATTTAATTGGTACGAGTATTTTAACAAAGTAAAATATTAAGATACTTCTAATATTAATTCAGTTTAAAAAAATACTCCAAATTGCTTACACATTCGTATAAGAACACTGCAAATTTTTCAAAAAAAAGCTACATAATTATAAATAAAATTATAAATTAATATTTCGTATGACGCCCTTATTGTTTAATGACTTCAAATATGTGCTCTGACTATGAATTTGACATGTTTTTTGAAGTTTTTGCCTCAATTTCGCCCAAACAGCCATTAATGTACTGCTTTAAGAAGATGATCGTTTTAAATTGCCGACCATTCGCTTAAACCTTCGCTGCAAGTATGCCTCATAAATTTTCTACCGATTACAACAAGGACTACATGCAGGCCAATCAAGAACATTCACTTGTTTTTGACAAAACCACTTCATTGATTTGATTTGGTGCATGGATGAAAGCATTTTTTTGTTAAAAATCAAATCATTGTTGTTGTAGTCCTAAAGAAAAGTTGTCAAATCGTTTTCTAACAAATCATTGTACATGTCTGAATTCATTCGGGGCGTAATAAAGCAAATTGGTAGCTTCCTGCTATAGTGAAAAGCTCCCCACGCCATTACTGTACCTACACCGAAATTTCTTTTAGACTTAATATATTTTCATCACGGATATTGTGTCAGTAGCAAGAGTACTGGCCTGGGCCGTCTTGGTTGCAGCACTACTTTCTTTTAAACTATTTCCTGAGTAGGTTGCAATAGGGTCGATTCCCTTCAGTAAAACATCTTGTGATATACGACATTTTTTGTTTTATTGTCAGGTGCGAGAACGAACAAAGCGGATGGTTTGCCGACACGTGAACATGCTATGTACAATTGGCCGTGAGAGAAACATACATTTTCTAGATTCAGGCCACAAACACTCGAGGATGGGCTTTGTGATTTGTTGATCGTCATGGCGAATGCAAGATGAATCGGAAATTGAATTCGTTTAACTCGGATCATCAGAATTCTCGGAATGAGAACTTCTTCACCTTTGCACTTTCCTTGAGTTTTCTCAAAACCAAACGCGTTCCTTTACATAGTTTTGGTTGATTCAGGTTTCGTAGCATGATGATTACCGCACCAACTTTCAGTTGTAAATTGTGCGGTGGCAAGCCAACCAGATCCAATGAGTTTAAAAATTCAGTTGGATAGTTGGTTGCTTCGTCTTTGTTTGTCACACAGTCGATAGATTTGAAGGAATGAAGTGGACCGACGATTAGATTTTGAATTGTGAAATTTAACTGATCCACATCTTTGTTCTTTGCCGCCAGAATTACTCGTTCACTCACCCAATTGTGATTTTTGTGGTTAGTAACGATGTTCGGGAACACTTTGTTGATGAGCTCGTCCTTCGTTGAGAGAAAATTCCAAAAGTTCTGAGGAAATGAAATCAATCCGTTCGATACGTCGACCGGAACACAGCCATTACCGATAGTCAGCAATTGCTTGGAGAAATCTTCGGCAGATGGATCGTTTAATCACAGACAATCAAATTAAAAAATTAAAACAAAATATATTTCTGATAATTCCAATGTCATCGTTGTATCTGTATCTATCATCGTTGTATTTTGTGTTAAACTGCGTATACGTATACACAAAAAACAAAATATTTTTGGTTGTTTGCGGCTATTTACAGAAAATGAACTCGCAGTTAAAAATTTTTACGTTTTCATAGGATGATATATCTCTTTTAGGTTGTCTCGTTTAACAATGCAACTCGCATGTTTGTCGTCAGCTGAAGTTTTATCACATAGCGCCACGCAAAGTCGATGATTTGAGGCAAGCGTTTATTTCATCGATAGCGGTCGATCTTGGAATCACGGTCGATCTTGGAAAGTTGAATCATTGCGCCTCCAAAACATCCTGAGTCATTGCGTAGATCTTTCATAGTTCGATTGAGTGCTTCCAATGCGCATTTGTGCGCCATTGTACATTCATAATCGATGATGATTTTACTTGCTACTAAACCTTTCACCATTGCTGAGTGTTTCGCAATGTTGCTAGCCGGGGTTTCAGCCGATTGAAAATTCAACGCTGAGCAACTGTTACAGCAATATCGGATCTCGCACGAACAGTGGCTAAAAGCAATGGCATGAAGAATGCCTTCCCAGTTCCACTGGGCGCATCGAAGAAAAATAGTCCACCATTTCCATCATGAATTATATAGCTAAGTAGATAAAATAAAGATTGGATAAAAAAAAATACTAATTTGCATGCAGCCTCCAGTCGGATTCGAATCCAGTACCTTGCGCCCCGAAGCTTTAACCACTGCACCATTTGTCCCATACAACCAACAGATACCAAATTCATATAAAAAAAAGGTTTTTTATTAGATTTTTCGGGTTTTCCTTTTGAGTTTTTCCGACTTTTCCTTTTCCTTAAACCACCACTGTATTGAGACGAACAAAATCATCGAAATAAGTGAATCCATTCTCTAGATATCATCTTAAAAGCCATTCATACAAAATGTATGAGAAAATGAATTTACTTGATAAATTTTTTTGGTGAATTTTTCCGATGTTTTAATAGTTATTATGCTATTCGGAGCGAAGACAAATCCAATAAAATAAAGATCATAATAATCGATTCAGCCGTTCTTGAGTTATAAATGGTGTAACTAACCCGACTTTGTTTTATATATATGGGGAATTCCACGTTAAATGAAACCAAAACCTTAATTTTAAAAATAGCTGTCGAATTTTTGTGCTACCTTTTTTCCGACTCTTTAACATTCTTATTCAACTAATAAATGCAAATTAATTAAAAATTATTTGGATTTATGGAAGTTAAATACAAAAATGTAAACCCCTTTTTCTGCAACTAAAATATTCCAAAACATTGATCAAGTTTTCACCGTTCATTTTTCATTTTATGTTTGACTTGTCGAATAATAATTTGATCCAAGTTAGTCTAGAATTATATTTCAAATAGATACGGTAAGTTCCTTGCTTTTAAATTTAATTTTTTTTAATTTCAAATTTTTGTCCGGATGCCTAACAAAATATTACTATTTTTTGTATAATGATAATTGAAATATTTCAAATATTCTACAAACTAACGTAGCTTGCAATGAGCGACGATAACTTTCTTTTTTCATCAAATAAGTTTAAAATTAATAAAGGTAGGCAATAATTAAATGTTAGTCATTGGGACAAAATTTTCTGTAAGAGAATAAAAAATAAAAAATTGTAGCTTTAAAATGGCACGGAATCGTTCGCAAAAATGTTATTTAAAAAGAAAACAGGACGAAGATAAATATAAAATATATTTAGAAAAAAAACGAAAACTTACTAAAGAATACCGCGCTCGAAAAGCAGAGAAAATTGCTAATAATTCGGAGTTATTGATTATTATCCGTAAAAACGAGAGGGAGAGAAAACAAAAATATCGGGAAAATTTAAAACAAAGGAAGCAAAACGTTGTAGATTATGGAGAAGCTGATTACAAGTGTCCCCAAACTTTAGGCAAAGCACTTGCGAAAGTAAGGAAGGCTTTACCAGCTACACAGACTCAAAGAGAAAGTGTGATTTCAAAGATTGCTGCAGAAGTATTTCCAAACGGAGTTTCAAAACTGCATTCCGGTCGTAACACAGGCTTATATGCCCAAACTAATAAAATTGTGGTTGAATTTTATAACAAGAATAATATAAGTCGAGTGTCACCATCTAAAAACGACCTAAAGTCGGTAAAAGACAGCCAGGGAAACCGAATTCTTATACCTATCAGGCACATGATGTTTAGCATAAAAGAGGCATTCGAGTTATTTAAAGATGATAATCCAAATTGTGCAATTGGAATATCAAAGTTTTTCAAACTACGTCCTCCAGAGATGTTTATTATATCTAAAATGCCTCATAACGTTTGTGTTTGTCCGACACATGCCAATGCAGAATTTATTTTGACGTCTTTAGGAAGAGTATTTAAAGATTTCCCCAAAACTCTGAAAAAACTTGTGTCTGAAATATATTGCAATAATTATAACGAAAACTGCATATTGGGCGTTTGCGAAAAGTGTTTTGAAATCGAGGATTTATTCCCAATTAAGTATACGGTTACTGATGCTTCATGAAAACAGTGGAAACTTGTGGAAAAGCAAATGAAAATTGAGACTTGTTCTGGATCCACTGATGATTTTTTAAACATTTTAAAATGTAATCTTTCGAAATTTAAAAAACATTTTTATATTAAAACTGTACAATCACTTCATTTCGATAAATTAAGAAATGATATAAAACCGTTTGAAGCACTTCTTCAGGTATCTTTGAGTATTACTTTTCTAAAATTTCTAAAATTCTGTACTTAAATCAACATAATTTATTTTCGGATCGACTTTGCTAAAACTATAAAACTATAAAACAATATTTCAAAATGAAATTCAAGCTGCTCACTTTAGTTATAACCAAATAACTTTATTTACAGCTTGTGTTTGGACAAAAACGGAAACAATTTCCTATGCAATAGTAAGTGACTGCTTATGTCACGATAAATTATCAGTATGGTCATTTATAAAACATATTATACAGTTGTTAAAACAACGTTTTCCACATCTATGCTATATTCACATTTTTTCTGACGGAGCAGTTCAACAATTTAAAAATAGATATAGTGTTTCTAATGTATTATTCGCTTTATCTGATTTTGGAGTACCCATCGATTGGAATTTTTTGCAACCAGTCATGGTAAGGGAGCTGTAGATGGCATTGGAGCGACAGTAAAACGAAAAATAACTTCTCTTGTTAAAGCGATTTTTTTTGAAATTTCTAACGCCACTGACTTTTATGAATGTGCATCGACAAATATTAAAGGAATTGATATTCACTTAATTACTGAAAAAGAAATTAATCAAAATAAAATCAAGTTAGAGAAAAGGTGGAAGAATCTTCCTAGAATTCCTAAATTACATTCACTACACTATTTTAAAAAGACAAGTGAAATGGAGATTTCAGTGTCCTTCACGGTACAATCGGAACAAACGTCTGTTAAAATAATTAAATTTTTATTTTTATTTTCCATATTCTATGTTTTTGTTAAAATTAATGAAATATGATGGAATAAAAATGTATATGAAGTTAATAAATTTAGTTTTAAAAACCTTAAAAATACAATAATGAACTTATGGTGTACCTATATGAGGTCAAATTATTTCTTTTTGTAAGAAAATTCATACGTGTCCCAATGACTAACTTTTTTTGTCCCGATGACTAACATAATTATTTTTTGTTATATTAAGCAATCTGTAGATAAAGTAGCATAATATATTTCAAACCTTGATTTGTTAATCAGCACATACATATCTGAGCTAAAAGTTAAGTACTAATTTCATATTGGTTTCAAAAGATCTCGCAGAAAAATGATAAAATGTGAGTGGATGTCGAACTATTAAGATTTTACGGTCCCGATGACTAACAATAATTTGTACATAATAAATTATCATTTATTAAGTCAATATCGATATTTAAAACTTAACAACGTATCTAAACCGTGTACAATGCCTGAACCTGATTTACTGGCCAGACACTTTTGGAAAAAATAGGTGTTTCTGAGCTATTTTAACAAAAGGAAAAATTTAATTGTTTCTAAATGTACCAATGACTAATTTGGAATTTCCCATATATAGATATAGTGTGATATAGATATATATAGTATAACTTTGAAAAACTAAATAACATTAACATGTATTGAAATTTTTATAGATTTATAAGAAAACTTTTCTATTTGAAACTAGTTTCTTAGGCACCTATTTTTTTTTTTTAATTCACTTCACGTCATTTACGTTTTTATACTTTTCTAAATATTAAAAACACATTTAAATACAATTATCAATTTATTTAATTTATTACCTTTGATAATATTCCATCAATAATTATTTATTCTACTACTCGTAGTAAATACATTACAAACGATACTACAATTTCGATATTCAATTGCATCGTTAATTGCGAAATGTTTTCGGCTAGACAAATATGATACAAAAATCGCACATTTCTCAATTTTTCACAAAAGTTCAAAAATATCAACAATAAAAAATCCAATATTTGTTTATTTTTTTTAATGCAGATTCAAAGTCTATTTCAATACCTATCCAGTGGTACCTTTTTTGTACTTGTACCATGCCAACAAAGTGATGTTTTGTCAAATGCATATAGCAGGCTTTCGAATTAAATTCTAAAACTAATTCAATAAGATCAATACAATAGCAGCCAAGAAATATCTCAGCTCAGGGACGGCGGCTCCAAGAAGTTCGTGAAGTCGAAGTCAGTCGGTGTTCAGTTAGAAGGCGACTTCGAGAAGTTAATCTGACTTCACACAGACCAGCAAATGGGCCGAAATTGAACGCAGCCCACCGACGAGCCCGTCGTGAGTTCGCTCGAGAGCATTTGAATTGGACAGAAGAAGAATGGAGAACAGTCCTATTCTCTGACGAGCGCAGGATGTGTTAATATGGCACCGATGGACGCGGAAGAGTATACGGAAGACATGGAGAGCAATATGCACAATGTTGCATTAAATAAGGTGTCTCGTATGGCGGTGGATCGTGCATGTTCTAGGGAGGCATATCATTAGAGGCGAGTACAGATCTTGTATTCATCACACGAGCCAATACTGGCTGTCAATCAAGAGGAATGAATTCTCAACGGTACATTGAGGTAGTACTCGAGGAGTACCTCGTACCTTTTGCCGGATTTATTGGTGAAAATTTTCTGTTTATGCAGGATAATGCAAGACCGCATACGGCTGGTGTAGTATACCAGTACCTTCAAGAGGTGGATGTGCCTCTTATGGAGTGGCCGGGACCTCAATCCCATCGAACATTTATGGGGCGAGTTGAAAAGATGGGTTCGAGCCAGAGATGTTGCTCCAACGCATCTCCAAGAGCTACAACAGGTGATCGTAGAGGAATGGGATGCGATACCTCAAGATTTTGTGAAAACTTTGGTGAAATCAATGCAGCATCGAATGGAAACTGTCATTCGGCCAGTAAAGGGAATACTTCTTATTAATAAAACTGTTTTTTTTTTGTTTATTTCCATGTTTTAATTCGATTTTTACCCCTAATTTTCATGCTGACAAATTCACAAAAACGTTTACCTCAGATGTTTACCCCCAAAAATCAGTTTGATGGCACGTATAACTACAAAAAAGTACCACTGGATAGGTATTGATATAGACTTTGAATCTGGATACGGTGGATTCGTAATTGTATCGGTTTTGAATCGCAAAAACGAATCGAAAACGATCCCAGCAAACAAACGTTGATAGCAGTATGAAACAGATTGAACCATTTGCACACGTCGAAGTGAGAAAACAAATAAATTTACTTCGGTTTCTTTTATAATGCATACAGATACACTGCATATTTACCCCCACTTAATTTCTTGTTTATCAATTTCATTTAGGAAAATTTCTATTTCATTTTTATCAGTCTGGAGATTTCAATTGAGGTGTGAGTAGATGCAGAATCTACTTAAATATATATTTAAGTGAATTCTGGTTGATGTGTAAAATATTCATTGTACATGGTATGATGTTTATTTTACAAGTGTTTTCAGATGAAGAATACATGGACAACATATAAAATGACTAAACAAAATTAAAAATATGTAGTTGTATCTGCAAGTGTGTACACTTGGTATATACAATAAAACATAAAAATAAAAAATATTGTTTCTAGTTAAACCGTTAAGTTAACGTAGGGGAAACAAAACCGATTTTTCGGTCGGCAAAAATACGAAAAGCATGGAATTAGGTGCATCAATTTGAAGTAAAAATTGAGCGCTCTAATTATATGCTGTTTATGCGCTCATTGTGCGCTGATTTGTACTACTGGGTATATTTTGTATGAAGTAGTTTCATCGTTTACGTATCGTTTTCGAATCGCAATATTTAGAGGGTAGTAGAATATTCCACTACAGTGGGAATAGATAATATATTACATATATATAATTCAAGCCAGACGAATATAATCAGTAAAATTTTGCTTTCTATTCACTATTCGAAACGATCAGTAGTAAAAATTATTTGTTCGATCAGTAAAGAAAGAATAATATATTTTTTAGAGCGAATTTTAGAATCCTGGTATATAGCCTTTTTATTGGAGGGACATCTAGTAGAATTTTAACTAAATTTTTTAAATCAGTTTAGTGTTAGTGCTTTACAAAAAACCTCAACAGATGAAAGTGCGAGAGTTCACAGAAAAATTTGATAGTGTGACTAAAAATTTCCGAGCATGAACTTCCAGCAGCTGACTGAACTGAACAAGAACTTTTCCTAAATTTTTAAACAGAATTGTAGAAAGTTTTCCATTATCATAACCTCCATTCCTTTACCACTTCTGGTTCCGCCTGTTTTCCTTTAAAATAAGTAACACAAACGCCATCTAAGTTTTTCCAAACAGTTTTATACTTTGTTGTAAATTTTGTATTTTTATTATTTTGTATTCTTTTATTTTATTACATGCTCTTAATAAATATTTCTGTTCGAATATACAATCATATTTAATTTATTCATATTTTTTATATGGATGGAAAAATAATTATATAATTATTATAAATAAATATACTTTTCATTGTTATAGGAAAATGAATCAGAATATTAATTATGTATTTCACTAAACATCAGTATTTTATATGGAATACTTGCAAGTGGATCTCAATAATCACCTTCGATTTATTTCGTGTTTTCTCTTTGTAAAATATAAATTTGTAAATGATTATATTTAGTAATTAATTATTATTATTAAATTATGGTTACATGATTAATACAGTCTTTTCTAAAAACATGTTAAATATGTAAATAAAGTTATTTAGAATACCGTGTCTTAAATTTTAGGTCAAACATCGCGCTATCTCTAGACTTCGCGATTTTTTTTTTTAGTTTTTTTATTGGTTTATTTTAATACACACATAATTTAAATTTAATACATTTGTTGTATAAGTTCTTTTCAAATAATAAATTTAAATACTTTAAGGAATTTCTATTAAATCCACCGAGCCCGTTCCGTATCACTTCCAATTTTAATTCTGAATTTTTAGATAAATTCCTAAGGCATTGAGTTCTTTGTTGTTATTTATATAAAATTTATTTTGTGCAATTTGGGATTTGTTTACATAAAAAAATATTTATTTGGATTATTTATGTTTGTTTTATCACTTTTCCTACAGTAAATAATAAAAAATCAAATTTTCCTATATTATTCAATTTTTATAAATACGAGTATCGCAGCTCGAAGTATTTCTACTTTATGTACAATTCAGTAAACACCGATTGGCACATTTTAAAATATGAGGTAACATTTTTATAAATATAATGGAGGCTTTATTTCTTAGG
This sequence comes from Nephrotoma appendiculata, assembly GCA_947310385.1. NCBI lineage: Eukaryota > Metazoa > Arthropoda > Insecta > Diptera > Tipulidae > Nephrotoma > Nephrotoma appendiculata. The sequence continues at coordinate 84,492,551 of OX371225.1, forward strand.
TGGCGCTGCTGATGACTTTTCTCTTCCGGGTATTCAAATTTTTGTACGTGATTTCCAAAAACAATTACATACGTTGAAAACAAATGATCAAATTTAATATTTTTTACCAATTGTGATCATTATCCATCCCTGGGTTATTTTTTGTAAATATATTGGAGGCTTTATCTGTTAGGTGGCGCTGCTGATTATTTTTCTCTTCCGAGTCTTTAAATGTTCATGTTTGGTAAAATATTTACACATGATTTTCAAAATTTTAATTGTGGACATTATCCATCCTTGGGTGTTACGAAAACAAAATGAAGCCTTCTTATAAACCTGTGTTGAATATTGCGATTTATGGAGTAAACGAAATTGACTGACAAGACAGTTAACGAAACCTTTTATTTTCAACCAGTAAATGATACACTCGTATTATTTTCGTGTAATTATTTGTTTGAGTTAATGTTTTAATACGTGCATTTTTAATTAATACAGGTTTACAGCATCAGAAGTGAGACAACGACCGCTGAAATTGAAACACATGGCAATGTATTGTATTGGTATATAGTTGGCGCTTAAAGACCTGGCGTTTGAATCGGGGAGTATCGGGTTTGAAATCCGATAGAGACATTATGGTGGCATGTAGCTATGCAATGTACAGACGGTTCTATATTGGACCTATAACCGTATGTCCTCGATTTAACTAAGGCGTAACGGTGGAAGTGAGCAATGAACCACAAAAAAGTTGAGAATGTTTCGGCCCAGAATAAATTGCAATGATTATACACAAACAAAACAAAAAATAGAGTTTAATCAAGTAGCTAATTTAAAATGGATGTATTGTATACAGTTAGGTGTGAAAACTAATGAAGCGGTAATTTGCCGTAGTTGTGGATGTAAACTCGCAAACAGAGATTATGAATTTAGACAAGGAATTGGATGAGCTACGAGAACATTAGAACTCAAAATTACACAATCGGAGCCAACTATTATTGAATGCTGATTTAATAAATCAAATGAGGGGTGTCAAGATCCAGTAGCTGAGGTAAGTGTTTTTAACAACAGCAAACGTAAAGAAAAAAAACAAATGAAATGCGCCATTAAATCAAGTTGGAAAGTAAATCGTACACGATGACTTAAAATTTCGTGTGGTGTAAAAGGTACGATCGGTAAATACAGTCATATCAATGGGACAAAACGTTACAGATCCAACCAAAATATTTGACAACGGCTCATAAATATATTCTCTGTTCTTTTTCCACACTTCGTTCCACAAACGTATCATCAACAAAAATTTGAAGTTACCGACCAAACGGCACAGTGGTTAAAGCTTTGGCGTTTGGATCGGGAGGTACCGGGTTTGAATCCCGATAGGGGCAGGATGCAAAAGGAATTTTTCATCATTTGATTACGATCGATGATGGAAATGAACACAAATATGACCCCCTGTCGGAGTGCTTAACTCATGGGCCGACCCATCTTCCATGTCAGTACTATAGGCTGGCATGGGGCAATGCAATGTGCGGATGGTTCTACGTAAATCGGACCTATAGCCGTACGTCCTCGATTTGGCAAGCAATGCGTAAAGTAGGACGGTTAAAGTGAACTGCGAAAGAGTTGGGAGTGCTTCGGCTCCAGAACAAATTGCATAGATTAAAAAAAATTCAAGTTATGTATTCGCTTAGAGCGTTTGTGTGGAAGGGAGAACAAAAATACAGGTACTGCTCGCCGTGTCGAAATTTAGAAATAAATAGGACATTTTATACATTTCATTTGACGTTTATATAGGAAATAGAAGTGCATACATAATTTTTAAATATGTCTCAGTATTTGTTATGTTGTTAATTGTAACCTTTGGCTGAAGCAAGCATCATTGATCGTAAAGAAGATCCATCAGGTAATTCTGAAATATCACATTTAATGGGAGCGGGTTTCGGTTTTTTAATTGGAGGATGCAAATTATAGAAGTATTTTCCCTTAGAATATTTCTCCTTTGCAAGCTGCCGTGGCTTATCCCAAATTTATTCAAGTTTTATTACGTTTTATAATAAACATTAAATTATTCGAGAAAGCTATGTTACAAGATGTTTTTTACTATTTAAAAGTTTGTAGCTGTCAAATATAAAAACGGCCTACTTTATGTAGGCGCAAGATGGCAGTTAAATCAAAGCTCCAAGCGAATAAATAACCAAATCGAGTAACCGTGGACATCGTTAAACAGAAAAAGTATGTTTTATTCGAGAATGCTGAGACCACTAGAGAAAAGATATATTTGGAAAGATGAAACAGTATAACATTTAACTCCTAAAACGTGAGACCTAAAGTAAGTCGAAAATTGTGATGGACATGCCGCCCCTGGAGCCTGTTCACGATATTTACATTGTTACAATATTGTTAACAATGACAGCTCAACACCGTTCATGAAACTACATTGTAACAATGAACACGTGCCTTTTTCGTTCACGAACTCTACATTGTTACAAACGTCATTCTCAACCCAACTCGAGACTGCCTCTACAAATGTCATTTTTAATTGTGTAGGTATCAGAAGCAACATGATGATTGTGTAGGTTTGAAAAATAAAGAACAAAATTCAAATTTTAATATAGGTATTTATTTTAAATAAATTTGTGTTTTACGGATACACTGATTATTTTGATGCTCCATAATACTATGATTAGTTCGTACTATTGGTTTATTTTTTAGTTACGATTCGTACTTTATGGAAAAAAAAATGGAAAAAATTGTCCTCTAGGCAAATCGAACTTTACAAAATCATAAAACGTGCACAATAGATCGTTAGGAATCTTAAGAAGTCTAATAGTATCTTGAACGAATGCCGCATCATCTTCTGTGATGTCACAGTATTAAACTGCGACACGAGATTTTTTGGCAGCTGCCTCGGCTGCTTGATATTCTTCAATCTATAAATACAATTTTTATTCTAGTCTTGTATTTTATAAAGGCCGCTCGGTCTTACCGGTTTGGTGAGTTTGCGGTCACGTCGTCTCTCAGCACGGATTATGCCATCTGTAATAAGTGCTTTGCCACCATCGACATTAGTGGCAAGATCAGATAGCGTAGCGTAGACCAAAGCAGCAATTTTAAACTCAACATTTAAGTTTAATGTCTTGTTTACAACCTCTTGGGCAAACGAACGACATGCCTTAGTCTTGTCGTCTGCATCGGCTGGGAGTACGGCTAATGCAAGACCATTTTCCTGTGCATATGGTTTGTCAGATGATAAGACAGGTGGTAAATGAGCTAAACGACTGGCGGGTAATGTCTGAAAAACAATATTTAAAGTTAGTTTCCAGTTTCGATTCCCTCGAGATTAATCTAATTAAATATTACTAATTTTTTAAAAATATTGCAATTCAAAATAATAATTAATAGAATCTGCCCCAGAATTGCTTCTCCGTTTGAAACTCATATTGAAAATTCACAACAAACTCCTTCGTACCACAATAAAACATTGCATTGTCAGAAAGTTCATAATTTATTTTGTCTACGCAAATCTAACAAATTTTACTGCAATCTCAGTTTTAACAATAATTTTTTTTATCTTAATTCTGTGGTTATGTTTTTAACAATGTTTTGACACTTGGGACAATCTCATAGTTAACTATTACGTCATTTCTACAATGACAGTTGCTACAATATTGTAACAATGTAAATATCGTGAACAGGCTCCTGATTTCGTAAAAATTCTTCCCTCTTTTGTTCTTTTTCGACTCTTTCGTTTCCAATAAACATTGGTGAGGAGGGGGAGGGGAGGGGCTGTTGTTCGTGGGCGAAGGATGGATTGCAAAATTTTAGTTTTTTAAATTTGGTAGGAATAATGGAAATTTGATAATAAAATGATTTTTGAAGAAAGTTCTCGAGCCAAGATAGGATAGGTTTAGAGAACATCGATAATCACTTTAAATTTTTGGTTTGAGATTTCCCTTCGGAGCAACCTATCAACCACTTTCGAGTTTGTTCTAATTAATATGAAGCCCAACGCCCCAAATGATCAGCCCAACAAATATTTATGAATCGACAGGAGATAATCCGCCTGCATTATTGCTAATTAATTAATGCCACTGTATTTGTTGCTGTTGTTTTTAGGATGGTTATAACAAATTTCATTCACATCTAATGTGATTACTACTAATGGATCGACTTTTATAAAATGGAACCACACGTAATTCTGTATCACTCAAATCTAATCCTGGAAATCAATCATCATATTTGTCAATTTGCCTACTAATTTGCCTACTATCGTAAATTATTTGAGGATTACTATATTCCCTTAGAGAATGATTACACGGAACACGACCTATATGGAGACAAATGTGAAAATGAAAATGTCCTCGGAGATATACATATGAACCAAATCACTTGGTAGACCCATAGGAATGCATTTCGTTAAATGTCGAGATTCCTAAAAGTAAACCTTTACCACTAAAGTGGCATTGACGTATATCAGCTTACCTTCTACATGATGACCATCGGAATGCCATCCTACATTTCGTTTAAGGAAACTTAACATTGTGAAACTTATCTTATAAAGTACGGATAGGAACAATCGAGGTAAGTTAATCATCGAATATGTTCTTATTCCTACTCTGTATACCTACTCTAGGAACCAATTCATTACCTGTATCAGTTCCGAAACCGTTTGTATCCACGCAAGAGCTTACTATCTTGGGGGATAAGCTATTCGATATAGCTCAAAAAAACTTAAAACACTAAAAGCGCAACTGAATGAAAGCGTTGTAATGAAGTTCTTAAAACTTGCAAATCAATGATCTGCTCAAAGAATTCTACTACATAGCATGAAATTCTTTCTTCATGAAGCCACTATTGTCAAAACTTCTGGTGAAAATGGCGAGAAAGAAATTTCTCTTTGCAATCCCAAAGACTGCGCATATAACTTTATCATTTTTTAAATTTTGACAACCGTAGTTCACATTAGAAGTTCGGTCGAAAAAACTTTTTTTGGAAATAGAAGGAGACTTTAACATCACCTGACCAGATGTGATCACTTCGGCACTCCCATCTGGACATGCATGAGTTGCTCAGAGGTTCGGTCGTAGCCCCGTTAGACTACGCCTATCAATGACTTATGACTGAACCTAAAAGTATGCCGATTCAGGTTCATTGCTTGAAACAGATGAAACACATGTGGAGCTCCAATTTATGCCGACGAAATGAAGATCTGGCATAGGCGTAAGCTAATCGCAGTCTATCGATTAAGCGATGTTAGTGTTGCAGAAATGATGAAGCTTGCCCGAGAGGAAACTACAACCGTGTGGCAAACCGGATGGAACCAATCAGTTGGTAAAGTTTGGATGAAACAGCGATATGGGGAGGCCGACTACACTCTACCCTAATTCTCAACGGGGTATGTTTGCTTCCGAGAGTATTTCAGTATAGAAATGGCAATAATCCTTATTGCCCAATATGCACTGAAGTAGTGGAGATTGTCGAACTTATATTTTTCGAATGTTCGTGGTTTGCAGGAGCAGGACACGAATTGCGTGAAGTATTATATATATATTAACAGAGTATGTTACTCCTGAATATATATTGCAAAACATGCAGGAGACGTGATCGCTGTAAGTGGATGCATCTATGTCGTGATGCAACAGATTAAAAGGTTCAGTTTTCTCTCCGTGCTATAAACGTCGAAGGGTAGAGGTGCAGCTTTTGCTAGGTGCCTGTCCCGCGACGTAACTCTAGTATTTGTTCCGCGGGGCTGTATGGCACTGGATATTGGACGAATGCTTTAGTTGGTAAAAATACAGCAGTCTTACATGTGATTTCGCATGTAAACTCTTTAGAAGATCTTCTTTCACCATAAAAAATCACCAATAGTAGGCCCCTTAATTGAAACTTCGTATAGGATATTATAAGATAGAAAAAATACTGCTTACGGTCGAAAAACAACCAATCTCGATTAGTCCCTCATTTACATCGGATTTTATTCCATACTGCTGTTCAAATAATTGGATTCAAAACATCTACTCTCTTCGATGTTTCTTCATTGTTGAATTTGCATATGAAGGGGCTGTTAGGATGGGTGGATTGTAACGATGGCGGAATTTGCTCGTAAAAAGAATATCTAGCGTAAAACTCCGGTGTTTTGAAAATCCCCAAAACTGGCTCATTTTTCCTGAATAAAAATCCTCCCGAATTGGTAAAATTGTTCTAATCGGATTTCGCAACGACCTTAGCAGCTGCCATTTTCGGTGTCATACCAGTTGTATATACGAGGGTTGTCTGAAAAGTTTCCGACCTCAACATGTAGATGATGGCAGCACTTATCAACAAAAGTGGGGGAGTGTTTTACCGCATGCGTTGAAAGATACTCACCGAAATATCAGCAATGATGAAAATACTCACCAGATCTAGACCCAAGCGACTTTTTTGCTCCCAGTCTCTAAGATAAAAGTTGCGCTGGGAGGGACAGAAATTTTCGTCAAATGAGGATGTCATCACCTTCGTAAACAACTATTTTGTAGAGACAGAACTCAGGCAACCCTCATACGCCTTGGAGTGCCTTGAAAGGCTCAGTTACTTAGGATTAAAGTCTCTCTTTGGGAAACAATCATAGTTTGATTTTAGTGCGATTCTGAAAAAAATCGAATGCTCGAACCAATGAGAGAAGGAGATACACACAGAATGAAAAGTTGAGATTGTGTAAGATTTCTAAAATCCACTAGACTGAGAGAAAGTACATTTTTATTGTATAGCATTTTAGTGGAAGGTTCGCAGCAGACTAACGGTAATAAAAATAACATTGGCAAATCAGACTAAGCAAAATGTTTAGAAAGCTTACAAAAGAGAGCAGGCTTGAATATTCAACATTTTTGACACACCCTCCCCTCGATGCGGCAATGTGCTAATCATAACATTTTATAAACTCCCATTCACTATTTACACAACAAATTTAACAGATAAATCATAAAAAGTAGTTGATTCGAAATACTACGAGCTAGACAATTTCATTCAAACTTTATCAATTTTACATTTTAATTACGGCCGAAATTTCATTTTATATAAATTTTTACATTGAATATTTAGAGCCCGCTGAATCAGATGTCCAGCACAGAATATAAAATTCTGATTTTTATCTGGACCTCTAATGCCGGTCGGTCTCTTTTTTAATTTCATCTACGATACACAGTTAGTACACTTAAAAATTTAATTAGATTCCAATAAAATTTTAATACTTAATAATATTAACACTTTATAATTTTGTAGTTTAAATGCAAATTTTAGTTGTATTTGCAGCTTGGACCTTTGTCATTCTTTCTTTTGTAATTTACATTTTTATATTTATAGTTTGTAGGTACCGTATCCCAATACCATTTGTAATTAACTTAAATTTTTTTTATGTATGAGGTTACTATATAAAAAAATAATTACTAAGAGATATGTAAGATTTAAATTTGTAATCCTTTCAAGTTTATTGACGGCCCATTCCTGTACGATTACCACGAGCAAACCAATTTGCTACGCCGTACCGTGATATATTCTACTCCGCCTCTACAGAAACTGAACAGCACTTCAAATCAGTAGAAAATGTTCATGCAAATCCTTGGCAGTGGGTTGCGCGGTTCGGAGACCAACGACACAGTTTACTCTCACATGTTTTTATGACGGAACTTACGGAAAGTACCACATATAGTAGATTATGTAAAGTTGGTCAGAAAAAGCTCACAACCAAGAAGGTGGTATAGTTAGCAACAACCAAGGAAGAGCAACGTGTACAATATGTAGACATGGTGCACACAAATGGTTGACAAGACGAGGAGAATTTTAAGAAGACTAAGATTGGATTTTAAAAATTATTAAACGATGTCGAAATCAATAGCGTATCCATTTTAAACCATTTGGAAACCCAGGTTAGTAACGGTAAATACAGTATTAATTATTTTATTGATCAGTTAAACCGTTTTAGTTTCTTCAGTCTGTCATTGTGTGTTTGTGGACTGAAGATTACGATTGAATTCGATACCAGTTCGGCGATCTCGACCATTCCATTTGGGTTATATAAAAAAAATTGTATGCAACATAAACTGGAGCCTTTCAAACGTTATTAAGCGTATAACGGAATATTAATACATCCGGCGGGAAGCGCTAAACCTGAAGATCGACATGAACAATGTTAACGATAATTGCATGAATTTGTCAACTTTGCTTCAGCAGTATAAAGTATGGTTGACGATAATTTGGAAAAATACAATGGCATGGAAATATTGCTTAATCTTGCAGCAAAGGCTACTCCAGTATTCGATAAACCTCGGACCATTCCGTTTGCCTAAATGGAAAAAACTGAGAAGGAATTGAACAAATTTGAAACCATAGGAGCAATTTCTAAAGTAGACACCTCAGAGTGAATGGTGCATTTCAATCAAAAGAAGCCAATTATTACTGAAGGAAATTACTCAATGATTGATAAAGAAACCTTGGCCATATATTATGGAGTCCGAAAATTTGAAAAATATCTATTAGGAAGAACTTCTACTATAAAAACAACCACAGTGGGGAATTCCGTGTATATCCGTAAATAGATTACAAAATTTGGCGCTCTATTTGATGGGTTTTAGTTTTAAATCATATATAATATATAGCAGGAAAGGGAAAAGGAGAAGATGCTTTGTCAAGGTTGTGTTTGAAACCAGTGGCGAGAAACAAGGAGTTTGAATAGGGTGAATTCAGATACCAGGTCCCAGAGAAAACTAGGTGTGAAGAAGATTTAAAAAGATATCACGAAGTGTGGCATCATCTCACATTGGAACAGGACGCGTTGATGTGGGGGCATACAAACGTCATACCAACTTTTTTTTGACAAAGTTTGGCACCAAGTGCTTGAATTTAAGCTGCATCGAAACCTGCTTAAGCAATTTTATCAAATTCCTAAATCTCCTACATAGCTGATCGACACTTTAGAGTCAAATTTGAAAACGAGTACTCCGAAATAAAAAAAATATCAGCAGGTATACCACAAGGTAGCGTACTTGGACCTATTCTGTTTGTATTAGCAACATTTGCAAACGATACAGCTATTTTAGCAGTTGGAAAAGATTTTTCGCTGGCAACAAGCAAACTTCAAAATGCAGTTAACACGGTGAGCAAATGCACTAAAAATGGCGCATCTTATTAAATAAAGCCAAATCAGTACACTTCAACTAATCAAATCGAAATGTAAACTGTATTCCCGTGGTTCTCAGCTCAAACCAAATTCCATATGCAAATACAGCTAAATACCTTGGCATGACCCTTGATGTTAAGCTAAGATGGAAAGAACACATCAAGAAGAAAAAAAAGAGCTAAACATCAAATATAGAAAAATGTATTGGCTCATGGGTAGAAATTCTGAGCTCTCAATACACAACAAATTGCTTATATACAGGTAAATGCTAAAACCAGTATGGACTTATGGTATCCAACTTTGGGGTTGTGCCTAGAAGACCAATGTACAAATGATACAATGCTTCCAAAATAAAGTGCTACTAGGGATTGTAAACGCCCCATGGTACATTAGGAACGACAACCTTCATAGAAACTTGAAGATGGAATACGTCACCGATGAAATAAAGAACCAAACAAGAAAACATGTCCAGCGCTTATCTATACACGGAAATGCAGATATCCGTCGTATGTTGGACACCACTAATGGAATGGGGAGACTCCAAATAGTTAAAATACTAGATGATCTCTGAATCAGTTGTGATTTATATAAATAAATAAATAAAATATCAATTTTTTTTAGAAAGACACTGCTGAATGAAGTTCATACATCTCATATAGAGATTACCAAGTTGATGCTTCTGGTACAATCTTACTTCTGGTGGCCTAACGTCGATGCAGATGTAGTAAATTTAGTGAAATACGTACCAAAACGCACTACATAACATAGAACCTGAATCAAGCAAGGCCAATCATAAATCGTGATTTTCAAACAGCATGTGAATTTTTACAGTCCGATGGAGGGATCAATGTTCTTAGTTTTGGTGGATGTATTCTCAGGTTGGATACAGGTTATAAGAATGGAAGCTATTTCTACCGAGAAGGCGGCAGAATGATAAAAGAATATTTTCGTAAAATTTAGAATACCGCAATGCTTAGTTACAGATAACGCAACATCGGATATTGTACGTCAAATAGTATCAAACATATAACGTCAGCACTATATAAAAAGCTATAATACAACTTGCAGGGTGGGTCATCTTTTGGTTTGTTTTTTAATCATAGGCTATGGCAACACTTTTTTGAACGATTCGTTTAAAATTTTGACAGCTCGTCAGTCTGATATTCCGCAGCACGAAACAATTAAGTTTTCCCTTGAGAAACGTTTAGAAATATTGAAAAGTTGTTTTCAAAGCCAGTGTTGTTCAGACCAAGCCTTGCGAATTTTGAAAAGAAATATGGGTCGTGAAAGAGCGGTAACCGGGAACGCTGTAGTGAAATTGGCAAAGAAAGCTTAAGAAAAAGGCTTGCTATTGGATGGCACAAGTAGTCTCCGATGTAGTCTATAATGAAACTTGTTCGATTCGCAGCGTATTTTGGTATCATGATTTTTATTTCTATCGAATAATTCGAAATCGACAAATTCGCCAGATTATGAAACAAAAAAAAAGCGTATTAAACGAAAATGTGACATCAAAATCCGACTGGCCTTTAGGTGGCGAATGTCATATGGTGTCAATGTTGTTTTAAAATAATAATTTTTTTTATCGTGTAAATAAATTCGGTCGTGTATTTTTATATTTTTTAATTAAGGCAATTATAATTATTGTTAGATATATTGGTAAATAGATATATTTACCAAGATGTAAGTTGTAAAATAATTTACTACAAATAACGCATGTATTTTAATAATATCGAATTTTTCGAAAGCGAATAATAATTCATAATAAACCCCAATGTTTCATAAATGACGTTGATTTTGGTCGAAACATCTTTTCGGATGAAGTTCATTTCAATCTCGAGGGCACTGTTCTCGCCGCGGAACAGCCACAATACTAGCTGCTTGGTGGGGAGTGGTGGCATAATTGGCCCATTTCTCTTCGAAAACGCTGCTGGAAACGCCGTTACCGTCAATGGCGACCGTTACAGAGCCATGCTGACCAACTTTCTATGGTCTCAAATCGACGCTATGAATGCGAACAATCCTAGGTTTCAACAAGATGGCTCCATATGCAATAAAAACGGTTTCTTGCGCGCCGACTTTGAAAATCGAATAATCAGAAATTTTGGAGATGTCAATTAGCCTGCGTGGGGCTACGATTTGACGCTTACGGGGCTACGATTAATAAGAATAGGAACGGATTTTACGTGTAAGTAACCGGTATACATTTTACATCTGAGTTGCGTTTCAATCTGTGTTTTATTCATTTTTGGAATACTAATCTCAGTTCTGGCGTTGGTTGGTGAGAGGAGAACTTCTGTTCAAATTTTTGTTATATATCTAATTTATTAAAGATAAGTTTTAAATTATATTAAATTTTTATTTTTAGGATAATATATGGTGGCCCACTTCATAAAGGAATAATATAAAGTAATGAGACCCCTCTCATCTCAGAAGAGATTGCTTTCGGTGCCAGAATTCGTTCACCCATAAATTAAGCTTTGAGGAATCCAGTGATTCGAGATGAGGAATCCTATAGAATATTTTCTAGGTTCGAGATAGATAAAGTCACTTGGAACACCGACCAGAAGCTGCTTAAATAGGACTGTCTATTAAGTACAACTAGATCAATATCTTTTCGTCCCATGGCTTGTCAAACGAATAACAACTTTTTTTTTTTAATTTGACCTGAATATTTCAGTAGCTGAACTAAAATAAGTAGCAAACAGACTGAAATTTAATTATCAACTCCCAAATTCCCATCATCTCTGTATTTATGGTTCATGCTCTATGGAATTTATAGCACGCCCTCGATTATACAATCTTCAAGAGGTAAGATGATCTTTACGGTACCGTACTGGGTACCTAGTCAGGTTATGATTTGAAAAAGCATTCAATTTTTTAAGTCAGATATTTATTTTAATTTTTAATTCATTCTAGAAGCACAATTCCGAATGATGGAGAGGACGTTCGGCCTGAAATTATAGGAAACTTATTAGCAAGGCTCAGATGAGAATTTTTGGAGTTTTCTTATAAAGTGTTTAATAGTGACATTACAAATCCTTAAATTTACGGACACGAACGAGATTTAATCATTTCTTGAGTTCATTCCTACCTATTACAATTAATAAAAGTAATTGAATGAAAAATGGAGTGGAGAACCGAAAAAACTGATATCGGCCCTAATTTAGAAAATGTGGCCCATTTATGGTTGACGTTTGGATTTATTAATTGTTGAAAACAACCTTTTTGCAACTATAAAAACTTCGTGTTGTTGGTTAAAGCTGGAAAAATTGAGATATCAAGTGTAAAATATGAACAATTGAAAACACTTTTAGAACCGTTGCTTTGGGTCTATTTTTTAATTCACCCCGAGCAAGCAGGCTTACCCCGGGTAGTTTACACCGAGCAGAGGTTGTACTGGGTAAAATTATCCGGTGCACATAGAGTAAAAAATTGTTTTTTACTTTGCACACTCTTCGTACACTAACATTAATTTCAAAGTAAAATTTGAAGAACCGAGTAAGCTCGGTGTAAGCACAGTTCACAAATAAAAACGCAGTGTGCAGAGTAAAATTACTCAGGTTGAATAAAAAAACACAGAGTATTTTTTGACAGTGCACTGCTTGCTCAGGTTGAATTAAAAAATAGGCCCAATGTAGATTTATTACTAAATTTCGGGTTGACAGTTTGCGAAAACATCGAAACGAAAATCCCGAATAATAAATATAAATGAAATTGTTTTAATATGTGAAAAAAGAATTAACGTAAAAAAAGCGTAAAGTTTAATTGTTCTAATCCATTCATCCTTTCTAAACTTCATACTGAAATAATGAAAGACTGTTAGCATCGGATTATTTTATGCAAGAATGAGAGAAAAGCGCAACGATATTTTCGCTTCATAGTGCTAAACATTTTTATACACGATTTTACTCAACTTGTTCCCAACTGTTGGGTCTTCTGAAAGTAAAAAACACCAAATGATTTTAAAAATTCATAAATGGTTAAATTCGTTTAAATATATTAATGATTTTCGGCTAATTGGAGCTGTATTTGTGGATTTTACCTGTAAACCTACCGACTTAGGTAATGCAACCAATTCTTTAAAAGCCAATAGGACGTATGCGGCAAATCAACGAGTAGAGAATCCGAAAAATTGAGATACCAATGTGGATGAAATGTATGCATTTATCGGCATATTACTATACGCTGGTGCAGAGAAATAAGATGAGATGTATTCCACAATAGATAAGAAGATAAATTGGCTCCAATTTGCCATATTTGGACTCTTTTCAAAATGAATTGAAATTTACCTTTCGTTCCATTTAAAGTGACTTCTAGAAATAGGTGCCGCTATCGTCAATACATACCCTCCAACCCAGGCAAGTATATGGGATTAAAATATGTTGACTTCTCGATGCAAAAACAAATTATTCTGTATCAGCATAAATGTATTTGGTCAATGGTCATATTTTATAATACGAAGAAAACTAACTCGGGAAAATTTGCAATAAAACAAATTCGGGAAAAGAAAAATTGTCTAAGAGAGTTGGCGCTGGAATTGGTTCAGAAACATCTAGACAACTGGAGCAAACTTCCACTGACACTAAAGCCATTCGTGAAAACTGCTATGAACTTGATGAGCTCCAAATTTAAATCCGTTCCTAAGCAACAGTTCCCACAAATGAAGGCAACTGATCATTATAAATGTTCATTAAAATTTTGACGATGGTCATAGACATGAAAACAACTGCCATTTGTGATTTAAACTTCAGGAGAACGTGTGCCAACTTGGCCCTGCGGTTCAAGGAGCCAGATCCCGACGAAAAAAAACCTGCTGGGGATGACGCCCAAACCCTGCACATCGCCAGGCTTACCAATACATTTATCATACAACAATAAAGAAATCAAATTCCTCGTTAAAAGGCTTTTTTAATACTGGGGAATACGGTTCCCCGAACACTGGATTAAGCTGGTAGAAGTGTACACGATTCTAAGGTTAAATTTCTAAAGAACTCCCTACACTCACCTATTTTGAACTCTATAAATTCCAGAACATGGAAACGACAAATTCTTTACAAAGCAACTAAGGACATTATTTGTACTTTGGTCGCAGAGATTCTAGCTTAGGTAAAATTAAATTAGGGGAGTATATAATTCCATTGACTCAATGAGGCGTCTCCGTCCACATTAAATGGTATCAGGTTGATCTTCACAGATAAAAGAGTACCAAAGTATCATTTTACACAGTAAATTGCACTGGAATCCTAGATGGGGTTTGGGAACCCACATTGTTTATTGGCCCTACATCTCAAACCCTAGGTCAATTTTATTACTATATGGCAGGCGACTCTGATGAATCAGTTTTTGATGGAACTGCAGCGAACTGCTATTCCTCCTATAATAGTGATGTCCTAATACAAGCACATCCATTGAAGCACTCTATGGACTTGTAATAATAAAGGACAATAACTTAATCTAAGCAATGGAAATATCCCCAAAACTTTCGACTATTATCACATCATTATCATTTGAAAAGAGGTTTGGGCGTGACATTCGAGCCAGTGTGGTCTGGGTAATTGAAGGAGTTATGAGCCATGTAGGTGTTAACATATTCGCGGCAGGTTCAAAATAGAATGGGAACTTGGAGTCACCGTGCAAGAATTCGTGGGATGAATTACAAGGCTAATAACTATAGATTTACCAAAAGTAGGTTGCTAGATCTAGAAAGTCTAGATCCATCACGTGGGAGCCCTCGATGTCTATGCAAGTGATTACAGTCGTAGCTGCGACAATGACGAGGAAAGAGAAATAGGAGTCAATGTGCTTTACACCTGACATCATCTAACGCTAGGTAAATTCAAACTTCTGGGGGCTAGTCTCCTAAATCATCTGACGTACATCTACATGATGGATATCAGTGCTATAATACGCTTTGTAAAAGCCCTGGTTGGCCTCATGGAGTAGGAGAACATTATGTTGTATGGTTGGTAAATTTTTAGATTTGAACTGACCTGACTTAAGTAGAATTGTTTCTTTAATCAACCTTAATGGAACCTGGATAATATGTAACAATTTTTTTTGTATTTCTGTAAAGTTTAGATTAATTTTATGTGTGCACGTTATTTTAGTACGATCATATGGCCAACACCGCGTCACAACTCAAGCTCCTGGGCTCCAACTTATAGTTGGTCAGTCTTGAAAACGATTTTACACGCAACGTCTTTTATCAACACGTAGGTTCATTTTGTTTGGCTGGTTTATAAATGAGGCCCGCTAATCTTTTAAACTGAAAGGATTACCTTATTTATAAATGATATTAATTATGATAAAATTAAATTAAATTAATTAATTATATAAATCTAGTTATATAAATTACGTTACTAGCTATATAAATATTATTCTATGCCATACAAAATATAAGTCTATAATTTTTCATTTATAATTTAGGTAATTTTCCATTTATATAATATAAATACATTTATAATTATTGTTTGTCCATATATAATAATTAATAATATTTGTGTTTTTAGGTACTAATATATAGATTACAAGTTTATTATTAATTTTGATTAAAAACACAAACATAAAACAAACAAAAAAAAAATACATTTTACAAATTGTGCATGATCCAAATTATGTCTCGGATGATTTTGGTACACATTTTGAACGGAGTATGGCCGCAATTTTTTGTGTCAATGGCTCTGTTGGGGATTCCGAATCGCTGCACGATTGTGAAATGTAATTACCTAAAAAATTGGATTAGATTTTAAATTAATTAAATTGTGTCATATTATGAGATGGAAATTTGATTTTAAGTTCCCCAACTTACTATTACCATTAAAGGCGTCCTTCAAATCGGCCAGTACTAGATTTTCACCAAATTTTTCATTTACATAATTAGCAGGCAACTGTTGTACATCATCCTCGTCTTCTTCCTCCTCTAATAGTAAGCTGGAATATGAATGCGTTGTATTGTCACTACTGTCTGATGGTATACTATGGTTTGAGTTGTTTGAGTTTATGTCCAATTCCTATGGGGAAAATATTTAGAAGACATGTTTATGTTTGTAACTCAAATAAGATTAACTACAAATAAAATCCGTAAAGTTAGCAAAATCCATCCTACGAACGATGGGCTCTGCTAGCTCTAGGAAAGTTAGCAGAACCCATTCCAAAATCAAGATTTAAACGAAGTGGAGAATTCATTTATTTATAAGCGACATCTACCTAAACTAATCATAAGTTACTCGATTTAATTCTATTTGAACTTTGTAGGTACTGAAATATTTACTTCTGCCGGGACTGATAAATTTACGAAGCGTGTATTACCACATACTGAAGAAAAATAATTATTTCTATTCGAGCTGGTACTTTGCCTGATTTTAACCTCCTATTTTAATTGCCTCGTTGTGTTATTGAATCTGAATTCTTATGGGCAGATAATAAGTCACACCGCACTTGGTTAGTTCTATTTAAAAATGTCATTTTGGTAGTTGCGAAATCTATTCCAATCGTTTGAGAAATGGCTTAGTCACACTAATTTACCCATTTTCCAGAAACATTACCAGAACAATCGATTGAGAAAAGATTTAGTTCTTTAGTAAAACATGACGGCCTAATCGGAGACTCCTTAACGAATTGCCCGATGTCATGATCCATTAAAGTCGTTTTAAGAGCTTTGAAAATTTGAAATTTAATCAATGTTAGAGTCGAAAAATTTTAAAGTAGGAATATGCAATCGATTCGTGGACCCCTTCTAATCTCTGTTCATGTCGAGTAAACTGTAAACATGCTACATATTCCACCCGAGAATTCTCAATGAATTGCAATCAATTCCAGGTACTCAAAAAAAAAAAATAAAAACTATTTGCAAAGCTCTAGGCACAAATATTCGGTTTCGAGACCAAGTGCAATTAATTCCTGGGACGCGAAATCCCTTCGTCATTAATTTTAAAAACTTTTAAAAACAAAATTAAAAGAAAGGTATATGGACTCCACCAGAGTAACCCCTCAATGAACTTTCGCTTGAACCATCATTCGACCAGAAAAAAATTTAAACAAGGGACCCGGATCAAGCGAAGGTCCTCCTAAACGGATTGTCTCAAAAAAATCTTTGTTATCGATTCTTGGCATTAGAAATGCTCCTTTGCCAATTTGTGTCAAAATATAACGGAAGTTCAATTAAAAAAATCGAAACTCAGGCAAACCGGAGTTCTTCCTAATTAAATTTTACCAAAATTTGGACCCATGGCAGTCCATTTCAGCGATTTCTATCGAAGAACTGAGAGAAAAAATTATAAAATGGCACCCGCACCCAACCGGAGGACCACGTAAATACATTTTTCCTAAATCCAACTCCATCACAATCGACTCCTATTGTACGTCAAAAATATTCATCAGTTCATTAATTTTCATTAAAATCGCTAAGTTGTGAACAAAAAATAAAAAATTAAGACCGCATCACACCAGAGAACACTTTAAACGATAGAGAGAAAAAAAATACATGACAATTGATTTTTAACTTTTTTAAATTATATTTAATCTGTTCTGGGGTCTAGGCACTTCCAACTCTTTCGTGGTTCGCTTTGCCCGTCGTTACTTTTTCGCCATTCTCCCAGCCAATTCGTGACCGTGCTATCGAAGATGGGTCGGCCCATGAGTTCTGCACTCCGACAGGAGAGAAAAATCCCTTTTGCATTCTGCCCCCTATCGGGATCCGAACTCGGTACCAAACGCCAAGGCTTTAGCCACTGTGCCGTTTAGTCGATTTTGCTACTCAAACCCTCCTTTTCAGCAATTTTC
This sequence comes from Nephrotoma appendiculata, assembly GCA_947310385.1. Taxonomy (NCBI): domain Eukaryota; kingdom Metazoa; phylum Arthropoda; class Insecta; order Diptera; family Tipulidae; genus Nephrotoma; species Nephrotoma appendiculata. The sequence continues at coordinate 84,510,459 of OX371225.1, forward strand.
ATGATAATCTTTTGAGTCATTTCCGAAATGATACAATCACCAGGAGGTAATGCCCGGGAAACAATGACCGGGGTTCTGGTAATGACTAGAAGGTGATGGCTGGTAGGTAATGGATCGAGTGGTAACTGGCCGGAAGATGATGGTGAGGGTTATTGTCCGGGAGTAATATCCGGAGGGGTAATGCCTGTTACGACTAGTAATATTTTTTTTCAAGTAGCGTTGTTCGATATTGTGAAAGCCTTAAATATTTTCAAAAAAGTGGCAAGCCTAGAAGAATTATTTCTCTTGGAGAGGGACTCTTGCAAGGAGCTCCTTCTTTAGAAAGTGAGCAGCTAAATGAACTATTGTTAGAACTGGAGAAAGAAAGAATCACGGTCATCTTTTAATTTTTTTAGGGAAACTTCTAATAAAAAAATGATTTTAAAGAGGTAATGCCCACACAAAGTGAATGCCAGCAAATGTGTATAACATGTGTGAGCCAAGCTAGTTGTAAAACTGTAGAAAACCCAGAGAGAATCCAAAATGGTGAAAACGATTGGGTTAACCTTATGACAAGCGCAAGACATAAATAATGGTAGGAAGAAATTTTCTAAGATTGTGCTGAATAGGTTCATCGTGACAACAAATGCAATACGCGATATGCAATACAAATAAGGCAAACGACGAACGAACGAGTTTTTCTATTTCCAACTTTTCAACTTCAACCAAATATTACCAAGCAATATGTTTCATTTTATCTGGAAAATGTCAAATTTGTATATAATTTGAATTGTAAAACAAACCTTTTCATCCGAAGAATCACTTGAGGTATTTGAATATTCTGATTCCGATGCATTGCTACACGAACCACTTGTTTCACTTCCACCACTTTCACCTATATTGCTTTTATTACAAACCCCCAACTCGGCATCACCTTCCTTCGACGGCGTATTATCATTCTCGTCGCTGTCACTACTACTGGATGGATTTTCCAATTCTAAGTAAAAAAAAATTAAATTAATGGTTGCAAATAATATTGGGGCCCAATATTAAACTCACTTTTAAGTTTCTCGAGTATTAAGGGATGGAATTCTTTTGCAGTGGCATTATTTGGCTCAAATTGTAGAACTGTAAAAGATAATTTTATTATTCCCCCAGCTAAATTTTATTATTATTACTCTGAACTTACTTAGTGTACAGTATTTTAAAGCATTCGTGTAGTCCTTAATCATTACAGCTGATAAAAACTGAGGAAATAGTAAAATAAAATTTTGTAAACTCAATTAAACAAATCTTTTTTCTACCTCAGCTAAATATTCGGTTGGTGCTGACATACTCTCGTCTGCGTCTGTGTATTCAGATAAACTTTGACTCAAATCTTCATTCGATAGTGACGTGACAAGTGCTGTTGGATTGGTTGATGCCTGTAGCACGTTCATCAGTCCGTTACCATTGGATTCATCCATTAAAATTAACTGTGAATTAATCAAATCAAAAAATATAAAATTAGATTTAGACGAATTTGATAACCTATTTTCATTATTACTTAATGTGCTGCCCATTAGACCCATATTATTAACTTTACTGGACAAATGGTGCAATGGGTCTACCAATCTAGAAAATAAATTGTTCAGAAGTAAGATAGCAGAAAAATGTGTTTTTGCTATTTGCCGCTAAATACAGCACTGCTGATATTTTTGGTAAACATATTCAATTTCTGGCAAACATATTCAATTTGCACATGAAACTAAAATTATTTGAGAGATCATGGAAGTAAACCAAATAATTACCAATAACAAAAAATAAAAAAAAAATTAATATTGATGAGTTGAGGGACTTCTCGCAGGGGAAGACATAAAATGTGAAGGGGAAAATTGGTTTACAAAATAAATTGTTTTGATTGGTTGGCCTTACTTCTTTCAGTATTCAGTCAAAATTGTCCGGAAAAATTTGACGCAGGTTAAAGTCGCCTTCGACGTGTATTTATCGAGTGAAAATGGAAGATAATATTGCTCCTTGGTCGTCTCTCTAGCTCGTGAATAGGTAAGACTACACCCAAATTTAAAGAAAGTTAGCTCAATATCAGCATTTACTTTTTTCCGCAAACCAAGGCAAAAGGATGATTAGTCCATCTGGATTAAATTTTATTTCGAAGAATCCAAAAAGAAGGATTGCATTTCTGCAGAAGTGTAGCCAAATAATTTGAATGTGGCTTAGAATAATATATTGGATCCAAAACTATGGGATCATGAGATTCGACGTCATTCCGCTCATGCACGGAGCAAGCCCAATAAGGTTTGCCAATGGAAGAGTGTATGTATTATCTATGGATAAAGGAGCTGCTGATTTTGGATTAATGCCAATAGATATTTCTCATTAGACCTTTCCTGTTGATTTTCCGTGTGTGAGGCCAGTGTTCATTGTTATAAGTGACACCAGGAGCTTTTTGAGATGTAATTTTCCGCATTTGTTTATCTAGCTAGTGTATCATTACGTCCAAAGCTTTAGCTTTTTCTCTGTCTTTTGCTCGATTTGCTAGTATAATTTAAATGATTGAGGTAATGTTTCATAAAACTGAAGACGTCCCAATATCCTGGTAGGTTGTAATTCACAATGAGTTGATGAGAAACGCTCTTGTATCATTCCGACCATCAATAAATGTTCGTTCTTGACTGACGACTCATTCGGCATTCCCAGGTTCTATGCGTAGACGCAAAAGTTTGTGAATTAGCATTTTTAATACTATACTCCTTCCGGGTCTCAAAGTGAAACCGCAGTGACCCATTTTAATGAGTATGCCATCTTTTTCAGAAACCTTTATTTTTTCTACCAGTTTTCTTAGTGTTACGTCGAAAATGTTTGTGTCTGCCATTGTTTCTTGTGGAATTGGCCATAAGAGTGTACCGATTTAGAAGTGCCCATGAGTTAAAAAAATGACATCTGGGACGTCGACCGTAGATATTCTTTCTCAGGGGAATTGTCTTTGTTTCATTTGGATCAAGAGTTGGGTAGATTTTTTTAATTCGACTACGGTGGGGGCTTCTCAATTGCTTGCAATCCTCTTTCGGCATTTATTAGTGAATCTTACCAAATAGACCATAATCGATTTGATGATATTGAAATTTCAGTGGCTCATATATAAATTATGAAGGGTATTGCTTGATGTAACTGCAGTGGCAATCACTACGTCTTGCTTCAGCTACATTTGATCTGGCGTTAATACCATTGGTGTACATTGTTCCATAAATTGTGCATGATAAAATGGTTAATCGGATTTCAGGATAATTTGACATAACGCCCCAACCTAGGACTATCATGGAATCCGGCCAATAGTAAGTTGGTATTTCATCGAACTTCATCTCTTGGTTTACTTTGTTCACTATTCACAAGTAAACTGGCTCTATTTAACTCTAGCCTTGGCAACGTTTGTAATTTGGGTGCCGGTCAAACAACTTACCTTACAAAAGTAAAGTTAAATCAAAGTTTAATCCACCTTGGAATTGTGATCTTCTCTAAGTTGGGAAACAGGAAAAGAGACATTATTTTAGTGGCAGGTTACGCTGGAGGTTTACAGGGGTATGCATTTAGATTTTGGAGAGTCGTCCTAATGAGTTCAAATAAAAACTTTCTTTTGAACATAATTCCATTTTTATCGTTGCGGTTGACCTTGAATTCAAAGGTATCTGTTACAGGTTTCCAAAGCAATTCTAATACTTTCACTGAATCGTCATTAAATCCGAGTTTGAATCGATAGCTACTATGGATTGAGGATAGTTAGAGGTAAATTTTCTCAGATTAAATCTTTCGGTTTTTAGTGTATTGATCAGTTTGGGTTGCGAACCTTCAAATTTTTCTAGTTAGGTAACAACCTGATAATAAGTCATCACGTAAATGTCACTCTTTGATATTGACTAGATAAGGTGCAAATGACATTCTGTATATAGACATCAGATCATCTTGTAATTTGGGACGCATGAGTTGTATTTGATTGAATAGTATGCTTCTTTGAAAAGGAATGTATCTCAAACAACTGGCTGTCGGTGACTAGATGAATAATTCTGCTGATAATATGCTTCACAAAGCATTTCTGCTTCTGTCATAAATTTCAGTGGTTGTATTTCTTTTAACTGGTCAGAATCTGGGACCACAGGATGCTATGTAGGTGGTTTGTCATTTAAAATATTCCCAAATATAAGTCTTCCTAGCTCGGTTTGATGGACGATTGCTTCGCATTGATTCCCTTTTACAACTTGGTTAAAGTTCACAGGAAGTGGCAGCTCCCTTGCTAGCTGTTTCGCTCTTTGCAAATATTTTGAAAAGTAATTAGCATTTACGAAAAACGATTAAAATCAAAAATTTAAATTTCATACAAAAAGAGTTCGGTTCATTTTTTAAATTTCGCCCGAAAATACGTATTTTGTTATAAAAAAAACTATTTCACCAAAATTCGACATCTCTGCAGTCCAACGGATTGACAGAGGTCTTTCTTCGATTGGTTATACCGCACAGAACATTCTGAACTAGATTCTTTTGCGAATATGCCTTTCAGCTGGGTTGTCTTAGAGTTAGCGGTGTCCCTCAGGTTGGAGTTTGGAGCATGAACCTGTAAATGTCTGCGTCAAACGTATTTGTATTTGATTCCGTATTTTAAGATTGCTCCTACGGTATATGATCGACGAAGGCCACACAGAATGTCCTGTTTGTCATTTGCACAGAATATCATCCAGGAACTGGAAAGGACTCCGCTTGATCTCTTCCATTTATTTAACTTTTACTTCCTTTAGTAAGAAAGCATGAATTGAATTGTTCGGAAACTACTGTGGGATGTGGCAACTCAATCATTCGCAAAATTCAACGAATACGGCAAAAAAATACGGGACTTTCAACCGTGCGACATACATTTAATTCGATAATTAATTGACCAATATAAATTAAAATAAATCAACTTCCATAATTGAACGCGCATGAGCGCACGACATCAACTGGCCACGTACACACACATTTCAATACAATGTTGAAAACTTAAGAAAAGAAAAAATTAATATATAAAATGGAGTGCGGCGTGTCTTTTTCTGCGGGCGCAATTTTCCATTTGGTTTTTGAGTTTTGTTTAACCACGACGTGCAATTTGGTATTGGCGCGATATAACTTGCGTGATGCACGCAAAATTAAATAAAATTGTGTTTATTAATAAAATTGAGTGGTCATAGACGAATAAACGTAAAAAGGTCTACGATCTCTTGCCTTGAATACCAAAAACCAAGGAGGTGGGTGAATTACTCAAGTGGCTCGTTTGGAGGAGCAGAATAACTTTAGAACTGGATTACATTAGATCAGATAGCAGCCTTGCTGCTGTCAAGGCGATTGGTTTAAATTCATGTATATATGCGATAAAAGTTTCTGGACCCCTACCAGTAATGTGGACATCATCGATTTTTCATGAGGCCAACCTTTGCCTAGTTTTCCAGTATTTATAGCATCTCACTGGGCTTACTATTTCACGAATACTTATATAAAGAATCTGCCAACCTCATCCATTTTTTGTTCTACGGCTTTTAGTAGTTTAACAACCGCCATGTGCGTTCCTCTGTGCGCAGGTCTAAATCTGGTCACAATATCCTTATCGAGGTTATCCACGTTTTTCAATGTCTTTAATCATTGCGAAAGAGACTTCCTCCTTCGTGTGAGCTCATCGATAGCCCAAACCTCCGTAATACTCCAGTTGGGAACGGCAAGAGCCTTATCCTCTGGTTTACCCTCGAGTTACGCCTCAACATTACCGCGCATCGAAAATAGGTTGGTACTACTGTTTGACGACCTCTGCATTTGCAGCAAGAAGTACCGGGATTTGATTTTTTATTTTCAAAATCTCTGTGCAGGAAGATGTACTTTTAGTTTTGTTGTTGATGAACTTGTGGGGGGCTTGCATGCAGTCGCCATTCCATTTTTCTGTACTTTCTCAACTTTTTTCATTTCCTTTTTAATTACCTTGGGAACGACAATCTGATTGCGTTTTTCCGTTGGTTGAAGTTTCCTGATTAAAACTTTCTGTCAACTCGTTCTGAAACCTTGTCTTCAGTTTGGAGGAAGACGGCTATACCTCCCACTGGATTGAAAATGGTGGCTTGAGATTGGTGAAATGGTTTCTGAACTGGACAGTGCCATAATATTAGTAAACGACAATGACACTTGTCGGTGCAACTACCTTTTGAAAACGTATTTTTATTTCCTTCTTTCGCCTGCTTTTGCACTCCCTAAACTCACGGTACATAGGAATTTTTTCCTAAATTTCACAAAACAAGGTCAAACTCACTGTAAAAACCAAGGTCTACCCTTGTTGGTTGAAAATTTAATCTTTAAATTTGTCGTTTTTTGTAAATGTTAAACTTTGCAACATCATTGCAAAAATTGAAAAATATTCGTAAGGATCTTCCAATTAGTGGAAAGTTTTATTAAGAACAATTAAGCCGCCTTGCAACAAATTTGCAACAATACAGGTTCAGATCAGTTTTCCAAAATTTAAGCGGAAACGGCAATTTTTCTTTGAAAAACTGTTTTTCAACAAAAATTTGGCCCCGTACAGGCCATACGGATTGATTGATATGGAAATCCGGAAGTGAAAGCTTCCACGGGAGATTTTTAATTTTTTGCAAATTATTTAAATTAAATTAAAAAGTATATAGCATTTACGAAAAACGATTAAAAAGAAAAGGATTGTGCCTAAATTAAGTTCGAAATATATTTGATTCAGACCATTTTTAAATTTACCGGAAATGACGAATTTTGATAAAATAAAAAATCTCTATTTCACCAAAGTTCACACAGTTCAGGTGGATTGACTATTCGGAAAAAACTTCATAGTTTTCCCATTAATTGGGAGGTCCTTGCAAAATTCGGTGAAAATTTGTGTAACAGAATTATGGCAGCTTCAGTGGGAGCTTTTTTAATTTTTGTAATGATGTGGAAAAGTTTAACATTCAAAAGAACCGACAAAGAATTAAAAGTTTAAACTTGAAGATTAAATTTTCAACCAACAATCGTTGCCATTGGAATGACGCTGAACTTCTTTAGTGCACTGCTCCTTTCTTTAGAGTTTTCATTTACCGCAACTTCCTTCTTAGGTCTTGACTAGGGCCTAATTGGGCTATAGACATTTTGATCGGTTTCATTGTTGATGTCTAAACCTCTATAGGGATGCCAGTATCTATTGTTAGGCACAACTTCAGTTTTGTTAATAGCTTCTTGCCTCCCGCCAGTCTCGTAGAGGTCAGATATGGTCACTAGCTCTCGGCTCCATCGTAGTTCATCATTTCAGACTATTTCTTACCTGAAGCGATTATATTTATATTATGTGTCAAATAAGATCGTCATAATTTACTTAAACATTCTAACATCTTGTAAAAACTCGTTATTCATCAACATGTCAAACCGCAAAAAAAAAAAAATTTAATAAACCCATTAGGGATAATGTTTCTATTAGCACTGTGCTTAATATTTCGTACGAAGCAAACATATTTATTATCAGAACGTGTTGCGCCCTACGTGTATAAATATTACAAGTTAAACATCAGTTTTCAATTTTCCACCGTAAAAAATTCTAAGTACATTATATTGTATACATCAATATTCATTGTAAGGTGCTTTAATATTGGATTGATTTGATTTAAGCTTTTATACATTTTGAATCAAACATATGATGATTTCCCAATTGCACCCCTACTATCAAATTTCGTGTGTTCTAAACAGTTTTGTTTCATTGCGAGATTGCTGATTAAAAATAAATTGGCAACGAATGCCGACTATATCTACCATAGACTCCAAATCGGATGAAAGGGTATGAAAAACATATTCACCATGGAAATTAAATTGCGCAACTTTCCTTCATCACAAACCGTATGTTACCTTTTGTGAGATATAAAAATATAAATTTTTATACAAAAACAAAATTAAAATTAAGCTTTCAATATTGTGGTTGAAACTTAAAACGATTTAGAATGAAAAAGGTTTTCCAATTTGTGGGAAACGCAAATAATAAATGAAGGTAGGGTTCGTCCACTAATTGATGTTAAAAATTCAATATGGATTAAAGTCTTTATTACACGAACATTTTATTGTTCTGTTTTTCATTTCATAAAAGTGTCAACACTTTCGTATAAAATCAAGCCTTTCTTTTTCTTTTGTTGGTTCAATCAAGACTTGTTGATTTTCGTTTCACTTTACCGGAAAAACTTTGAGACCGCACATTATTTGTATACCATTATTGATATTTAATTTAGCTGTATGAGAGTGTTTTGTATATAATGTGGATATATTTAATTTTGGGCAATTTTGGTAAATATTTACCGTTCAAAGGATTATAGGAAAAGGCGAAACGTTTGATATGAATGCCATTCTATTTTATTCGTAACTCCACTGAAAAAAATCTCTCTAGGCTTATGAAAATACCAAAATGAAATTTAGGTTAAATAATCCATAATTTAAAACTATAAACTATTTTCGTCGAAATGTTGTAAGAAATGCCATGATAATAGGAAAAAACATTAAATCAAGGATAATGAACTAAACCCTAAAGTAAGCTTTCTGCGGCAAATTTAAGGAATATTTTACATATCATTTAGACAAATAGGGAACCATTATTAATGTTTTTACAGCATAGAAATGTTAAAAAATTGAGTATAAAATTGATGTTAGAGTTTCAAAATATTTATACATTAAACATCATTATTGCGTTTTTTTTATGAAATTTGAATATTTCTAACGGTTTATTTTACAATTTTCTTGTGTTTTTATGAGGTTATTCTAGTTTAGTACTCTTATAACTACTGGTGACTCTGCTCGTAATATTTGTAACAAAAAAAATATCAAAAAATAAAATTAGTTAAAACAGATTGAATCATAACAGTTGTGACAGTGATGCCACACTTTAATTCTTTCAGCGTGATTCTTTCCTTGTTTCTTTCCCCTTCACGCATAAACTAATTTTTTGGCGGGAAATTTTTGATTCTTTTTTTAGCAATATTTTTTTTTGATTCAACTGATTCTCGCACTACTACAAATATAAATATTTCAAGGATATTTTGCGTATTTGTCGTTTTTGGATTAATTTTAGTTTAATGTTTGCTTCGAGTGAAAAAAATATATTTTTTCAACCAAGGGAGCAGTTTTCGCAACAAATAATAAAAAATTTTTACTATACGAATAAACAAAAAACATAATTTTACGAATTTTACGCACATACATAAAAAAAGAAATGAAGGACGATTGATTTTTTGAAATCAGAGAATCCGGACGAAAGAATTTAAGTGTGACGAGGCCCATTGTGTTTCAATCCAATTTGAAGTATTTTTCGATTTTTCGAATGGTATGTACTACAAATTTTGAGTGCAATTTAGTGATACAAAGGTGAATTAGTTATAATACTTTTGTAAGTTAACATAACATAGCAATTATTATTACGCTAATTTTCAATATTACTTGCAGCATGTTTAATATAATATATCTACGGTCAGTTATCTGTATGTTATTATAATTATTTATTGATTTTTTGGCTTCTTTATAGACTATTTAATTATAATGTTTTAATTACAATGAAACATTAATTATCTTGTACCAATATTTCGACCTTTCGGGTCATCATCAGGGTACGCGAATTATTTATTAAATCCTAAAAAAACAATTTTATCATACAATTCATTTTTGTCCCCATTTTTCGTAACATTAGAATAATTTACTAGGGTAATAACTTACATAAATATTCTATATAACATCACTCACACATTATTCTATGGCTAATTTTTACAATTATTGTCCGATAGTTATTATTAATTAAAAATTTACGTTACATATATATATATATATATATATATATATAAATTTATGCATTATTAATATTTTGCTAATATTTTAGAGTTTTGCGATTTTTCCCGCTCTCTAAATAATACTTTAATATTGCTGTGTTGTTATTATTATTACATGCATATGAAACAAAAATAAAATTAAGAATAAACCTATATCAGTCCTTTTTTAATTAAGATAAACGCAACCTAATTTATCGACTACGTATCATATTTAATACAACCAATTCTTCTCCATAGAGGGCGCTAAATGAAATTCAACTTGTTCTTTAACTACCTTATCATAATTATTACCAAACAAAACGATGTCATCCAAATCAAAATGGCTACAAATTCTATAATATGCATTCAACAATTTAGATTTTAATTTTTGCGTAATTAAATGTATATTATTATTATGCTTCATTGTGATTTGTTAAATATGTGTTATTGCTATTGTTATGTGATAATTGTTTTGTTGGAATTATGATTAGTGATGTACCGTTGACCCATTTTTCGTAGATTTGATAATCCCTATGTAGTGTTTTTGTAATTTGTTGCAGTCTGTTTTGAAATTAATAGATTCTGGTTCCAGTGTTATATGGGCCATTTCTTTAAACCACCTTTTTGTATGTTTTTGTTCATAATCTAAGACCGTGGCATTGTCAAAATCAAAACCTCTATTGCAAACTGTTGAATGTCGTGCTAGTGCTGTTCCAGTCAGTGGTTGACGTTGTTTTTTGGCACGCCTAACATCTCCTCTATGTTGCTCCACTCTTGTATTCAGTGTTTTTGATGTCTCTCCCACATATGTTTTCCCGCATTTACACTTAATTTTATAAATAAGTCCGTTTTTCTTTTCCACAGGAATTTTGTCTTTTAGCGGAGTGAAGACTTTCTTCAGCTTATTAGGAATTTTATCCGCTATTAATGTTTGACGGTGAAATGAAACATAAGTGGTCTTAAGTTTTTCCGACAGGTGTGGGATGTACGGTAGAGAACCAAACACGATCTTGTTTTGTTCTGTCGAGTTTGTAGGATTCGTCTGCTTACGTTTGAATGTGTATAGAATTTTGGTTATTAATTTATTCGTTAGTTTAATTGGATAATTATTCTTTTTCAGTATGCTGGTGATTAAGGTTATATTTTTCTTTCTGTATGTCCTGTCACTTAAATGTAGTACTCTCCTAATAAATGAAAACGCAACAATATATTTCATTTTATATGGGTGATTTGATATAAAATTGAGTAATCTATTAGATGAAGTGTCTTTACTGTACCAATCAGTCACAATTTTATTGTTAAATCGCATCAATTTCATATCCAAATATGGTAGTGAACCTTCTTTTTCAGTTTCCGTGGTAAATTGGATTTTTTCATGAAAAGATTCCAATACTGTCTTGGTTCCATCTATTAGGTGTGCTGGCATTGCTAATAGTAAGTCATCTACGTATTTGAATATAATTGTCGGTTTTCGGTCTAGTTCAGCAATTTTTTCTTTCAGTAGTTTCTCTAATACTATATCCGCGAGAATAGGCGACAAACAATTACCCATTGCTAAACCATACTTTTGTTTGAAAAATTGATTATTAAACTGAAAGTAATTATTGTCAACCACACACACTTCGAACATAGTCAGAAACTCACTTAAGGTAATCTTGGTAATGTCTTCAAGTTCTGCCCATCGTTCAATTATTGTTGTTCTTGCTATGTCTACTGGGATATTGGTGAATAGTGATTTCACATCAAACGATACTAATACGTCATCAGGCTGTAACTGTACTTTGTCTAGAATTTCTTTCAGTTGGTATGAGTTCTGTATGTTAAAGGTACTATTGCTAGTTAACGGCTTTAATAGTTCTCCACAGAATTTAGAAAGAAAATATGCCGGCGAATTTATTGTTGATACAATAGGGCGTAATGGGATATTAGGCTTGTGGATTTTAGGTTGACCATAAATTCGAGATGCTATTGGTGAAATTACTTTTAGCGCTAGTTTTTTGGTACGAGTGATAATGCCTTTCGTAAATAATTCATCTACAATAGCATTCACTCTCTTGGTAACCTGCTTTGTCGGGTCATCTAACATCGACGTGTATGTTTCACTATTCATTAACAAGTCGTTCATTTTGGAAATGTAATCATTTTTAGTTATTAATACGGTTTTATTACCTTTATCACTTTTTGTTATGTACGAGGGTATATCAAAAAGTCTTGCAATATCATATGAAAAAAAAGAGTGAGTGAGACAACAATATATTTTTCAAAACCATTTTTTGTCGCGATGAAACTTCTAGAAGAACATTTCGATGTAAATTTTACAGTTCGTTTGTTTTTGTCAATTTAGTAACACGTGTTTTGAATTTTTCTTAAAATGAATGAAATTGAATATCGCGCCATTATTAAATTTTTCTGTAAAGATGGACGAAATGCAATTTATATATTCAACTATATATCAAAAGTTTACGGCGAATCTGCACCATCATATGCCACAGTAACAAGGTGGGTAAAATTATTCAAAAGTGGTCGGGAGTCATTAGTAGACGACAACCCCTCGGGTCGGCCAGCAGATGCTATTAGCCATGAAAACGTAATTTTGGCCGAATCTATTGTATTGGAGGACCGGCGTATTTCTGTTCCAGGGTTAGCGTCGAGACTTTCCCTTTCAAACGGTACCACATATACTATATTACATGACCACCTTCACATGTCGAAAGTAAGTGCGCGATGGGTTCCCCGTTTGTTGAATGCAGAACAAAAAAAAATGCGTGTTCAAACTTCAAAGGCGATTTTAGATATGTACAAAGAAGATCCAGAAAATTTCTTGGATAACATAATAACAGGCGATGAAACATGGCTTCATCACTGGGATCCGGAATCCAAACAAGAATCGATGCAATGGATTAAACGTAGTGAACCACCACCAAAGAAATTCAGAACTCAACCGTCTGCTGTTAAGGTTTTGGCAACAATTTTTTGGGATTCTGAAGGAATTTTGATAATCGATTATATGCCACCGAAAACCACAATCATAGGCATATATTACGCAGAGGTTTTCCGAAAATTGAAAAAAGCGATCCGGGAAAAACGGCCAAGGAAAGTTAGGAAAAAAATCTTGCTTCTTCACGACAATGCACCAGTGCACAAGGTTAATATTGCTCAAGCTGCATTAAAAGACTGCGGCTTCGTGGAAATTCCGCATCCACCGTACAATCTAGACTTGGCACCCAGTGACTAGTTTCTGTTTCCCAATTTGAAAAAAATACTAGGGGGCCGGAAATTTTCCAGTGACTATGAAGTACAGTCTGTTGTAAATTAATATTTTATGGAGCAAAAGAAATCTTTTTTTTTAGAGGGTTTAGGCAAGTTAATTGATCGATATGACAAATGTATAAACCTTAAAGGAGATGATGTCGAAAAATAAAAATATGGCTGTCTCACTCACTCTTTTTTTTCATATGATATTGCAAGACTTTTTGATTTGCCCTCGTATATGTCTGGGTTATTTTTTATAAATCGCATAAGATTATTCTTTTCATTCAACATTTCAATAGAGGTTTTGATTTTGACAATGTCACGGTCTTAGATTATGAACAAAAACATACAAAAAGGTGGTTTAAAGAAATGTCCCATATAACACTGGAACCAGAATCTATTAATTTCAAAACAGACTGCAACAAATTACAAAAACACTACATAGGGATTATCAAATCTACGAAAAATGGGTCAACGGTACATCACTAATCATAATTCCAACAAAACAATTATCACTTAACAATAGCAATAACACATATTTAACAAATCACAATGAAGCATAATAATAATATACATTTAATTACGCAAAAATTAAAATCTAAATTGTTGAATGCATATTATAGAATTTGTAGCCATTTTGATTTGGATGACATCGTTTTGTTTGGTAATAATTATGATAAGGTAGTTAAAGAACAAGTTGAATTTCATTTAGCGCCCTCTATGGAGAAGAATTGGTTGTATTAAATATGATACGTAGTCGATAAATTAGGTTGCGTTTATCTTAATTAAAAAAGGACTGATATAGGTTTATTCTTATTTTTATTTTTGTTTCATATGCATGTAATAATAATAACAACACAGCAATATTAAAGTATTATTTAGAGAGCGGGAAAAATCGCAAAACTCTAAAATATTAGCAAAATATTAATAATGCATAAATTTATATATATATATATATATATATATATATATATATATATATATATATATATATATATATATATATGTAACGTAAATTTTTAATTAATAATAACTATCGGACAATAATTGTAAAAATTAGCCATAGAATAATGTGTGAGTGATGTTATATAGAATATTTATGTTAAGTTATTACCCTAGTAAATTATTCTAATGTTACGAAAAATGGGGACAAAAATGAATTGTATGATAAAATTGTTTCTTTAGGATTTAATAAATAATTCGCGTACCCTGATGATGACCCGAAAGGTCGAAATATTGGTACAAGATAATTAATGTTTCATTGTAATTAAAACATTATAATTAAATAGTCTATAAAGAAGCCAAAAAATCAATAAATAATATTAACAAAAGACTATATAAGCAACAAGAAGTTATGTATGTTATTATAATATTTTCAATTCCTTCTTGTGCTTACTTTATCGCAACCATTGAATGGGAGAATCCCCGGAATCGCAACCATTGAAAGGGAGAATCCCCCTCCCGAATTGGAGTTACTTTTTAACGAATGGAATCTTCTTCATATGAAAGACAAATTTGCTGGTATGTATTTGTAATCATTTCAAATTACTTAATGGTATATTTAGCATTTATCAAACATTTAAATTTTTAATTTGAACACATTCATAGCAAGTGGATACGATCAAGTTGAGGATTTTAAAATTTTATCGGAATCTGACAACGATGCAATGCTTGTTAGAACAACAACCAACTTCACGTTTCGTAAGTATAGCATTTTATAATTTTTGTTCTTAACTCGTACATATACAAGAATAAAATTACTTTTCGAAATATTGCACGATTTGAGTAAATTTTTGGACACAGACCGTGGTCAAAAATTTTGGAAATGTTTCAATAGTGTAAACCCACGTTAATTGGGAGAATATCAAAGAAAACTCTTAATAGATTCCGTCTTAGAACACCATTATATGGCTAATGAAAAAATGTCATATATGATGATTTTGAAAGAATTTCAATTGATATAGCGCAGTAACGTTTCTTGGTGAAAACAAGGTAAGCACTCAACAAGCTTATAATTATTTGATTTTCCCGTTTATTGTGAGCATTTGTAGAGAAAGCAAAAATAAATGAATCAGTCCGAATTCTGAATCAGACTCGTAAATTTAAATGTTTCTACAAATTTATTTTATTTTTGTTTTTGAAGCACAACCTAATTATCAAAACATAAATTGTCTCGTCCCAAAATCAACTTCAATTAAGATTTTTAGCCCTTTTGAAGCCTCTAACATCTATATTGGGGCTAAAAGCTTATATATTATATTCTCCGAACAGAACTAATATCATCGTATACAAGCGAAGACCAACTGAGCGATTATATAATAAATACCGAAATGAAGCGCCTCGTCTTACCAAATTGGATACTTCAGTACTTTCAAAAGGTTGAAAAAAAGCACGGAAGTAAATTATATTGGTTACTATCTCTAAATTTTAAATATAATTAAGTAGAGTAGTATAATACAGTTATAATAACGCTCGAAAAGTTCAGTAATAGTTGATGGCAGGAAGTATTTTCTTGCTTATATTATCCGCGCAGCCATTTACATTTTCAATTTTTAATACTTTTTATTTTTTAAGGATTATCTATATGCAATTCTTAAGGACATAGAAAATAATAAAACCATTACATATTCGAAAGATATTCAGAGATTTCCATTTAGTTATGATTATTACTTTAGAATCATCCTCAAATAGTGATCAGGATGAAACATACAAAAAAACAAAGAATGGCTTAATCGTATGGACACACCTTGGACCACTGTAGAGATGAAATTTAAGGAAACTTTCATGAGTAGGCAGAAGGATTTGGCGAACAAAAAAACAAATAATTCCAAATTTTATAAAGACTGGCTAATATATGTCCATCCTGACGCTTATTAGTAATAAAATAACAATATACTCGAATTCTATCTTTTAATCAAAATTCTTCAATTTAGATTGAATTAGAATTTGAATCGTTATATCCTGGCCAATTTTAAAAGTAAAAATAAAAAACAAATTTATGGCCCATGAATTTGATTCTGTGTCGAACAATAGTGGTAAGTACGGAGTTACTTAAAGAAAATTTAAAAGGTCATAAATTATTTTAATTATTTTTGTGTCAAGTATTTATAGAAAAAAAATCAGAACCAAAAAAATAAACGGTTCATATGATTTTTTTTTTATTTGTAATTTTAATTTCGCGTCTTGATTTACAAATCGTATAATAATTTAGCGTCCAGATTACATATTATAATATACATACAGATACATATACACATATACACCAGTTAACTATTAACTTAATACATACTCAGCTTACTAATATGTTAAAAAAATTTAATTCTTTTCAGAGTCTAAACCGTTTACTATTTTGAAAGCACTTCATCATATTTTAAAGTCCACGAGCCGAGCAACGAGGAAAACTGATAAGAAAGTATGAAAAATACCCATACAAAACTCAATTGACTCGTTTTTTATGAAAGTGGGACAAATTAGCAATTTAAGACGTGTTATCAAAAAAAAAAAAAACAACAACTTATTTTGAATATGGAATGAATGAACTTACAACTATTTATGTTATTATTGGGAGAAATAGAATATACCACCTGATGACGAGATATTTTATAAAAACTATACTGCATTTAAAATACACTTTGCTTTCAATTTAAATTAATTGGTAGAACCGTATAAAGTGTGGTTATTCTTACAAAAACAGGTTTAACCCGATTTAACGAATCTCCGATTAGACGATACCCGATTTTGCCACATCCAATTGTACAAAAGAAAAGTATCCGATTTTACGAAAACTAAAAAAACTTGAAAATTTATTGCGTGTCAAGTCACCGTGAGTTACATCAGATCCCCTCAGAATAGCAGAGTTTATGGTGACAACTGATAAACAGCACATTCAGCACTGCATTTTAAACGAATCCTAACAAGGAAAAAATGCTTCTAAAGCACGGGAATAAATTTGTAGTGTTTTTGGTGCCAATGGTGTGGCTTATGAAACGTGTAATTATTTGTACAAACGTTTTAGAAGTGGTTTTTTCGATCTTAGTGACCAGCCGCGCCCTAGACAACCACGAAAGTTTGAAGATGAAGAATTGCAAGGTCTACTGGATGGAGACTCAACGTAAATGCAACAAGAGCTTGTAGTTTGGCTAGGAGTCACCCACACAGCTATTTCCAAGCGTTTGCACCGAATGGGAAAAATTCAAAAACTTGAAAGATGGGTTCCACATGTGTTGATCGAGCAATTCCTAGGTCAACGTATGGTGGTCCAACCACGTGCCTTTCACTGCTTGCTCGGCAATAAAAAAAAGGACTAGAAAGTATATTTTTTATGAGAACCCCAAACGCAAAAAATCGTGGATAGATCCCGAGAAATCCAGTACGGCGACGCCGAAACAGAACATCCATTTAAAGCAGGTTCTCCTGTTTACTGTTGGGACATGAAGGATGTGCTTTATTATGAGCTCCTGGAAACTGGTCAGACCGCAGATGGTGACTATGGCTTATTTCATTTTTCATCTTCAGAAAACTACTCAAAGACTCCAAGACTGGGTAATAAGTGCACATCTAAACACTGCGAAACTCAAACTGATATTGACATCAAATCAACATACAACAAATCAATCATCTCCTCATTGAAATTTAAGCTTATGTTAACAAGAAGCATAAGTAACAACCACCAAGAAGATTATATAAACGGATATGAGTTTGTTAAAAATATCCCATCTGAAAAATTCATGCATACCGAACCACAGATTTCAACCTGGCTAAATGGCAAACACTTAATAAAATCATCTATTTTTATTTGTGTTGCTTTTGAAGAAAAATTGGATAATTGCAATCTTAAAAAATATCTATCCCGAAATGGACTTATACTACATAACTTCTACATTAAATCAGTTAATGAAGTTACAAAAGTTTATAAAATCGGAGGTACGAGGGCAAATCAAAAAGTCTTGCAATATCATATGAAAAAAAAGAGTGAGAGAGACAGCAATATTTTTATTTTTCGACATAATCTCCTTTAAGGTTTATACATTTGTCACATCGATCAATTAACTTACCTAAACCCTCTAAAAAAAAAGATTTCTTTTGCTCCATAAAATATTCATTTACAACAGACTGTACTTCATAGTCACTGGAAAATTTCCGGCCCCTTAGTGTTTTTTTCAAATTGGGAAAGAGAAGTAGTCACTGGGTGCCAAGTCTAGACTGTACGGTGGATGCGGAATTTCCACGAAGCCGCAGTCCTTTAATGCAGCTTGAGCAATATTAGCCTTGCGCACTGGTGTATTGTCGTGAAGAAGCAAGATTTTTTTCCTAACTTTCCTTGGCCGTTTTTCCCGGATCGCTTTTTTCAATTTTCGCAAAACCTCTGCGTAATATATGCCTGTGATTGTGGTTTTCGGTGGCATATAATCGATTATCAAAATTCCTTCAGCATCCCAAAAAATTGTTGCCAAAACCTTACCAGCAGACGGTTGAGTTTTGAATTTCTTTGGTGGTGGTTCACTACGTTTAATCCATTGCATCGATTCTTGTTTGGATTCCAGATCCCAGTGATGAAGCCATGTTTCATCGCCTGTTATTATGTTACCCAAGAAATTTTCTGGATCTGCTTTGTACATATCTAAAATCGCCTTTGAAGTTTAAACACGCATTTTTTTTTGTTCAGCATTCAACAAACGGGGAACCCATCGCGCACTTACTTTCGACATGTGAAGGTGGTCATGTAATATAGTATATGTGGTACCGTATGAAAGAGAAAGTCTCCACGCTAACCGCGGAACAGAAATACGCCGGTCCTCCAATACAATAGAATCAGCCAAAATTACGTTTTCATGGCTAATAGCATCTGCTGGCCGACCCGAGCGGTTATCGTCTTATAATGACTCCCAACCACTTTTGAATAATTTTACCCACTTTGTTACTGTGGCATATGATGGTGCAGATTCGCCGTAAACTTTTGATATATAGTTGAATATATAAATTGCATTTCGTCCATCTTTATAGAAAAATTTAGTAACGGCGCGATATTCAATTTCATTCATTTTAAGAAAAATTCAAAACACATGTTACTAAATTGACAAAAACAAACGAACCGTAAAATTTACATCGAAATGTTCTTCTAGAAGTTTCATCGTGACAAAAAATGGTTTTGAAAAATATATTGTTGTCTCACTCACTCGTTTTTTTCATATGATATTGCAAGACTTTTTGATATACCCTCGTAACTACGTTATTGTAGTTACTCATCAATCTAAAACTGATTGCAGTGATCTAATCTACGCTTTAGAAACTTTAACATCCTACTTGCAGCATCGAAAAAATGAGCCTTTCATAATTACCTTGGATGTTAGCCATCATGTCTACAAGGTTTTGCCAGTGTTGGATTATGTTACAAACTCTCCATTTAACAACATCAAATGGGTTTTAAATATTCCTTTCAATATGTCACTGCAGTATGAGAGAATGTTATCTTCCCGTTGGATTACAGGTGATCCCTCGAAGTTCTCATATGGAAACTGTACGGATTTTCCATCCACATCTCCGACTTTTCACAAGGTGTTGTCTGCAGAGTCCAGCTATAAGAATTCGATCATAGAAATAATGTTTTACATGAAACACTCAAACAGCCTAATAAAAAGCCACTTAAAGGATCATTACATTAAGAACATAAATCTATTACCTTTCTCCGCTGCTTCCTTACGACAATTAAACATATTTATATTTGACAACGCTACCAAACAATATCTCGAAGAACCGAACACAAAACATCAGTTTGGCTTCGATGGGAATAATCTGGTGCAACTGTGTGAAGACACAAACACATTTATTACCCCAAACAGATACATTTTTTGTTCATCGGGTACGGTAATTATGTTAGATCATCAGACTTACAACTCGTTAAACAATATCTATCTTAAAACAAACATAAAGATGCCGGATATTACAAATATTCAAGGTGTACCTGGGTGTGGTAAATCAACATGGATTATAAACAACCATAATCTGGGCACTGATCTTGTTCTATGTGCTACAAAAGAAGGACTTGCAGATATAAAATTAAAGGTAACATCACGTTGCGAGCACAAAAACACTAACTTTAATAACATCAAATTAAACTACAAAACGATTGCCTCATACCTAATAAATGGTAACCGGACCTACGATACAGTTTTTGTTGATGAGTACATGATGGTGCATGCTGGATATATAGGACTTGTGGTTATCAAAAGTAAATGTTCTAAAATATATCTTCTAGGTGACAAAAATCAAATACCATATATTGACAGATTACATCATGTCAATATGAAATTTTCCGATGCAAGTGCTTTTGTAACAAAGACTGAATACTTGAATGTAACGTATCGATGCCCAGCTGATGTTACTTCTGCTCTCAAAGAATACTACCCTAACATCACTAGTATGAACACAGTGGAATGTTCCGCCGAATTTATAAACCTGCCACCAAATCTATCATCATTACCTGTGTTAGAGAACGCTTTCTATCTAACTTTTACCAGAGCTGATAAACAATTAATCTCTCAGCTTAAGATACCAGAAACCAGTAAAGTCTTGACGATCCATGAAGCACAAGGTTTAACCTCACCAAATGTAATATGTATAAGAACCAATTCTCAACCTCTTGAGCTGTTCGATAGTGTACCGCATGCCATAGTTGCAATCTCTAGACACACAAAAGCATTTAAATATTTTTCTCCGGTGGCCAATGATAGACTACACTCACTTTTAATGAAAGCTCGAACTTATACTATTACTCAAAAGGTAAATCAGCCCATAAAGTCCAAAAAAAGATCGGTATATGAGAAATGTGCAATTTACTATCAAAACGTAAACAAAATGGCATCAAAAGCATCTAAATTCTACAAATTCGTTTTAAAATCAAACTATCTTATTTATGTAATTTGTGAAACTTCATTAAAACCAGACATACGGAGCAGCGAATTTTTTGGCCATGACTACGTTGTTTATAGATGCGATCGGTCTCCTGAAACTAGTTCAAAGAAATCGGGTGGTGGCGTACTGATAGCAGTACATTCTAAACTCTGGAATGCTCCAGTAACTTTAGCCCCATCGAGAGTCGAACAGATCGGTGTAAAAATCAAAATCAACCAAACCAATCTAATCATCTACGCAGCATATATACCACCTCAATCAAATAGTGATCATTATGCAACTTGCATCGATGCGATTGATGAAGTTATTAATACAACAAACTCGTCAGATTTAGTTCTTGTGCTTGGTGATTTTAATCTTCCAAATATAACTTGGAACTTGGACCCAGAACTAAACTGTATTTTACCTTGCAATATAACAACAGATGCGGAATCTTTATTTGTGGACGCCATGCTTGGTTATAATTTGAACCAAATAAACACAATTGCTAATAATCGTGATAGATTATTGGATCTTGTCTTCAGCAACGACATTGACACCTTTAAAATTTCTGAATCCCTATTACCTTTTGTCATAAATGATGTTAATCACAAATCTTTGGATATTGTATTTGACTTAACTAAAATGGCGAGATCAGAACACCTACAACCAATGAAATACAACTTTAAAAAAAATAACCGTGTGGGGCTACAAAGTTACCTGGAACCCATCAACTGGCAAATAACTCTCAATTCCAATGATATAAACGAAAATGTGGACAAATTTAATGACATCATGCTTCAAGGCTTCGAAATGTATGTACCTATGTGCTGTAAACCACAAAATGCTCACCCTCATTGGTTTGATGATAGACTAGTTAACTTAAAAAATCGGAAGTCGAAAGCGTATGCCAAAATGTTGAAAAGCGGGTTAGAAGCGGACAAAACTACGTTTCTACAACATAGTAATGAATTTGAAATTTATTTCAAATCTAAATACAGGTCGTATCTTAATCAAATTCAAGACAAAATTAAAGTAAATCCAAAACAATTTTGGAAATACTTTAGGAATAAACGCGAAATTGAAGGATACCCTGCAAATATGACGTACAACAATACCTGCTCTTCAAACGCCAAAGATATAGCTAACATGTTCGCGTCGTTTTTTCAATCAGTCTATAGACCAAGCGTTACTAGTGGATTGTACGAACAACCCAGCAACAACAACACATCAATAACTACTCCTATTATTTTTGAGGACAACATTTTATCGGCTTTAAGGGGGTTTGGGGATGGTTGCGGTCTTGACGGTATTCCCTCCTCTATTCTGAAGGAGTACGCTGAAATTTTAACAATTCCATTATGTTATCTATTCAATCATTCCTTAAACACCGGCGTGTTTCCTGAAAAATGGAAAATTTCAAAAATTACTCCAATTTTTAAATCGGGTAAACGTGAGGATATCTCATGCTACAGAGGAATATCAACTACATCATCAATTCCAAAATTATTTGAGTTAGTATTATGCAACAGTTTTAAATCCACAATTGCACGTCATATATCAATAAACCAGCATGGGTTTATGCCTGGCCGATCCACATCGACTAATCTGGTTGAATTCACCAGTAAACTAATTAACGAGATAGAAAAACACCGTCAAGTTGATGTAGCGTACACGGATTTTAGTAAAGCATTTAATTCTATCTGTCATCATAAAGCACTCCAGAGTTTATTCAATTTTGGGTTTTCTCTCGATTACATAAATTGGTTTAAATCATATCTATCAAACCGGTGCCAATTTGTGATAATGGGAAATGAAAAATCAAACTGTATTAAAGTTACATCTGGTGTTCCCCAAGGATCACACCTCGGGCCTTGGATTTTTATTGTTTTCATAGACCGAATAACCGAGATAATCAAAAACTCAGACGTGCTCATATTTGCAGATGATGTGAAAATTTTTCGTACTATTAATGGATTGTTAGATACGGAGAAACTTCAAGAAGACTTAGATAGATTAAGTGAGTGGTGTGATCGGAACTCACTATACTTAAATATTAAGAAATGCAAAATCATGCCTTTCCATCGTAAACGAAATCCAATAATTACTTCATACAAAGTCAACAACGAAGTACTGCAAAGAGTCAATGAGGTTATAGACTTAGGTGTTACATTTGTCGAAAACGCCAGTTTCAATAGGCATATTGAAAATTGTATTGCGAAAGCGAATGCCATGTTCGGATTTGTTAAAAGATGGACAGGTGAATTTAAGGATATCCAAACCTTATGTTCACTCTATTTCGCTTATGTTCGATCTCAACTGGAATACGCTGTAACGGTCTGGAATCCATACTATGCTGTACACATAAAAAGAATTGAAAGCATTCAAAAGAAGTTCCTGATTTTTTTGTTAAAGAAAAGTGACTGGGATTACGACCACAACTTACCATTCCATGAAAATGTGGCTCGCTTACCTCCATACACAACAAGATGCACAGATTACAAAATATGCACGCTTGAAAATAGACGACTTCTCTTGGGAGCAGCTTTTATTGGTAACGTTTTGCTTGGTCACGTAGATTCAGCTTACATCTTGGAAAACATATCAATTCACGTGCCATGCAGAACATTTAGAAACCATAAATTTTTAGCACTTGATCACCATTCCACCAACTATGGAGAAAACAACCCAATTAATAGGATGTCTAAATCTTTCAACTTAATTGACGATGTATTTGACTTCAACTTATCAAAGGACAACTTTAAAAATATCCTTAAAGACTTTTTTCTAAATTTTTAATTGTTTAAACCAAAATTTGGTTTATATTTTTTTTTTATTCTGTTTTAAAGTTTTTTGTTGTTTTAATATAATTTTAACTATAACTGTAAATAATCTGAAATCATACATGTATATTACAAAATAGATTTCTTTAAATAAATAAATATGGAACGCTACGGTCGAAAATTGAACAAACTGAGCGAAGAACTGAATCAAAAAAGGCCATTTACTGGGAAGTAAGGAAGGAAGGAAGGCACAGGAAGCTAGCAAGTCATACTGCTGCATGACAACGCTCGACCTTATATGGCTCGAGTGACTCAGAAGATTCTATTGAACGTGGAATGGGAAGTTCTGCCACACGCGGATATTTACCAGACTTGGCCCCATCCGACTACTATTTGTTCCGAACAATGCAGCACGTCCTAGTGGATAAACAGTTCAAAAGGTCGTAGATGATTTTATCCCGTCGAAGGCTGCAACTTTCTTTCGCGATGACAAGTTTAAATTCGTTATCTATTTTTTAATGTAAAATAAATTTACTGAAAAATCTGTAAAAATTAAGTCGTACACCTAATATCATTTGTAACAACAACATTTGTAAGTGTGATTCTGGCTGATGGGGAGTAGGTGCAATCATGAAATTTAATCTGAATATTCATTTTACTAGTTTAAGTGATTTCATTAATAAAATGGGATTTCCAGAAATCACCCATAATATTTGTTCAGAAATTGATCTTTTGAAATTAGGGTTGTATTAAGGGTTTCTACGTTCCTAATTCTGTCTGATATGGAGTATGCCACCATTGATTTCTGGTCTTATCAGATTATATACATCTAGTCTAAACATTGTGACTAGAAAACTGACATTTTCTTACATAGTAGATCTACTTCAATAGACGTTGTACATATCGCATATAAATAGGCAGACATAGCCGTTCTAGGAAAAATTCTAATCATTTCTGGAGATTTTCAAAATGGGATTTCTGACGTGACTCACACGACATTTCTTAGATACTTCCTAGAAATTTAAGGTTCAAAAACCATTTTTAAAAAATATCTGATTTAACGAATGTCCGATTTTACGAAAGCAAAATTGTATGTACCTTTCGGTAAATCGGGTTAACACTGTATATTTTATTTGATTTCTGTAGCCATTCTATAATCATTTCAATTCAGATTACTTTTAATTTTTAAGCCATAATATAAATTAATTATTTGCTAAATAATATTAAAATTATATTAATAAAATAAACTGAAATGAATAAAATAGTACTTTTATTATTTATTTAACATACGAGTTATGTAAATCGACCTTAAATTAAGGGAACAATAATTTTTTCATCAGCCATAAATGTATAGTGTATTAACATAAAAACATGGATAAGGGCGCGTTTTGTTAAGGAAAAATTTTCTTAACCCATTCCCGCAAATGACGGCTATAGCCGTCACATTTTTGGTGATATATATATATGCAAATGACGGCTAAAGCCGTCCTGCATATTTTAATTAATAAAAAAGGAACATCATTCTTAGAAAGTGTACTAATGCATTATTTTGTTAATTATTCAGTAATACATCTAAGAAAAAAAGATGAAACATTCCAGCTAACATATCAATTGTTTTTTTGTGCGATTTTTCATGATTAGCAATTCGATATATTTCCGCCTACAGAAACAAATGGCGGCTATAGCCGTCCTATTATGTTCGCGCAAATGACGGCTATACCCGTCATTTGTCTATATATCACCAAAAAATCGGACGGCTATAGCCGTCATTTGTTTGTTTATTTGATTGTTTCTGTAGGCGGAAATATATAAAAAAAATGATGTGATGAGCAAATGACGGCTATAGCCGTCGAGAGTTTTCATGGGAAAACTGTGGGAAAATGTGATAATTTTCACTTCCAAACATATAAATGACGGTCAATTTCATATGGCAGTCATAAACAAATGAAAAACAAAGTGAGTTTCTGAGCACGGTCGTTAATTAAAAAGTGTGCGGCAATGGGTTAAACGAAGGAATATTCGTATATTCATTAAATTCATGTCACGTTTAATGTCCCTTTTACATAAAACATAGTTTAAGCTTTAAACGTATGATTATTAGACACAAGTTTAAGATTCATTTTGATACAATAATTTTAATTTGCAATTCATTGCAATAATGACGAAAATACACAAGTTGGATATCAAGTCAAAAAAAAACATTGGTATTAATTACAAAATCATCAAAAATAGGAATTTTTCAGTATCATGATAAATACATCGGAAGGCTATTAGTTTTTAACAATCGGAGTGAAAATTATAAATATACACTATGCGCCTCAAGTATTTATCTTTTCCAAAAGAATTGATAATCTTTTTAAATTTCGGAGGATAGTTATACAGAAATGCAGAACTGTATGCAGAACACCAAATTTAGTTTTGAATGTACGTAAACGAGAAAAAACACCTTTGATTTTTAAGTGAACGGTGAAGCTTAGCAGAATTTTGTTAAATCGATCAAAAATAATCATTTTAAAAAACCGCAGAGACAACTCTTTGTTGCAAACTTAAATTTTAAAGTTATATTAGAATCCTTTGTAGTTACAAGCTCCTCTCGAAGCTATCACTTCTGGCACTTTATGCCCACGATATACTGATGAGAGAAGAAGTATTTGTGTACCTGCTCCACCAACTAACGTCGGAAAACATACTGATTATGCTGGCGCACGAAGATGGGTGGAACGCCGTAAGCGAAACTGCCTGACGGAAATGGTAGAATTCATTGATTTTATGAATCATATTCTCCGTAGTCACTTCAAATTGATTGATTTGAAGGTTCCTTATCAAAGTGGAGTCCAGCTAGGCTTGAATTGGGTTCACTGACCCAATATCTGATTGTAGTAATCGAAGATGCATGGTACGTCGCATCCAACTTCGCACTTAAATTTCCTCACACGCCTTCCAATTAACAAAAAAACCAAATCGAATCTGGCTACCCGATGTTTTTGAAAACAAGCATAGCACTTTCGTTTTGACAGTTGCCATACAAAAGATGGCCACTGTTGTCTAGTTTTTCCAAATGAGGGCGAATCGTATTGTGGAGACGATGACGTATAGATTTTTGTAATGTCAACTTAAAAATTGCAACATTTTAGGATTGCCAAAGGAGTTGTGCCGAAATTCAAGCGAATGCGATGGCAGAGATATGCCTGAATCGTTGCTCCGACTTAGATGGCAATAGTTTTATGATCTTGTATTCGTTGTTTCCGACATCTACCAGTGTGACCAATCTCAATGAACCTATACAATGAGTGGTGCGTTTGGTTTACTTGTCAATATTACCAGTGTGTCGTTATGGGTTTTGTGTTACATTATTATTTGTAACCTTGTATTCATTCGATCGGGAAAGTGATTCTTGCGACGGGGTATCCGAGATACATTTTTCAAACAACCGTGTGTTGCATTTATGTGGTGTTGATTTGAGGACCAGCAGTCACTACTCAACCTTATTTTTAGGTTTTATCTGCCAGTCACTAGTGATGTTGTTATTCAAACTGATTAGTCGGCCATCTTGGTATGGAACCCCTTTCCGCGTACTCAATGAAAAATTCCATGTTGAATGCATTAGGAAACGTGTTGGTAACTGCAGCAGAGAAACTTTCGAATTTCAAAATGAAACTTTGCATACCGATAGCCCAATTTGTGCTAATTAGTACAGGATCGAAAAGAAAATACCAAATTTCGCCTGAAAGACGAAAAAAATAAAACCCAATTTCTAGAAAAAAACACAAATAATTTAAGCCTAATTTTAAAACTTTCCAAAATCGGCTACGCCGACGAAATTTATCCTTCTGATTTTCATAAATTTTCATTCATAAATTGAGGAAAAACAAACTAGCCCCTAAAAGATACTATATTAAACATACAAAATACAGAGGTGTACCGTTCAATAATATTTTTGTTGAACAACAAATTAAAAAATAGAAATAAAATATTCTAAATCCACAAACAAGCAATTAAGATATCATATTCCTATCAAGTATGACCATTGCCATCCGAAATATATAGTGGCTTAATTTTTGCTAATCCAGAATTGGGCCAATTCCATTGAACAACAACGACTGTAGCAATACTATCTGAATTGCTAATTTTTGGATTTTGTAATATTTTATTTCTATTTTTTAATTTGTTGTTCAACAAAAATATTATTGAACGGTATACCTCTGTATTTTGTATGATTAATATAGTATCTTTCAGGGGCTAGTTTGTTTTCCTCAATTATGAATGAAATTTATGAAAATCATATTTGTATGATAAGCAGTTTCGTCAGTGTAGCCGCTTTTGGAAATTTTTAAAATTAGGCTTAAATTATTTTTAGCCTTTTCTAGAAATTGTGTTTTAGTTTTTTCGTCTTTCAGGCGAAATTTAAAATTTTCTTTGTCCCGTTTTTCCGGCTTCGGAAATTTCAAAGTTTCCCTGCTGCAGTTATCCACACTTGAATGAGCTATGGTCCAACACACCAGCGACTTATGATCGTAGCTTTATTGATAAGCACTTGCTGTAAAATTGCAAGATGATTCTTAACAAGGAACTGGAATCGGCCAACCTCAACATCACTTAACACCAATTCGGATGGCGTCATCGCTCGATTTATGAGATTTGACAATCCTCAAACTTTTCGCATCGAAAATGATGCGTAAAGAAGAGAACTATTAGAGGTCCTACTCATTAGAGCGCAACCCAACGTTGATAATTTTAAAGTTGACAGTACTAGGATCATTTCGTCGTACACTACTTTTTTAAATACGGTACATTTCTCATATGGCAAAACGTCGAACGTCAAAAAACAAAATGGTTTATACTGTGAGTTATCACCAAACATTGTTTAATTGTTTATCTTATGTGGTGGTATTTTGACATTTATCTTTAGCTTATCCTGTTACGTATACGAATCCGCCGCCAGGCGCGGCAATGTTATAAAAGAGAATATCTGCTCTTTTGTACCTCAGTTTTCTACATGCTACACAATTATAATTAATTCTAAGATCTATTTTGAAAGTAGTTTTTAGATTTGGCTATACTGAGCGCTGCTCGTTCACTTCTTTAAAACAAATAAAATTTGGTGACTAGGGTTCCATTTGAGTTTTGGGTTGGAAAGTTACGAAATAAAATGGGAAATTAAGGAAGATCTATTGTTTAGAATTCGCTTCCGATACTGCGTCTAAATAGAAAATTTTGAAAAAATTTATTGTTTACAGTTCTCTCTCTAATTAACTTTTATCGTACATATACCTGTGGAAGATTTTGAGATGTAGGCGAGATACTATTCAAAAAGAACCAATATGGTAGTAAAACAAAAAAACTTATAGACCGAATTCTAAATGATAGATGTTGGTTGCGAAATGGGGGAATTTAGTCTAGCACGAACCGATTCCAGAACGAAAATTTCACCATTTTTTTACAAAAGCGGGATTCTGTCCACTTTAGAATCCTAAAGAAATCACCGAGTTTTGGCTAACATTAAAAATTTCCAAAATTCCTTCTACCGAGTTCTTCGACTTTGGAGGCCACCATTTCTGATAGTTAAACAAATAATTTTAAGATTTTATACTTTGAATGTTTGTATTTTATAGTTTGAATGTTTTCTGTTGTGCCTACTACAGTCAGGTGCAAAAATAAATTAAACATTTCCTCCTGTTATAAATAAATAACAACAGTATTTTAATTTTGTGATAGTGCTGCTTCTTGTGGTGAGCAGAGCGTTACTTCTTATTTTACGCTGGTAAATTTCCACTGTCTTAGTAGGTGCAACACAACACTTTAGTTTTATTTATGATGATTTCAGTAAACAGTAGAATTTTCAATATCAGTGTAAACAGGCATTCGGAAAATTGATGATGCTCAGATTTTAAGTTGGTGGCGTTATCAGTCGTTTAAAAAGGGGGGTACATCATGCGCAAACCTCTTTCAACTTGAACTTGTCTGGAGAACTTGTTTGGATAATATATAAAAGTAACAAACTTCCAACTTAGAAAAACTTTAAAATTATAAACTATGTCAAAGAGCCTAAAATTATGTGAAGATTTGCACGAAACAGCTAATTTTACCTGGAGCAAAAGAACACCATATTTAAATATCAGTTAAATTTTGGTCAGATCATAGAAATGTTACCTTGTGTGTACTATTTACATCATTCCCGCCCAATTATTCATCACCTTACTTCTCCACCCTATGAGATAAAATTATCACTGCTATTGTTGATGATCAATGAAATATGTGGCTGCACTAATAAAATGCTTTTAGGTGTCGAAGTCGATTACCAGAAAAAACCGAGAAACAAGACAATGCGTATTAGGTCGTAGCTGACATCACAAAAAGGAGAATAGCAATAAATATGTAGAAAAACAAGAAAATAGATTATGCAGTATGCGTAAAGTGCAGATCAGTGAAATAATTGAAAGAATAAATAAACAGATTGATTGCGGGAATAATAAAATGTAATTAAAATGTGAATCTTGAAATCCGCATACGAAAAAATCCTTAGAGGTGTGTATGCAGAGTGAAAAAGAAATTAATGCTGGTTTCATAAATCATAAACCGACTTTTAGATCATAATAAGAAACGGATTAAAGAATATAATGGTAACTGATCAAACTATTATTTAGCCAAACGTATTTTTCAGTTAATGTGAGTACATTTTTACTTTTGAAGTAGTTTCATTTTTAAGATATCGCGTTTGACTCCTCCCGCGCGTTAACTCCTCATATAGGACAAAATTCAAAGTAAAGGATTGTCAGCAGATTTAGAATTTTTGTTTTGTTTGACACACGCATCTATAATGCGTTTATTGCGCATTAAACTTTGCTAGTGCTATCGATAAATTTGTTGTTGTAGACCAGTACCACTCGTGTGGATATGACACCCCTTGAATATTTTCACCAAGTACTTTGCCAAAATATATTAACAATATTGTTATTGCAAATCCTGCTTCTTGAGACTGAGCCAGGATTTATCTTATCGTCTATAGTCGAAAAATCGGATAATTTTAATCGTAAAACGAATTAAGGTTCTTAGTCTTTGGAACACTGATATTGATCATCCTTATTTTTGGATTGCATTATTGTTATTATTTTCTTTCTAGAAATTTTCTTCTAAACAAGTTTCCTCACAAATACCAAAACATTAGTCAAAAGTTCCCGCATGGTGGGAGCGCAAAGAAAGAATACGCAGAAACGAAATGAAGTTGAAACAGCTCCGACAGAAATCATCTTGGCATAATTGATTGAGTGCATAATTGATTGGTTTCAATACCCCTGGACCCGGATGATTTACCAAATAACCCCGATGGAGTAGTTACTTCTGAATTACCGAGATTTGAATTGCTCCTAATGTTTTAAATTTGTGAAACTATTTTTCACCTCCCCTATGATTGGTTTCAAATCATGAAATCCGGCCAAACGTTTGCTGGTATTTCATCGAACTTTATGTTTTGTTGTGCTTTCTTCATTAAATTCGCAAGTAAATGACTGGCTACACTAATCTATCACTATAGTGAGAGTTTACTATCCCAGCCCGAAAATATAGAAGATGCACAAGAAAATGCAACTCCCACAAAGCAATCCAGCAAAAATGTTAAGTATAAGAACACAACTTTCAAAATATCAATCTGGAATGCGAATGGGATTATGCAACATATTCCAGAAATAGAAATATTTTTATTTACAGAAAAAATCGACATTTTCTTAATATCTGAAAGCATTTTAGTTAAATCTTTGTTTGTTAAAATACGGGGATATAACTTATATCACTCCATTCATCCAGCGGAAAGAATAAGAGGTGGTTCGGCATTGCTAAACACTATTTAGAATCAAATATCGAAGAAGAAACAATTCAAGCCACTACTGTAAGGATCCAAATTAAACACAGACAGCTTACTGTCTCCGCACTATATTGTCCATCCCGGCATAACTTTGACAGGGAGGACTTAAACTATTTAAATCGCTTCGAAGTGATTTTATTATTGGAGGTGACTTTAATGCGATAAACACTTATTGGGAATCTAGACTTACGACGTTAAAAGGTAAAGAATTGCCTCAAGCAAATTCAAAAACATACTGAAGTCACTTTCATGAAGTAATGAAGGAGAAAATCAATCTTCAGATACCGATAACAAATTCTCACCAGTTGGAAGATGAATTAGAACAAATCAATGAAACAAGTCACTATATGCTGCTTTGGCAAGTACCCCCATTATACAAAATAAGAAGAATCTTAACGTATCCTACCCAATGGAACTTAGAGAGTTGTTAAAAGAAAAACGACGGGCATGTAAAATCTGGCAAATTACTAGAACACCGGAGAACAAAACAATTTTGAACAATTTATGTGACAGTCTCAAATCTCTTCTTAAAAAGTTAAAAATGCATCAATCAACAGATATCTAGTTAGCCTAACCGATGAAAAAGTTCTGATGATGCATTGTGAAAGGCGACGAAGGAACTCAAAAGACCCAAAATGCAAGTCTCTCTCTCTCTCTCTCTGGCCTTCACATCCCATGAAGGGATTTCGCCGCCTGCACTAAGGCCCTCCATCCATCTCGATCCACCGCTCTCGTCCTCCAGTTTCGACATCCTAATGTTCGTAGATCTTGTTCGATGTCGTCGCGCCAGCGTAGTCGGGGTCTTCCTCTACGACGTACTCCGGCTGGTTGTTGGTGGAACACTTTATTTATCATCCGTTGTTGGGGAGATCTTGTAACGTGGCCGAGCCATCTCACTCGATTGGATTTGATGAATCCGATAATATCGCTGCCTCCGAGGAGTTGCTTTATTTCGTGATTCATACGAATCCGATATTCGTTGTTCGCAACTTTAATTGGACCAAAGATTGAACGGACAACCGTCCTTTCGAAGGTAGATAATAATCTACAATCGTTAGTGGTCATGGTCCAGCTCTCGCTTCCGAAAACCAGAAGAGGTCTTATAAGTGCTTTATAAAGTGCGAGCTTGCACGACTGCGATAGATGTTTCGATCGCAATAATTTTGATTTGGCGTAGAAAACTCGTTGTCCGGCAGCGATTCGGGCTTTTATTTCTGCCTGCATATCATTCGATGATGTTATAACTGACCCGAGGTATTTAAAGTTTTCGACGCTATCAAAGTTGTGGTCGCCAATTCCGAGATTTGCCGTAGAGATGTTCCTAGGTGTTACTAAATATTTGGTTTTACTGCTCACCTCCAAACCAAGTCTTCTTGCGCAGCGATCGAGCGGTATCAAACTGTCTTTGATATCGCTAGGTCTTCGGCCAAGAAGCACGATATCATCTGCATATCCAAGAATTTGGCCTGACTTATTAAATATACAGCGCGAGGTTTCGATGTTGCTTTTCCTCACTACGTACTCAAGCGCCAGATTGAACAGCAAAGGCGCGAGTGCATCGTCCTGTCGAACACCAGATGTTATTGCAAAGGGGTCTGACACAGATCCTTCAATTACGATTCTACATACAGACCCGGATGTTGTTAATTTACACAGAGAAACGAGTTTCTCTGGGATTCCCAGGCATATGAGCGCGGCCCATAGGTTGGCGCGGTTTATACTGTCATACGCCTGTCTGAAGTCTATATATAGCTGATGTATGGTTATGTTGTACTCCCAACATTTTTCCAAGATCATCCTCATGGTGAAACACTGGTCAGTGGTTGATCGGTTGGGACGAAAACCACACTGATAGTCGCCAATGATGTTTTCGGCGAAAGGGATGAGTCTGGCAAGTACAACATTAGCCAACACTTTGTAAGCAGTGTTCAATAGAGCTATGCCACGAAAGTTTTCACATTTAAGATGGTCGCCTTTTTTATGCAACGGACATATGAGTGCGGTCTTCCAATTCTCCGGCAACTCTTCGTGGTCCCAAATACAAACGACGAGATCGTATAAACTTGTTGCAAGAGTAGCGCCTCCGAGTTTAATTAGTTCTGCGGGGATTCCATCGAGACAGGGTGCCTTGCCGTTTTTCAATCGAATAATAGCTGAGTCTACTTCCTCTACTGTGGGATATTCGACAAAGACCTCTTCACCTGGCGAAGCTATTGCTCTAATGGGGGTAACTTCGTCATTCCGATTTAGCAGATTTTGAAAGTAGGTTTGCCAAACTGAGAGAACATCAGCCACGTTTGTTCTCAGCTCTCCATTCCCGTCTTTGATGGCTGTACTTCTTGGGTGGAAATCTTTAGTGAGATTCCTGGCGTTAGTAAAAGTCCCTTGAGTTTCCTAGTTCCGCTTGGAAGCTGATGTTTTCGATGCATAATCTCATATGTTCGCGCTTTTTTTGTCGAAGGAATTTAGTCGTGGCTTTCCTAGCGCGGAGATATTCTGCTAGAGTGCTTCTGGTGTTGCGAGCCAACCATTTTTCACGAAGCGTTTGTTTATTTTCGACGACCCTTCGGCATTGATCATCGAACCAATCGTTGCGGGGTCTCGGAGGTCTTCTTCCGATGGTATTTTCCGCCGCGGTTGTTATGGCTGATTGTATAGCGCGCCACTGCTCCTGGATGTTAGGAGGAGCTTCTTCATTGTTATGGGGCCGGTCTAAATAATTAGTGACAGCTGATTGGTAACTCTGCAGTGACGCTTGGTCTTTTAGAGCATCGATATTCCATCGAACGGTCTTTTGTGCTTGTCTGTTAAACGTAGATGACAGTTTGCACTTATACATAAATATGACAAGCATGTGATCGCTGTCCATGTCTGCACCTCTGTAAGATCTAACGTCAGATATGCTGGTGGAGTGTCTCTTGGACACCATGACGTGATCGATTTGGTTTTCAGTTCTTCCATCATTCGATCTCCACGTTACTTTGTGGATTCTCTTATGTGGGAAAAACGTACTTGATACAACTAAGTTGTACGTTATTGCCAGGTCGGTGACGCGTTGGCCGTTGTTGTTACTAGTTAGATGCAGGCTGTTGGGACCGATGTGCGATGTATTTTCTGCACTCCTGCCGATTTTTGCATTAAAGTCACCCACGATGATTTTAATGTCGTGGTGCGGTATGTTGTTGATGACTTCCTCGAGCTCGACAAAGAAGAGATCTTTGATGTCATCTGATTTATCTTCGGTGGGTGCATGCACATTAACGATCGTGATGTTAAATTTCTTAGTGCGACTACTAAGAAAATGCAAGTCCCTCCACTTAAATGGGAGGATGAAACCTGGGAAAGAGGTCCTAAAGAGAAGGCTAATCTGTTTGCGGAGTATCTTGAGGATACGTACCAACCATTGCCAAAACAAACAGCTCATAAAAATATAATGTCAATCCACAAGCTAGATGAGTTTGACATACGCCCAGTAACTCTCAAAGAATTAAAAAAAGAAGTTAAAAGTCACATGAATGTTAAAAAAACCCCAGGGTATGACTTGATTACTTGCAAAATAATCAAGGCTCTACCAGATAAAGGATTTCGTAAGCTACTATACATAATCAATTCAAGCTTTCGGTTAAAATATGTTCCGTGGCAATGGCAAGTAGCAGAAGTAATCATGAAAGCACAACGTGGTTTACCTAACGATACAAAATCATACATGCCAATCATTGCTGCCAACTATGTCAAAACTCTTTGAAAAATTATTATTGAAAAGACTTAAATCAATAATTGAGGACCGACAACTAATTCCTCCACATCAATTCAGAGGATTCAGAGTAAAGCATTCCACAATTGAACCGGTGCATAGAAACACCAACATTATTGAAAAACGTTAGAACGAAAAAAAGTATGCTCCAGAATCTTTCTTGACGTCGCCCATGCATTCAATAAAGTCTAACTAAGCCAACATTGAAAATCGTTTAATGATTTGCAATTCTTTGCTTACAAGACACCGAAGATGGCTATTTTTGTCTCAAATTGTGACTGGTGATGAAAAATGGTTTACTAACATAACCCTAAACGCAAAAAATCATGTGTTCATCCAGGCGAACCATCCACATCAACAGCAAAACGAAACATTCATGGAAGTAAGGTTATGTTGTGCTTTTGGTAGGATCAGAAAGGAGTGGTGTACTATGAGCTGCTAAAACCAAACAAAACTATTACTGGTGAACATTACCAACAACAATTGATAAATTTGAACCTTGCATTGAACGAAAATCGTCCGATTCCAGTCAACAAATAGCGTAAAGTGATTTTGCTGCACGTCAATGCTCGACCACATGTCACAAAACAAGTAAAAAATAGGCTGGAAGTACTTAAATGGGAAATTCTACCGCATGTTCCCTATTCACCAGATTGTCCCCCATCAGATTACTATTTGTTTCGAACTATGCAAAGCGATCTTTAAGACCAGCACTTCAGAACCCACGAAGAAATCAAAAAATGGCTCGACGAATGAATCGCATCAAAAGACAAGAAAAAGAAAGATGGTCAAAAGTCATAGATAACGTCTGAAAATTTACGGCCGGTGCCGATGTACGTAAGCAAACAAACGCCTAAATGATAGAGACGTTTCAAAACAAGGTTCTTCGTAGCATCGTAAATGGTCCATGGTACACAAGAAATGAAGATCTTCAAAGATGGAATACATCAAAGATGGAATAAAAAAGCATGCCGCCAAACACGAAATAAGGCTCCAGGAACACGGACACCCCTATATTGGCCATATGAAAGATAGCCTCAGTTTTAATCATTAAAGGGAAAAACAACAACAACAGTGTATTGTGCCATGATACCCTGTCATGACGTTTATAAAATTAAGCCTGCAATTTTAAAAATGATTTTTATGTTCCTATTTTAAAGGTAAAATTCAATTTTCTTGGTATCCAAGTCAGACCTAAACTTAGATGAAAAAGACAATACGGAAACTCAATTACCTCTACGTATTTGACCTCAATGAAACTAGCTCGAATTGTCTGCCCGAAATTTTAATTTTTTATTTAGTTTGAAATTAGCCCTTGACATATACCACCGGAATCATAATCACAAAGCAAAAGTTTTGACCACAAACTGAGAGATTTTTAGAAAAATTGTATCTTGAATTATCTGGATATAGAACTATGAATCTCGCCCCGCAGGCGATTCTTGAGTAATCCATATACGAGTATACCAAAAAGTTCGTTGAAGTTTTGACTACAACCTGAATTATCTGGATATAGTCGCTTGAATATCCTCTCACTGGCGATCAACGAGCTCTTGGCGTATACCACAGGAATTAATGAAGTTTTTACTACAAATTGAGAGATTTTCAGGATCATCTGGATATAGTTATTTAAATCTCGCCGCACAGGCGAATCACGAGCACTTGATTTTTACCTGCTGACCCATTTTTTATTAACTTTATGTTTTATCCAAAAACTTAATTAAACTTAAACTAGTTAGTCAACAGTTTAAAGTATATAAAAAAGAACAAAATGTAATATTTAAGTTAGAATAAAGTGAACTGAAACCCAACACTATAATTAAACAACCGAAACCTTCAGAATTATTCTAGGACTGTCCAAATAATTATATACATATATATGTATTTTGTGCAGTTACGATTTTACCAATTTTAATGTTACTTCCACTCGCACAAGGCCAGGCCTCCCACATATTCCTATACAACAGTCTAACGAACGAAATTATTTATTCAACCTATAAATTGTATTAATACAATGTCCTATCTTTTTCAGGATATACATCTATTTATACACTCTTGTCTTCAATTTAGCACAAACTCCTAAATAAAATATTTCTGTCAGTAACGAATTCAGATTTTTTTGTTGATTGAAAAGTGCGAACGGGCGTAATTTATTTCTACTTCGTTATATACATACATATTAGGGACACACGTCTGCTTCACCCCATAACACATGCTAGATGTAAAACAATAACACATCAGCGGTAAACTTAATATTGTACTCAATGTCAAAGTTAATCAAATATTTACAACATAAATATAATATAGTTATTGTTGCTTCTATATGCTACTGCATAATATATTATTATGTTTGTTTAACAATTTCCTACGCCACAAAAAAAAAATCGTAAATCGAACAAGAAAAAGAAAATGCTTTTGGGCGCTGTGTTACATTTACATGGTTGCGAGAGCTAAGCGTATACATATCATGAATATATATTTTTATGTCAGATCACATTATTATGTTATAGAGTTATGGTTTGGGGGTACAGTACGTTCTGGTAGTGAGCTTTCGATTTCGTTTGATAAATCTAAATTTTTTGTGCCGAAAACAATGAAACATGATTAATTAGATCATGAACTGCTCCGCGGCCCCATTTAGATTTTGTTTATGTTTACTATTGGCCTTGAATTTCTGGTAGATTATAAATGTGATGGGTATAGAAAATCGAACCTGTACTTATAAAACAGTAAAAGCTTTTTCACTAATGTGAAATTATAATAAGTTCTTATATATTAGTTACGCGCAGATAGAATAAATTCGAAAATCTTAAGCATTCATTCCTGATTTTGCAGGAAGATTGAGCATTAAATCTAGAAAGAACATTGTTAATTGTGGTCATCTAAATACATCTCAGGTTACATGCTGTCTTCCTCAGCACGACACAACTAAGCCAAACGAAAAATCAAATCAATGTACATTTGATCAGAACTTCCGAATTATTTCCGAAAAATTAGATTTATTATAACCGATGTGAAGTTTTAATCAATTATCAAAAGTGTATTTACACAATTTAAACAAAAGTGTAGTTAGACACAGGAGAAAAGTAGCAGGTAGGTTGTAAGCCATAATCAAGTAATTCTATATTTGTCTATACAGATCTGTCAATGCCAACGGGTTGTGTCTACTCTAATAGATTAATTTTGATAACCACCATATTAATGGAACTCTCGGGGAATTACTATTTAGGAGTAGGTTGTAGAAACCCGCTCTCGAAAATGTCTGAATGTGGTATTCGACTAAGGAAAATTTGAGCATTAAAACTAGAAAGCACATTAGATATAAAAGTGTAGGGGTTGTTTGAATTCCATATTCAAGTTATAACCCAGGGAGCGTGGAAGTTTAAATCTTGGATTTAGCTCCCATCAAGTTAAGTCAATTTTTAAATTAAAATAAAGTTTTATTCTTTTTCAACGTCGAAACTTGATCATTGGACTGAGTATTTATAAATTTAATGTATTGGTCATATGTTTAGAATTTAAATTTAATTTTATTTCCCCTTTAATAATTTGAATATATTAAAATTACTGCGGGTTAGTTTTGTGTTTGGAATTAGCTTTCATTGGAAAAACTAACAAATCATCATGTTGTTCCTATATGTTATGGTTTCGTTTTATAAAAGCTCGAGCTTTTCTAAAATTGGTGAGAAATTCCCCGAGGGTCGCGTAAATATGCTGGTTATCAAAATTAATCCATTTAAGTAGACACTATCCGAGGAAATATACAGATCTGAATAGACATCTCTAGAATTACTTCATTACCGCCTACAACCTATCCCTACACATTCATATTAAATATCGCAAATACAGGGGTATTCCAAAACCGATGAGAAATTCATCGAGTGTAATGTTAATACGGTGGTTAACAACATTAATCTAAAAGAGTACACACAATAAAATGGGATTCGCAAATTACAATATTCATCTATCTATTAGCAACTACAGTTTAATATAAAAATGTTTAACCGCATAGACATAAAATTTAACTTTATATTACTTAGCAAAATATATTTAAATACCTGTAGATGGTTTATATGGGTGTACTACGAAATCCCGGTTTTCAATATCTCGGTTTCAAAATCCCGGTTTTCAAAATCCCGGTTTCAAAATCCCGGTTTTCTTTTATTCTAGTTCTAAAGTCTTGATAATATTTTAACATAATAATAAGAAATCTTGCCCAAAATTTTACTAGAAAAACCAATGGCTGCAACATTTTGAAATGCAATAATTGTAGAGGCTGACGGCTTTGATAACCCTCATGGGCACGAGGGAGTCGCTGCGCTTTCCCCCGCTTAGCCCTCTGAGCGGCTTTAAATTTGAACTTCGTGGGACGTAGGAGCTGGAATCAGCAAACATGTCGTACGGCGTGCCGCACGTAGGAGCGGATTATATAGAATCTATTAATGACACCTGCTAACAAGAAAAATAATTTCACCATTTTGTTATGCAACAATTTGCAATTGTACTTACATCATTTCCATCACAAGTGTAGAATTTCAACAAAATCGGTTTAGAATGGCCAAATTCTATCCCTATTAGCCATTAAAGAGTTCCATTTTCCCACATATGAAACTTTAAAAATTCAAACCGGGATTTCTTAAAAATCGGGATTTTTTTTTATACAGAACTGGGATTTTGAAAACTAGGATTTTAAAAACCTGGATTTTGACAACCAGGATTTCGTTACACACCCGGTTTATATATTTTTGTTTTATCATGTTTTTTAAATTTAAAGTACCTATAAAATGGATTTTTAATTAAATAAAAAAAAAATCAACGATGCTACATTTTCTTCTGTGTATTACACTTTTGATAAAGTGACAATTTACTAAATACACTTTTGAAAAATGATTGTTTGTGTAGCTACACTTTTGATACCCGTGGCGAGCTGCAGCTATCGGGGGGGGGGGGGGGGGGGGGGGGGGGGGCGGGGCTCACAGGTGGTGGATAGTGAACGGCCTATCGATAGGTAGGTTAGCGGTGAATTAAATAAGCCGTCTCCAACCGCAGCTCTGCTGGGAGGAGAGTCTCAGAGAACGGGGAGAATGGTTAACCTCCGCTCACTAAATTCTGAGTGCCTAGGATACCCAGTAGGGAAAGGCGAACTGATGGCGCCTTAAAACCATCGACCACAACCACGGTGAACTGAACGTCCGTCCCCTTGTGCTCCCGAGCCTCCAGGTATTGAATGGGGAACCCTATAAACGGGCATCTCATGAATGAAGTGGGGCCCATTGGCTTGGGATATCCATATGAATGGTGAATGAGGGAGTGAATGCGGGAGGAGGACGGGGGCGCGGGGGACGGGGTGCTCGGCGAACCAATGGGCTGGATTAAAGTGTTACGCGACCCGTGCTGATAATTGGCTAGACTGGGGGCCCATTTAACAAAGCCCAGTCGTGAACGGAGCCCTCTGGATACCTGGCGTATTTAGCCTTGCAAGCTCCAGTTGTATTTAGCCTTGCCTGCGTACACGGATCTCTGCGCAGATCGACTAATATTTCTCCGACACTCGTGGGAAAAACATGGAAAAAAGTAAACAAAAACAAAATAAAGGGGCCGGCACCCTTCAAAAACCGGAGGAAGGGAGTAACTCTAACCGTGAAGGTGGAGCTACATCATTAGGAGCAACGGTAAGCGACACTTTGGCATCGAAGCCAGGTGGAAGTGGATCCGTCAAAGGAGATAGGGGGGGAGTGAAGGAGATCCCTCCTTCGAAGCGTCGATACAAGGAGAGACGGTCGGCGTTTAGAGTTCTGGAAAGACTGGCTGCGACCCCTGAGGGGCAGCTTACAGTCAAACAGCGTAAGTCTGTAGCATGGGCTAAAGAAACTGTCGGCTGTGATAGCTCGGAAAGGGCCCTTGTGTCGAAAAGACAGAGGTCCCAGGATGAGTTGGAACCGGGTGACAGTAAGCGGGCCAAGGTGCAGGCAGACAAGACGCGGGTGCTCCTAGGGATCGGAAACTGAAGCTATTCAGTGAGATCCTAAAGGAGCACGTGCTGGTGCTAGCCGTCATTGACAGAAGTCAAGAAGATGGGAGCATCACGTCAGAGAAGTGGAGGGTAGCGCATAATGCACTAAACTCCATTTTTCTACGGATCCTGAGAGAAAATCCGGGATCCCCTCCATCCTACAGAGATGCGGGATGGTACCAGGGGCGCGTGAAGTTGACTGCTCAGACCAGAGATCGGCTGACCTATACAAAAGAGCGGTAGCCGAAGTAGGCGAGGTATGGCAGGGTGCGAGGCTCGAGGCAGTCTGCAGGGAGGAAATCCCGAGCAGGCCGAGGGCACGTGTATGGCTGCCAACCGAGCCGGATAAGCCGGAAGAGATCCTCGAGATCATCCGGGCCAGCAATCCCGATCTTCCGACCGAAGACTGGAGGATTGTAAAGCGAGAGGAGGCTAAGGGAGGCTTTAGATTGGCAATCATGCTGATCAACAAAGAGTCCCTGGCTTCCCTCGCAAAACTAAAGGGGGTGATCAACTTCGGGTTCGGGTCGATCACCCCTAAAATATATAAAAAAGATGAGACCGAGGCGACTACGAAAGACCAGCCTGGGAGTGACGGTGAACGGACTCAGCAGGAGATGGTCAAGCGGGCTGAGGACAGCCGGAAAAGTGCTTCGGACGCAGGAAATATCGTTACTGGAGGTAGCCTCCTCTCACTGGAGTCTGATGGGGACATCCTGTCGGGCTCTCGACGAGAGGAGGATAGCGGCCGGAACAACGAGCCAGATGGCACTATCCCGATGCAGGGGGTGCAGGTAGAGGTGAGTAAGGTTGACTACAATGTTTAGCATTGCACAAATAAACCTACATCACACGAAGGATGCCTCGGCAGCTCTCGTGCTCAGACTGACTAAGTCTGATGACGACTTGGTGTTAATCCAAGAACCTTGGATTAGCAATAACAGGATTTGTGGCCTCAGAATGAAAGGGTATAAATTACTATACTCAAGCAACTCTGACAAGATCAGATCCTGTATTTTAGCGAAAAATAATTTGAATATTTTTCTCCTTCCTCAATTTAGTAGCGGTGATGTTACAGCAGTGAGTGTTGAGGCTGGCTGTGAAAAATTATAGCTGGCCTCAGCCTATATGGATCGGGAAAAGGGGATTCCACCGGATAACCTGGGGGACTTAATCCGAGAAGCAAATCACAGAAGGGTAGGTGTTATACTCGGATGTGATGCAAACGCACATCACACCATATGGGGAAGCACAGACATCAACGAGAGGGGTGAGTTATTTTTTGATTATTTATTAAATACCAACCTTTTAGTTTGCAATATTGGACGAGAACCGACATTTATTGTTAAAAATCGACAGGAGGTTCTAGATGTGACCTTTGCGTCGGAAACGATTTTTCATATGATCAGAGGGTGGAGAGTGGCGAAGGAGCACTCATTCTCTGATCATCGATATGTAACATATAACCTCGAAATTAAACCTGTAGCCCGGAAAGCCTTCAGGAATCCCAGAAGGACAAACTGGAACAAATATAGGGAAGTGTTGGAGGAACTATTGCCGCTGGAGGTCCCGGGACCTCCGGCGACGGTAGAAGAATTAGACTGCATGGTGAATATTGTCACAAGAGCGTGCAATCTTTCATTTAATGCTGCGTGCCCCCTGATAAAGCCTAGGGGCAGGCAGAAGCCGATATGTGGACCAAAGAGTTGGGAACGTATCGGAGAGTGTGTAGGACAGCTTTTAACAAAGCTAAGAGCACAAGGGAGGTTCGGGATTGGGACTCCTATAAGGAGGACCTAAGAAAGTACAAAAAAGAGTTGAAGAAGGCACAAAGGGGGTCCTGGAG
This sequence comes from Nephrotoma appendiculata, assembly GCA_947310385.1. Lineage (NCBI taxonomy): Eukaryota > Metazoa > Arthropoda > Insecta > Diptera > Tipulidae > Nephrotoma > Nephrotoma appendiculata. Next base: position 84,553,670 of record OX371225.1, read on the forward strand.
ACTCTTCTGTTGTAGGATGGAGGAGGTCTCTGAGACTTCTCGCCTTAGGAAAATTCTAGCTACTAACCCAACCAGTCCTAGTTATTTAATTAGACCAGACGGGTCATGGACAACTTCAAGTGCGGAATCATTGGAGCTCCTTATCGAGACCCATTTTCCGGGAAGCTTTGAAGACTCGATGGAGCCTGGAGCTCATCGAGCAACACCTTCATTAGAGATGGAGGGCATCTTGGACTGGGAGCGAATCCTGTGGGCGCTGAACGGTTTTAAGCCGTATAAATCGGCGGGCCCGGATCGGATTATACCAGCAGAGATCCAAAGGAATTCGGCAGTCATCCTCCCCTGGCTGGAGGGTATCTTCAGAGGGTGTCTGAGACTAGCTTATATTCCTAGGAAATGGATGGAGGTCAGAGTGGTCTTTATCCCGAAATCGGGAAAAAGCTCACATGCCTATCCAAAGGACCTGAGACCTATAACTCTATCATCCTTTCTGTTGAAAACCTTGGAAAGGTTGGTAGATGTAGGCACTCGATCAAAAATTGACCCCAGGAATTGGGCAACGTCGCAGCATGCGTACTGTAAGGGTAAGTCGGTGGACACAGCTCTGCACGATCTGGTACGCATGATTGAGAAGTCAATCTACTCGCAAGAGTTCTGTATGGTAGCATTTCTCGACATTGAGGGTGCCTTTAATAATGTAAAAACGGAGGCGATCATGGAAGGACTGCTACCTTTGAACGTGGATTACCCCATAATAAGGCTGATAAATCAGATGCTGGTAAGCAGGATTATTACTTCGGATCTGGGGGAGGTCACCATTAGAAGGCGGGTGGTTAGAGGAACCCCGCAAGGAGGTGTAATGTCCCCCTTTCTTTGGAGTGCTGTGATGAACGGTTTGCTGTTGGAACTGGAGAGAGAGGGGATAGGGGTTGTAGCATATGCAGACGATGTAGCGATGGCTGTCTCTGGCAAATATCTGGGCACGATTAGGGACGTTATGCAGAATGCGCTCCTGATCGTTACGAAATGGGCCAGCAAATGTGGATTAGGGATCAACCCTTCCAAGACTGAGCTGGTACTATTTACTAAGAAGTATAAAATTCCGGTAGTTAGCCCTCCTACCGTGAACGGCATTAGGCTGGCTTTTGCTGACAGAGCAAGATTTCTGGGCATAATCTTGGATAGTAAGCTCAGCTGGAAGCCTAACATTGTGGAAAGGGTGAATAAGGCTAATGTAGCCATTTACTCGTGTAGGAACGCCATAGGTAAGAAATGGGGTCTGAAACCAGAGCTGGTGCACTGGCTCTATACGGCAGTGGTAAGACCAGTGCTGACGTACGGGGTGGGCGTGTGGTGGCCAGCTCTGGAGAAGGCAACATATATAAAAATGATGGAAAAGGTGCAAAGAACGGCCTGCATGCTTATAAGCGGAGCACTTAGGTCAACACCTACACGCGCTTTGGAGGTCATGTTTCACCTTCTTCCAATCGAATTTTTTGGTAAACAGATAGCAGCCAATGTGGCTACGAGACTCTCGGCTGTCTCTCAGTGGAAGTGTCTTTACGCGGGACACTCGACGATAACTAGATCGCTAAGGGAAGAACTGGCGAATCTAGATTATATTAAGCCAACGTTGTGCTTCGATAAAGGTTTCCGGACCATCTGTCCTTCGAGAGAATCTTGGAAGGACGGATCAATACTGGGAAACGAGGCACTGCAATTTTTCACGGACGGCTCTAAGCTAGACGGTAAGGTAGGAGCCGGGGTCTTCTGTGAGAAGCTTAACGTTAATATTTCCGTTCGTCTCCCTGACTACTGCAGCGTGTACCAGGCTGAAGTGGTGGCGATAGGCGAAGTCGTGACATGGTTGAAGCATAATGTGGTATCCGTTAGGGATATCGCAATTTATGTGGACAGTCAAGCGGCAGTCAGGTCGCTGGAGGTGGTTTGTCTGAAGTCACGGGTGGCGCTGGATTGCCGATCATCTCTTAACGAGATGAGCGAGTATTTCAGCATCCAGATAATCTGGGTCCCTGGTCACTCGGACGTCACGGGAAACTGCAGGGCGGACAATCTAGCTAGGTACGGCACGACTCTCCAGATACAGCCGGGAAGGGCGGGTCTGGGGAGGCCTATAGCAGCGCTCAAATTGGCGCTCAGTAAGCAGGCAATTGCCTTGACAAATGAGAGGTGGACCAACTCTCTCACGTGCAGGGTAGCAAAACAGGTTTGGCCAAAACTGGAGACCTGAGGCGCTCCAAGGCACTAGTATCCCTAGGAAAACGAGAGTTAGGATTGGTCGTAGGGATACTGACAGGACACTGCCTTTTTGGGGAACATGCAAGAAGGATGGGTCTACAGACTAATGACTTTTGTAGAAGTTGTTTGGACGAAGAGGAGGAGGAGACGTTGGATCACTTCCTATGCTCGTGTCCGGCACTATCATGCAGAAGGCATAAGTACTTAGGTGTGTACAGTATGGACAGCCTTTCGGAACTCGCGGGCTGTAGAGTGCGAGATATATTACGCTACATAAGTAGCTCTGGATGGTTTCAACGGGAGTAAAGGGGAGATAGGATCCTGTGGTATCACAATGGGCCACTACTGGCCTAAGTGTGCGATAGCAGCCACTCTAACCTAACCTAACCTAACCTACACTTTTGATAATTGATTTAAACTTCACTCCGGTTTTATTATCACTTATATACGAAGATAGTAAATAAAATTATAACCTCTAGACGGCAGTGTGAAATTTCTGACAAATTGACAAAATACCTTATAACAGTCAATAAGTGTAAAAGAAAATGTTGCACTTTAAATTAAGCATGCTACATTTTTAAAACTAAATTTGCAATTAAGTACAACAAGATTATTCAAGAAAATACAAGAAAATATATTTATTTTACATCATTAAAGTCAAAAATATATTTCTAATCATGAAAAATCAAAAATTAAACTTTTCGAAGACCATAGACAAGGCATCGTGGAAATGTCCAAGTAAACCGAAGAATGCTATCGTGTAGTACTGACCCTATCGCACCTTTTCTAGAAGCCAACATAATTATGCGACCCATCGAAAAATAATTTTTTTTGTTGGGATCAAAAAAGATTGAAAATTCGACCATTCGAAGGCCATTAACTAGGAATAGAAATGAATTATGATGATGATTCAGCTATTAGAATTAATTGAAATGCTGAGGAAATCAACCATGTGAATTCATCATTCAACCGTTTTAATTCATTATCGATTGCAAATCTCGAATGGTTGAATTTTCGATATTTTACAATTCTATCATAGAAAATTTATGCTTCGCCGGGCCGCATAATTATGTTGGCTTCTACAAAAGATACGATACTATACAATGGCTTACTCCGATTTACTCAGTCATTTCTACGATGTTTTGTTAATGGTCTTCGAATGACGTTTTAATAAATTTTTCAGATATATGGCATGCCTCACTAGAGGGGCCGGGCCGTATGACCAAAAACACTGCTGATAACCTTAGCAAATTCTGCGTTTCTTCAGGTAAATAAACATGGGACAAACTATGGTTCTCACATACCGGTGAATATGATGTGGATGAGTTATAACAAAATGGACCATCTCTTTTAATAATTTTTAACAAAAAATATATTTTCACTGTATTTAATTTTTTGTATATGCTCAAGTCATATTAATTGTAGACTTTTCTAAAATAAAGCAACAACTTTTCCAAATAAAAACTGTAATAACATTTTTTCATTAAAATTTATAAAATGCAGATTAAAGTAAGAACCTGCAGATGACATACTAAATGTTTTTAAGGAATCAAAATTGGCAGCCATTTTTGTTTTGTTTATTGTTTTTTAAACTTCATGTAACGACAGCTTCTTCAAAACTCTAATTTTCTGCTCTAATCCCGCTTAAATTTGCAAATGCAGCCTAAATAGCAATATCTTCCAAAATATTGAAACATGTGCGGAGCTCTGACGAATATACAGTATGTGCAAAAAGAGCGTGTACGGTAAAAAATTAAGTAAAAATAAAACTACGATTTTGTTGTATTTTCTAGGGCGCTATCAACTAATACACAGTAAAGTCACCATTACTACTGTTAATAATTGCCTGGCTCCTTTTCTTCATACTATCAACCAAATTTTTGATGCATACTGTGGTGATAAATTTTTCCATATCTTCCGGACAAGTCGCGCTAGAGCGCTGAAATTTTTTATGTGGTACATTTTCAGTTTAATCTTCATGAGTGGCCATAAATCTTGATTGGATTGGAATTAGGTGACTGAGACGGCCAATCTAATGTTTTGATGTCCTTTTTGAGTTTAAATTCCGAACAGAGTATGCTACGGTGTTTTGGATCGTTGTCTTCTTGCAAGATGTAATTAGCGTTCCTCGATCGAAACCATTTAAGGACAGATGGTGACAAACCTCTTGAATAAATTTTATTCTTGAAAAGTGCGTTTAGGTTCCGTGTGGAAACGATTAATTTCCCAAAACCTTGGTTGGTGAAGCATCCCCATACATGGAGCAGCTAGAGTAGGTGCTTTACAGTTCCAACACTCCTTTTTTTCTGCTTAGTTGATCAAACTCGCCTTTTTCTTTTTATGTTCATTCGCCTATTGAAGGCGCTTTTTAATGTGTTTTTGTGTTACCAGTGGTTTGACCAAAGTATGTATTTTCATATGCGTAGTAATGTTCCATAATTCTATTTCGTATGGTTGTTTTTAGTATAATAATATTCTTTTTCGTCAATTTTTCAACAGCTGCATCCAGCGTAAGCGAAGAATTTTCATCAAATAATTGTATGATAGCGTCATCCTCCTTTTTTTAGGAATTCGGATTTTGTCTCTATCTGGCAAATCTTCAACATTTTTATACATTGAATAATGTGTAATCCTCTTCTATACAAATATTTTCGACTTTTTTATATATTTTGCTGCACTTGCCACAGACATTTTGGGCCCCTTGGAATGTGCACTTAAAAACACCGCTTCAAATCGTTTTTTATAAATCGTACTCATTTCATTTATATGTATATGTTATCCGCTAAACAGTTCCAGTTAAACTAACGTTTGGTTTAGAACGCCCAAGAAGAATCAACAGAAAACCGATGTAAGCCTCACCCATATTTGTTCCTACAGTTTTAAGTACAGTTATTGGCTGTATTGGGTAAAATAACAAAAAATTGGACGATCAAACGAAACAGAGTGATAGAAAAGCTCATTTCCAACAAAAACATCCAAAAAAGTTTTCTCGAATTGTTGATGGTGCAAAAGTTATTCCACATTTAGTGTTTTATAGTGAAATTGAATGCGCACAAGAGTTATTAATTAAAAGTTACCAAGAGTTCTTTTGTTTAACTTTTTTTTTTAATACGATTCATAAGAGTGTGCCTTTTTAATCAAATCATTTTTATAAGCTGTAGGTACTATTTTCTGTCAAATAAACACAATAGTTTTATAAAGTCTTTGTTTCCCAAAATGTTTTGTTAATGTTTAAGTGACACCAGTGGGAGAACAATTGTAACGGAATTCTAGTTAATTCCGTTATCAATCCCTATATAATCTACAATTATCTATCGGCATACCCTTCGAGGTAACGCGTCAAATTATATCATAATTCATGATTAAGTACCATGCCGATATTTCATATTTCTTTTGGGCATACGTTACGCCAATTACGGTATATGTTCGTACTGTGGTTGAATGAACGTAGACCTTAAATAAATGTAGCACGATCTTCTATGTTTAAATCGATACACGTTTTTAAGGCAAATGGCATGGGTAATGTACTCGGCTATGGAAAATAATTAAAAACTGCAATTATCGGTTAATTCAAAAACTTTTTTTGCTTATGTCAAAATTTTCTTTTTCGCGTGCATCGATTTAGCAAAATCGATGTCATGTTATTGTACAATTTTTCTTTATAAATTTTTGTGATTAGACCACAAAAATTTTCTGCGAATTGAAGTAGAGAATGTACAAGTTTTGGACAGTCAGTTTTTGGTTAGACCAACGTGTGGTCACATAATTTCAACGTAGTGAAGTTTTAAATTGACCAACGGTTGATAATTTTTAATTTTGATTTTTCTTTGTTAAAGTTTTATAATTGTGTTTTTTTTTGTTGATAGAATAGGCAATTTTGGTTGTTTTTATAGATTTAATAAAAGTAGTGAATTTAATTTTGATTGTGTTGTGATAACTTTTCTTTTTAATTGAGGATTTTGTTTTTACTGGTAAGTAAGAAGTGTGGAAGGCGTTACTAACAAATTAAATAAAGATAGTGGTTTGACACCGACAGCCTGTGAAAAAGAAATTGTTGACGCTGAGCGGCTCTTTTCTTTTCACATTCCTAGGTAGCTATTGAAATCCACTATCAAATTCTTCTCTACAAACACTTTTCCTCAATTAGGGCCTATGGGCCAGATATTTTTAATTAGTTTAGGGTAAAATGTTTACTTAAACATTTTACCAAATACAATCATGGTCTGGGCTGCCCACGTGATGGGCTGATAGGCTAACCCACTACTTCGGGGTCCGATACCCCAATTTCTTCCTCCTCCAGCATATTTTATTTTTTTTACTAAGCCCATACCATTCGCTCTGCCCGACTGAGTTGCGGGACTCAATGCCGCGTGGGGTACCGAACAGATGGTGGCAAATCTGTGAAACTGGGTTGGCTTTAGCGGTAGCTAAAAGCTAACTCGTTTCACAATGTACTACAGAAAGTTTACCAACTATCAGAAAAATATGCGACACTTCAAATTAAAATAGTATAACCATAGACAAATAAATGAATAAAGATTCCTAAACCAATGGAAAATTTATGTTTAAATCAAATTCTCGATGTCGTTACAAATGGAAAAAATTTTCTAGCGGCTGTTAGTATAAATATTAGTTAATACTCAAACCCTATTTTGGTCTACATTATGAGCGCAATACATATTTCTCGCTCAATATATTTTTTCAATACGCGCGCGACAAATAAAAATTTTTATATTTGTGTATACAGTAAAAAAAGAAACAAACGGAAAAATAACAAATTCAACTTATTTTTTATTTTCGTTTGAAAGTATCCTTTCTCTTATTCTAATATATATGTATGATTTATATTTTAATAAAACAGAATGAAATGAAACTAGAACGCACGTATTATGTATATACATACTCGTATATACATATGTACTATTTAAAATAATGTTTATGCACGATCGATAATTTCTTGTTTAGATATATAGAATTTAAACACGTGGTGACCATGAAAAGGAAGAGGATCTATTTTAGATGTAAGTATGTAGCTACGATGATTGTTTTGGTGTGCTGCATGAAGTATAATTTAAAAAACGAATATTTGGAGGAGATGATAAGAAACATCAAAAATTTATGAACGAAAGTTTATTTGACGAAAGGGAAAAATATTTTAATTAAATGGTTTTTTAATGATCGCAGTAAACAATTACATATACATATTACATATTTGTGTTTGGTTACATTATGTATATTTTATATGCCTATCTATACTGGTTTGTCCAAATTAAATACATTCATGACTAAATTTTCCCTAAGTATACTTTTAAGGATGATGCATGATTTAAATTCGATAATTTTAAAATACCTAATAATTTTATAAATGATTTTATTTTTGAGAAAATGAATAAAATCAGCTTACACCGGAAAGATGTCTTTGGGAAAATGTACTATGTATTTGGATTTGTCTCCAAAAAATTGGTCAAGCATACAAATTTTTGTTAACGTTTTCCCCTTATTCCATATTATATCTGAAGCATGGTAGGACTTGGTTTGTTTCAACTAGCTTTTGCAAATATTTTAAGACGTCGAAAATAAAAGCTAGTTTTTGATTTTAACTAAATTTGCAAAAACATTAATATTTCGATTGCGGTTGTGGTATATACATATATAGAATTATGAGTATACACAATATCCGTGCAGTTCTATTTTTAATCTGCTAACCCCAAATTAAAATCATCCTAAGGTTTTAAAATGACAATATATAAATATTTCGTTGTTCGTTGTTGTCAATTGATTTACTCACATTAAAAGTACACATTAAAAGTACACTGCAATTTTTCAGATACCAACCACCTTTTATCATGAAAACTACCCCAAATTTCTCTAGAATAAATGACCACTTCTTTGAAAATTTCAAAAATAGACTATTCAATATCGGATAATGAGTATCGCTTTATAATCTACATCAGAAATGCAATTCGATTGTTAAGTTGTAACTTTAAATCATGAACACAAATTTATTTACCCACCCACTTTATTTATTAGGTGTATAACAATTTCTACAGATTTTTTCTTCGCGCCTAAAATTATATTTATAATAGAAATATTTTTACAGTATTTTGTGATTTTTACAGGATCGTGAGTTACATTACCTCTCAGAATAACAGAGTTTACAATGGCAACTGATAAACAGCACATTCGACACTGCATTCTATACGAATTCCAATAAGGAAAAAAGCTTCTAAAGCACGGGAATCAATTTGTAGTGTTCTTGGTGCCGACCTTGTGTCTTATGAAATTTGTAATTATTGGTACAAACATTTTAGAAGTGGTGATTTCGATCTTAGCGACAGTCTCGAAAGTTTGAAGATGTTCGAGCTAACCTCGAAACTACAACAGCAACAGGCATAACTCAGAAAAAACCTAATACCTAAATAAAATAATGCGTAATAATTGGATTCACATTAGTTTTCAATCCCTATAAAAATCATAAACATATTTGATAGTTAAAATTCTCCTAAACTTCTGAAAATTTAAATGAATTGTAAGAAATGTGTACTATGGACTCGAGGATATAAAAATTAACTAAATAGAGTAAAATATTTTCTGGACAGTTATTTTTCAGTAATTATCTTCTCCTGTACTAGATATTAATTTATTGCATTAATATGCCCAGTACCAAGTGAATTTTCTAAAACTGGTTATGTAAATGTATTTAATTAATGTGTAATAATCCATCATCATTAGTCATACATACTTAAATCATATATAGTCCAATGAGTTGTCACAGATTTTAGTGAGGCCTCATTAAAACTTATATGAAACATGTCTTTGTTTTCATTAAGACTTCAGTGGGCTGAATTTGCTCGACATGTTTAAAGAGTTCGTAGTATAAATATTTTTTGTATATAAAATCAATAAGGACTTCTGCCTGATGACTTAAATCAAGGACAGGATCACGAACGCCGCACGGAAGTCCCAGAAAATATTCGAACCCAATTCAAACAAAATTAATTATAAACGGAACACGCAATCTAAATTTAACAAAATAAAAAACATTTCGCACTAACATAAAAGGTGTTTTTTAGAGGTTCACAATTTAGAATTAAAATAGAACAAAGAAAAATATTTTGAATATCAGTGAAACTAGCTTTATTGGATAGATAATTTTATGCTTGTTTCAGTTGTTACAACCACAATATTGTGTAATAAAGGCAAATGAAACTCTATCATATTTTTCTTTTGTACAGATGTTAAGCTACTAATAAGGAAATATCCAAGAGTAATTTTCCAACGAACAGTACAACTGACAAACATAAACACAATTACTTGGGTAGCTAAAGTATTATCATCAGGTACTGGAACCCTTCCAAGAACACCATTAATTCGTTCCGTGTTCTTTGAAATCGTGTTGTTCAATACTACAAAAAATAAAATAAAAAAAACGTTACGTTTTATTTTTTGTTATGATATACAAAACACAAAATAAAAGAGAATTACGAAAATCGAGTTGTTTGAAACCGTGGAATTTGAGGAAATGGGTATCCGTGTTCTTCGAAACCGTGTTCTTTGAACGCCGTGTTCTTGGATGGTTACCTGTATTCTATTGGTGTGGAAATCATACTCGCATTTTGGATGAATGGACAACTCATCCAAGCATACATTTTCAATAACAACCTCATCTGTTTCCTTTTTTGATCGGACCAGCAACTTTAAAGTATGAAAAGATTCTGAAGTAAAACCTGGATGCCCATTTACTACTTTATACCAATAAGCAAGTGTATCAGAATGAGGCAAGCAGTTTTTAAATTGGTTTCGAACATATGGCCTATGCTTTCGGAGAATAAGGGCGATGATTCATGTAGAAATTTTGTCTGACAGACATAAATAATAATCGCTCTGATTGGCTAATATTTTTTTGTCTTATACGATCAAAATGAAATTCACACGTAAGCGATACATGTATAAAATTTTGTCGTATGGATATATTTTGACATTTTATAAAGCAAGCAACCAAAAAAGTGTTTTTATTTTTGTTCGTTTAGAATTTTTTTTATTATCTATTCTTTTGTTCTCCCTGCCGTCAAATCTTATACAGAATTGAGCAATGTTCAATTTTTAATTTTTGTCGTACGATAAAACAATATGGCCGACATTCAACCAATCAGAGTGATTATTATTTATGTCTGTCAGTTAAAATTTATACATGAATCACCGCCTTAAAAGTTTAAATTTAAAGCAAACTTTCGTATTTCTTCTGAATATTTTCTGCCTAACTTTTGATTTTAAGTTTTATCTCAAAAAATTGAATTTGAGTCAGAATGGTTTAAAAAATTATCCTTCTGGCAAGAACTAATAAAAATTTTTTCTTCAAGTTCGTCTATCAGGTGGTCCAAAATAATATTTTTTTCTTCTTTATCTCATACTTGTTTGTCGTAGATTCTTATTATTTTGTGTTTGTTGTATTTAGTCCTTAAAGAAGTCCTTCTTGAAATCGTAGAAAGATCAGCACGTGATGAGGCCATTACTCGCTTTAACCTTATTTTATTAAATTGTTTGTATATGTAAGAAGGTTTTATACTTTTATTAACAAAATAAGAAGAAGTAGTACCACTACGATTGCTAGCACCAAGAGGTGAACTATTTGAGATTTTTGTAATGGTTTGCAATTTCAAAGGACCTTTGTTTAATTTGGATATATTATCGTCATTAAATTTTTTTATCAATCCACGATGATAAAATCTATATTAGTTCCGAATACCATCAGTTCAGGTACTTCGTCAATTGGTGGTAAATAATCCTGGTCATGGTCTTTATTAGTTTTATTTAAACGCAACGACTTGAATGCCAATTCACTTAATAAGTTCAACGCATAGATTGGATCTTCCTCAACTTGAGAAGAAAGTTCTAAATTGGCCCCGATAATATCGTTAGCATCATTTATAGAAGTTGAATAAACGTCTTGGGAAACACATTTTCAAACAAACATGTTTTTTCAGTATGATATGAAATTACGGTTTGATTAATATTGGGGGGCGCATGTATTTTTAAGATAATTTTCAATGACGTCAAATCCACACGTTGATTCGTAAATGAACAAGATGAGAATGGCTGATTTTCTTAAAAAACTCCTCTGATTCTCTTTTGTCTGTGGCATGCAATAATCATGCACTTAGTACATCTTGTTTACCGAAGCCAATTGCTTTCAACCATTGCTTTTTCAATTCTCCATATTTTGGTAAGCTAAAAACAAATATTTACATTATAATTTCTGTAAAAATTGTAATTGTAATCCACAAGCCTTTGCCGAAACATCATTACATCCATAGACAATCACTATTTGGTGCGCTTTATGGGCGGTCGGATTCAGTGGTCTACATGTCTTCAAAAACAATGAAGGTCAGAATGTTACAGTGAACGGTATAGGGACATGATTTCTAACTTTGTTGTACCCCAATTGGCTGCCATAAATATTGCTGATATGTGGCTCAAGAATTAATCAAGCACATGCCACACAGTGCGGAATATTTGATAAAAGACTAATTTCACGTAATGGTCCTGTTAATTGGTCACCGAGATCGTGTGATCTAACTCCATTAGATTATTTTCTTTGGGGATATGTTAAGTCACTTGTCAACGCTGGTAAACCAGAGACGATTGTACTCTTGGAACACAACATCCGGCGAAAAGAAAAATTGTGAATTGCTGCGAAAAGTGTATAAAAATTGAACATCCAGATTGCGCAATCTACGCGCCAGACGCTGTGGCCACATGGCCGAAATCATATTCAAGCATTAATGGCATACAATTATCTATCCAATAAAGCTAGTTTCACTGATATTCAAAATATTTTTCTTTGTTCTATTTTAATTCTAAATTGTGAACCTTTCAAAAAATACCTTTTATGTTAGCGCGAAATGTTTCTTATTTTATTAAATTTAGATTGCGTGTTCCGTTTATAATTAATTTTGTTTGAATTGGGTTCGAATATTTTCTTGGACTTCCGTGCGGCGTTCGTGATCCTGTCCTTGATTTAGGTCATCAGGAAGAAGTCCTTATTGATTTTATATACAAAAAATATTTATACTACGAACTCTTTAACCCATTCCCGCAAATGACGGCTATAGCCGTCAAATTTTTGTTGATATATGTATATGCAAATGACGACTATAGCCGTCCTGCATATTTTAATTAATAAAAAAAGGAACATCATTCTTACGAAGTGTACTAATGCATTATTTTGTTAATTATTCAGTAATACATCAACGAAAAAAAGATGTAACATTCCAGATAACAGTTTTTTTTTTTGTGCGATTTTTCATGATTAGCAATTCGATATATTTCCGCCTACAGAAACAAATGACGGCTATAGCCGTCCTATTATGTACGCGCAAATGACGGCTACAGACTATCGAAATCACCACTTCTAAAATGTTTGTACCAATAATTACAAATTTCATAAGACACAAGGTCGGCACCAAGAACACTACAAATTGATTCCCGTGCTTTAGAAGCTGTTTTCCTTATTGGAATTCGTATAGAATGCAGTGCCGAATGTGCTGTTTATCAGTTGCCATTGTAAACTCTGTTATTCTGAGAGGTAATGTAACTCACGATCCTGTAAAAATCACAAAATACTGTAAAAATATTTCTATTATAAATATAATTTTAGGCGCGAAGAAAAAATCTGTAGAAATTGTTATACACCTAATAAATAAAGTGGGTGGGTAAATAAATTTGTGTTCATGATTTAAAGTTACAACTTAACAATCGAATTGCATTTCTGATGTAGATTATAAAGCGATACTCATTATCCGATATTGAATAGTCTATTTTTGAAATTTTCAAAGAAGTGGTCATTTATTCTAGAGAAATTTGGGGTAGTTTTCATGATAAAAGGTGGTTGGTATCTGAAAAATTGCAGTGTACTTTTAATGTGTACTTTTAATGTGAGTAAATCAATTGACAACAACGAACAACGAAATATTTATATATTGTCATTTTAAAACCTTAGGATGATTTTAATTTGGGGTTAGCAGATTAAAAATAGAACTGCACGGATATTGTGTATACTCATAATTCTATATATGTATATACCACAACCGCAATCGAAATATTAATGTTTTTGCAAATTTAGTTAAAATCAAAAACTAGCTTTTATTTTCGACGTCTTAAAATATTTGCAAAAGCTAGTTGAAACAAACCAAGTCCTACCATGCTTCAGATATAATATGGAATAAGGGGAAAACGTTAACAAAAATTTGTATGCTTGACCAATTTTTTGGAGACAAATCCAAATACATAGTACATTTTCCCAAAGACATCTTTCCGGTGTAAGCTGATTTTATTCATTTTCTCAAAAATAAAATCATTTATAAAATTATTAGGTATTTTAAAATTATCGAATTTAAATCATGCATCATCCTTAAAAGTATACTTAGGGAAAATTTAGTCATGAATGTATTTAATTTGGACAAACCAGTATAGATAGGCATATAAAATATACATAATGTAACCAAACACAAATATGTAATATGTATATGTAATTGTTTACTGCGATCATTAAAAAACCATTTAATTAAAATATTTTTCCCTTTCGTCAAATAAACTTTCGTTCATAAATTTTTGATGTTTCTTATCATCTCCTCCAAATATTCGTTTTTTAAATTATACTTCATGCAGCACACCAAAACAATCATCGTAGCTACATACTTACATCTAAAATAGATCCTCTTCCTTTTCATGGTCACCACGTGTTTAAATTCTATATATCTAAACAAGAAATTATCGATCGTGCATAAACATTATTTTAAATAGTACATATGTATATACGAGTATGTATATACATAATACGTGCGTTCTAGTTTCATTTCATTCTGTTTTATTAAAATATAAATCATACATATATATTAGAATAAGAGAAAGGATACTTTCAAACGAAAATAAAAAATAAGTTGAATTTGTTATTTTTCCGTTTGTTTCTTTTTTTACTGTATACACAAATATAAAAATTTTTATTTGTCGCGCGCGTATTGAAAAAATATATTGAGCGAGAAATATGTATTGCGCTCATAATGTAGACCAAATTAGGGTTTGAGTATTAACTGATATTTATACTAACAGCCGCTAGAAAATTTTTTCCATTTGTAACGACATCGAGAATTTGATTTAAACATAAATTTTCCATTGGTTTAGGGATCTTTATTCATTTATTTGTCTATGGTATAACACACCGGGCTATTTAAAACAGAATATTTTTTATCAATATTTTTCACAAAATAAGTCATGTTTATTAAAAAATGCACAACAAAATGTCGAACTCTAAAATAGATGCTTTGTAAGAAATAAAACAAAGTGAATAAAATATTTTTTTTTTATTAATTTTAAATACATATTATAATTAGTGTCCACCATTTGCCAAAATACATAATCGGCACCAACATATACAATTTTGCGTAATCCGTCGAAACGCACGGTCGTTATTTTTAATAATAAAGGGTATTTTTTTAAGGGTTCACATTTTTAAGTTGGCAAAAATGTTTTATTTGGCATACGATTTGACAGCTGACATTTGCTTTGTCCTTAACTTATCGTGCATTACGTCTATTTTACGGCCGTCATAACCGTCCATCAGCGCGGGTAATTTGGTTAACTATGAATCGTTTTCGTACCACGTATTCTCTAAATATATAATATATCCTAAAATAAATAAATACAAAAAAAATGATAATACGCATCCAGTAAGACGTGCATTGAGGAAGACCCAACTCAATCAATTCGACGTCGTTCTCAGCAACCGGAGATGTGTCCATCCACTTTATGGAAGATGTTATCTAAGGCTCTTGGGTTATTAAAGAATTAAAATCATCCGACCATCGCACACGCCGCCAATTCTTCTAATGGACTGAAGCACAAATTGATATTGAAGTTGATTTTCCAAACAAAATGTTCTTCAGTGATGAAGCCCCCTTTTGGTTGAATGGGTACGTTAATAATTGTCGGATTTGGAGAGAATATATAATCCACAAGCCACTACCGAAACAGTATTAGACAAGAGAAAATCACTGTTTGGTGCACTTTATGAGTTGGCGGAATCATTGGTCCATATGTCTTCAAAAACAATGATGAGTGGAATGTTACAGTCAACGTTGAACGGTATAGACATGATTTCTAACTTTTTTGTACCCCAATTGGCTGGCATTAATGTAGCTGATATGTAGTTCCAACAGGACGGTGGCACATGCCACACAGCGCAGGATACAATTATTTTACTCAATGATACACTAATTTCTCGTAATGGTCCTGTTAATTGACCACCGATATCGTGTAATCTATAGCTCCATTAGATTGGAGATCGATTACTTTGGAGATATGTTGAGTCACTTGTCTACGCTGATAAATCAGAGACGATTGAACACTATTAACACAATATTCGTCGAGTTATTAGCGAAATACGGCCGCATTGCTGCGAAAAATTTGTGAAAATTGGCGGCGGCCACATGATCGAAATCATATTCAAGCATTAATGGCATAAATCTATCTATCCAATAAAGCTAGCTTCACTGATATTCAAAATGTTTTTATTTTCTATTTTAATTTAAAAATGGGAACCTCTAAAAAAACAATTTTATTTGTCGCTTCGGTTGAACGTTACCGGTTCTTATTCTATTCTTCTTTACTCTTTCATAAATCATACAATACTACCAACCGCACAGAAAAAATTCTAAAGCACTTAGATCAGGAGGCCGCGGTGGTCATGCATTGGGCCCTATCCTTCCATTCCGAGGTGTTGTCCCACTACTACAGCATATAGTGAGTGGAGCTCCGTCATGCTGAAGCCACATATTTCCACGTGTTTGTAGAGACACGTCATCAAGTAATTCATCAAAGTAATTTTGTAGAAAACTTAGATAGGCTTCCTCGCTCATATGTTCACTCCAAATTTGTGCTGAAACTGAATACGCCGCACTATTTTTGGATTTAAGCGGGTCCAATAGTGCAAACTATGATGGATATTGAATATCCCCTCCCTTTTAAAATATATTTCGTTACTCCATAAAATGTTGGTAAAAAATGGCGAATTTTCTTGAGATCGATGCAGCATATTTTGACATAATTGTACCCTTTTTTCATGGTCAGCAGGTAAAAGGTCTTGTCAACTGATTTATTTTAAAACTACGATGCAACGTGGATCGTAACACTCTCGAACGTCTTGATAAACAACGAAAACTTATAGATGGGTCATCTGTCTTCATTCCAATTACTCTATCTTCGTGTATCAAGTTGACCGACTGTTCCATCTCCTCTCAGGTGAGCGACTTCGCCTTCACTGTACATTTGATGTACGTTTTGATATACTCTGTAATCGTATTCTCTAAATCATAAATGAAATACATTTCTGTCGTGGTAGGAATAAGCCACATGGCTTGTATGGAACTACTAATATGAAATATAAAAGGTTTTGTGTCGCATATTTTCTGATAGTGGGTCAACTTTCTGTAGTACAATATTCTCCCGCTGGCGTCCCTTAAACATTAACAATAATTTTTGAGAAACAAAGTGTTTGAGAAACTGAAGCAAAACACAAATAGTTAATTTGGTAACAATATTTATTTATTTGTGCTACATGTTTTAAACAATTAACGCTTCAGCTTTTCCACGTATCTCTCCAGTAAGATTCAGTCAGACTATATAAATTCACACTCACTAGTCCAGTTTTTTCCAATATTACCTAAAATGGAATTAATTATACTTTAGTATTATATAAATGGGTCATATAAAATTAAATACTTATCTTGTCAATTAATTTATAACACTTAGCAAATAGCATATTAGAATTTTTCACTGCAAAACTGTTAACACAAATTACTATTAAAAATGTTTGTTTACTTTGATATGTCAAAATAATGTCAATCAATTTTGTCACCTAATGTACTAGATTAGCGAGTATGTTTAATGCAGTTTCCTAATTAGTATCTAGTAGTGTATAATGATTTAATTCCGAAAACTAATTAGTATACATGAGATGACAAAATTGAATCAATAATTTCAAGAAATTTTGTAAAACAAATTCTTCTTTTTCTACCTGGCGAACGAATAACATCATAAACCAAATAATAAAAATATTATAAAATAAATTGTAAAAATTTGAATATTGTTTAATTGCTACCTGCAATTAAGTTTATTGCGGTTGCTTATTGGAGAGATCAAGCCGAGTTGAATAAATAGAATTATTGGGTCGAGACATAACTTCTGGCGTTAGTAACAACATTTTTGACGAACATTTTGGTGCCGAAACCCGGGAATTTCCCACATAAAACAGCTAAGTAGAATTTTTATCTTAAATATACTACTACATATTACAATTAAACGCATATACAGTGAAACTCGAATATTTAATTCTATCTATGGTGTTGAACTTTTATTCGTAACATTGAGCTTAAATTAGTGCAGTAATAAAGTGTGATAAAGTGCTTTTATTTTTCGTGAAATTACAATGGAGAGATTAGAACGACTTCGCGATCGCGCTTACAATCAAATAATTCAGATTCTGCGATTTGCGGAAGAGATAAATGCAGACACTAACATCGAAGATATTAAAGGTCGGCTTGACATTTTGGAGCTTAGATACCAAACGTTTAGTGAACATGAGGTTGAATTATTTGAGTTTCCCACGTATAAACCAATCACCGACAAAGTGGATCAACAGTACTACAAAGCACGAGCATTATTATCGACAGCTATTAACGGTCGAGGTCAAGGTCGAGATGAAGGTAACACCACACATGGTTTAAACACAACCTTGGAGCAGTTTATTGACCAGCAACGAACATTTTATGAAGGAGTAAATACATCACAACAAGTACGATTACCAAAAATCCAAATAGAAAATTTCTCTGGGGATTATAGATATTGGGCCTCGTTCCACGATTTGTTTAATTCTACCGTGCATAACAACAAAAATATCAGTGATGTGCATAAACTACAAATGTTGAAAGGGTTACTATCGGGTGATGCTGCCGCTCTTATACGACATATTACCATCACTGCAAATAATTATTCAGAAGCATGGGACAAATTATGTAGTCGTTACAATAAAATGACTCCAATTGTAACATCACTCACTCAAACATTTTTCGACCAGAAACCATGTGTTCAATCGAACGGCAAAGACTTACGGCGCATTACTGAAACAGCTGACGAGGTGATACGTGGACTTCGCGCACTAGGACCAGAAGCTGAAACTCGCGACCCTTGGCTTATCCACATACTACTTAGTAAAATCGACAATGAATCTAAGCAATTGTGGGCAAACGAGTCAGTCGGTACGAATTTTCCTACGTTCACAAATTTACTCGCATTTCTAAATAAGAGATGTGATGCTTTGGAAATTTGCGATGCAACATCTAAAAGACATGCCGTGAAACCAACTGCAAAATCGTTTCTGTCTTCGAGTTCTAACAATAATCTAGAATGCTTCGTTTGTAAACAGCCACATCCATTGTTCAGATGTCCGGTCTTTAAAAACCAAAGTATAAATGCGAGAATGAAATTAGTGGATCAAATGGATTCATGTCGAAACTGTTTAAAAAAGGGTCACACAACGAGAACATGTTTCAGCAAAACATCATGCCTGATCTGCAATAAACGACACCATACTCTGCTTCATCCAGGTGAAAGTGAAACACAATCAGAACACAAATCTGCATCCTCGAGTCATCATGTGTCAATTAATGATCCTTACGGTAATAAATCAATACTTGATTCTTCTAAAGCTCAATCGACAAATGAAAATGACCATCCTGTTAAACCATCACCTTCGTCCAATAAGCAACCAGATGCTCAAGTTTTACATACGCTGTATTCATCGCCACACACGGTACTGCCAACTGCTATTATATATATTAGATCACGTACCGGAGATCTCCAGTCATTTCGGGCACTTCTTGATTCGGGATCGCAAACTTCATTCGTAACCGAACATTGCGCTCAACGCCTAGGCCTTAAGCGAAGTCAAGCTTCCATATCTATTTACGGGCTAGCATCTACATCGACTGGTAAAACAAAGGAGAAAATCGATATGACCATTTATTCTCGTATAGACAAGCACTATACATTAAACGTCACGGCTCATATCATTGGTAACATAACAAGTTCATTACCAACCAAACCAATTAAATTAAATAAAGTCATTCCGGAATTACAATTAGCCGATCCGGAGTTTTACAAACCAAATAAAATAGACGTGTTGCTAGGAGCTGATATATTTTTCGACGTTTTAAGCCAAGAAAAATGTGCTGTTGATGGCTTCCCAACTTTATACTCATCCAAGTTTGGGTGGTTAATCGCTGGGACATGGGCAGAAGAAAATGTCAATATAAACTTACGTGTAAACGTCGAACCAGCCATTCAAACGTTAAATGAGGATCTACACCAACTGTTGAAAAATTGCTGGAAAATCGAAGAAGTTTCATACCAAGCAGAACTGCTAGTCAATAACGAACAAAATTGGCCAAAATCAACTAAGGAAAAGGAATCCATCGATAACGTAACTTCAGAGGAAAGACAAAAATATACAAATGTATTAACATTAACCACCGATGTTGACAACGCAGTTCACAATCTAATAAATAAACTTTCGTCTTGGTCCAAAATTAAAAAAATCATTGTGTTTATATTACGATTTGGTTTAATGAAAGGTAGTTCCCAACATTACAACAGATCGATAACATTGGCTGTAATGAATGAAGCGGAAACTATACTTCTACGTAATGTGCAAAAATCTGCGTTTATTCATGAACTCACTATTCTAAGTAAGAACCACCAACTCCCTGTAAGAAATCAACTATCTTCATTCGATCCGTTTATTGATCAAAAGGGACTTCTTCGAGTGAGTGGTCGATTAAGTAAATCATCATTGCCGTTTGCAGTAAAACATCTGGTTATTTTACCAAAAAATAACTTAGCATGCCAATTGATTATTCGTGAAGTTCATCTAACCAATATGCATGCCGGTAACGCGCTAACTCTGATTATTGTACGAAGCAAATATTGGATAATAGGAGCAAGTGATACAATTAAACGCTGTATAAAATGTTGCGTCGTCTCTATCCGTTACCGTTGCCATAAACCTGAGCAGACAATTTCTGATTTACCAGCAAAAAGATGTACACAAAGTCGTGTATTTTCAAAAATCGAATTAGATTACGTCGGTCTACTTTATATTAAAACGAGTAAACGAAGAAATTCTCCGATCGAGAAGGCATATGTCGCTGTCTTGGTCCGTCTAGCTGTTAAAGCGATGCATTTGAAAGTGGTCAACAGTTTACATATTGAGTCATTCTTGGCTGCACTTAAATGTTTTGATGCTCGACGAGTTGCTCCGCAACAAATCTGGAGTGGCAATGGTTCTAATTTCGTGGTCGCCAATAAAGAACTCCAACAACTAAAACATCAAATAATTAATCAACTAAACAATTTATTAATCTCCGAATTTCTATTACAGAAAAGTATTAAATTCAATTTTAATCCTCCACATGCACCACACTTTGGCAGCCTATGGGAATCCGCGGTGAAATCCTTCAAAATTCACGCAAAAAGGGTGGCCAATGTAAATCTTGTGTTTGAGGAGATGAAAACATTGCTAACGCCAATAGCTCTTCTGAATTCGAGGCCTCTTTGTAAACTAAACGACGATCCAGCTGATTTGGAAATTCTCACTCCTGCGCATTTCCTGATTGAAACATCCTTGACTGCTATTCCAGAACCGGCTCTAGCTGAAATGAAAACAACTAAATTATCCAAATGGCAAAATCTTCAGCAGCGACTCCAAGGTTTTTTGAAGCAGTGGCATCGTGATTATCTTGCTGCTCTACAAAGAAACAAATGGAAAATGAAAACCTACGTATTCCAAATTCATGATGTAGTGCTTATCCGAGAAGATAATTTGCATCCGTATCAGTGGATGCGTGGCAGAATCATAAACATATTCATCCTGGAAATGACGGTCTCACAAGGGTAGTAACACTGAAGACATCCAGAAACAAAATAAAACGTCCTATAATAAAATTAGTTAAATTAAGAAATAAAATTCCTTAAGGCGCGGGAGTATGTTTGAGAAACTGAAGCAAAACACAAATAGTTAATTTGGTAACAATATTTATTTATTTGTGCTACATGTTTTAAACAATTAACGCTTCAGCTTTTCCACGTATCTCTCCAGTAAGATTCAGTCAGACTATATAAATTCACACTCACTAGTCCAGTTTTTTCCAATATTACCTAAAATGGAATTAATTATACTTTAGTATTATATAAATGGGTCATATAAAATTAAATACTTATCTTGTCAATTAATTTATAACACTTAGCAAATAGCATATTAGAATTTTTCACTGCAAAACTGTTAACACAAATTACTATTAAAAATGTTTGTTTACTTTGATATGTCAAAATAATGTCAATCAATTTTGTCACCTAATGTACTAGATTAGCGAGTATGTTTAATGCAGTTTCCTAATTAGTATCTAGTAGTGTATAATGATTTAATTCCGAAAACTAATTAGTATACATGAGATGACAAAATTGAATCAATAATTTCAAGAAATTTTGTAAAACAAATTCTTCTTTTTCTACCTGGCGAACGAATAACATCATAAACCAAATAATAAAAATATTATAAAATAAATTGTAAAAATTTGAATATTGTTTAATTGCTACCTGCAATTAAGTTTATTGCGGTTGCTTATTGGAGAGATCAAGCCGAGTTGAATAAATAGAATTATTGGGTCGAGTCATAACTCTTGGCGTTATTAACAACATTTTGACGAACACAAAGAGACTTTACAAAACCAATGTTTTTATTTGACAGAAGATAAAATAGCTTATAAATATAATTTTATTAGAAAGACACACTCTTACAGATCGTATTAAAAAAGAAAGTTAAACAAAAGAACTCTTCTCTTAAAAGAAGACCACTAAAAAACACTAGAAGTGGAATAACTTTTGCACCATCAACAATTCGAGAAAACTTTACTTGGATATTTTTGTTTGAAATGAGCTCCCCTATCACTCTGCTTCTTTTGATCGTCCAATTCTGGGACACTCTGTATAATTGAAGTCCATCATTTGCTCTAATATGCGTTTCACCTCCATTGGAGCAGAACCAACTAATTTGAGGTTTGATTGCAAAATAGCTCTGGGATACGTGTAGCTTACTAAGAATAGAGGAATCGTGGCTAATTGTATCCTGTAGTGATGATTTCAATAGTATTTTATTGTTTTTGTATCCAATTTCAAATAAAAAATCATAATTAGAAACCAGTTTTTAATTATCGAGGCGCGCTCGAATGTTATAAATAAGAGAGGTACACATTTTTTTTGTGCGAAGTATAGTTCAGTTGTGACGACGTGGGTGGATATTAGCAGAGTGTATCAGAAACGTTTTGCGGGTTAGCTTGTGCAGTATGCGCTTAAGCAGTTGTGCAATGAGTGAACAAGGCTTCCGAAAGTAAAAGTATGAACAAAAACGGCATGTATTCTAAAACCTCGATCGAATAGTTGGGTTATGACCAAACGGTGATGGATTATACACCAAGATACTTTCCGAATATATTAGAAATTCTTCCAGAATTTGATCCTGTGCATAGTAATCTCGATGCGTTCCAGTTAACGGATAAAATTATAGAATTAGGGGTACGTATTATATGATTGGGATGAGGTGGCGATCGTACACTATACGTTAGCGCGAATGAAAAGGAATGTCAAGTTATGGCAGCATAGCCTTCAAAATTCACCTATTTCGTGAAACGAATGGAAATCGTTATTAATAGATACTCTTCTAGATTAAGGTCGTCAATTAAACTGTAGTTAGACGCTCCGACATAATATAAGTGCCAGTTTAATCAAAACGTGGTGGATTATTTTTACAAAAAATTGAGTTTGTTGCTCGAATGAATGAAGACAAGATAATGGAGTGGATTAAATTATAATCGTTTTCGAGATTATTTAGGACCATTGAGTCGATTAAATTGTCTTAACTTCTATGCGAGTTGGTAAAGGCAAGCGAGTAAAGCGACAGAAAATTTCAACCAAATCCAAATGTTAAAAGTGGAAGTCGTGGATCTGAACAAGATTTCGGGAACATAAGTAACCTCCGTTGCTTTAAGTATCGCGAAAAAGGTCATGCTGCTGCAAGATGTCCGAATAAAATCAGAAACCCAGATGTTTTAAGTGTCAAAAGGAAGGGCATTTCGCAAACGCTTGCACAGGAATTACTGCAAAGAGCGCGAAAGTGGATGGAAATAAAATGGTATATCATCTTAAATTCGACACGCATGTAAAGTATATCAAAAAGTGATTTATTGGTGACAGTAAAGAAAGTGACTGTTATGTGAATATGGGAAGTAGGGTGACTTTGATGAGGAAGTTTGATGCTGAGTGGTTAAAGTTGACATATTTTGAAAAAAAAACTGCCGAGTGTGACAGGTTATCAATTTAAAAGAATGTCCTTTGGGCTCTGTAACAGCCCAGCTATTTTTCAATGGCTAGTATATAATGTTTTAGGTACACTCTGAAAAAAAATATGATAAATACATGATTACATTTACCATATTATGATAAAAGTTAAT
Source organism: Nephrotoma appendiculata (assembly GCA_947310385.1). Classification (NCBI taxonomy): domain Eukaryota; kingdom Metazoa; phylum Arthropoda; class Insecta; order Diptera; family Tipulidae; genus Nephrotoma; species Nephrotoma appendiculata. Next base: position 84,577,543 of record OX371225.1, read on the forward strand.
CATTGTTATTATGAATATAATCATTGTGTGTTAAATATAATCATTTAAATGATTGATTTTATCATACTATTATATTTTTGATCATTTTCTTGATCTTCTTCATCATAAGAATGATGATCACTTGTGACCACTTGTGATCATCATTCTTATGATGGAGAAGATCAAGAAAATGATCAAGAATATAATACAATAGTATGATAAAATCAATCATTTAAATGATTATATTTAACACACAATGATTATATTCATAATAACAATGATTAACTTTTATCATAATATGGTAAATGTAATCATGTATTTATCATATTTTTTTTCTGAGTGTAGTCTGCGATATAATATCGTTATGGCATATTTAGACGATGTGATTATTCCATCTGTTAATATCGACGAAGGGTTCGAAAGATTGGAAATTGTGATTATTTCAATTATGAAAGCCGGATTGACATTGAATTTGGGTAAATGTCATTTCTTTTACAAAAAGATAGATTATTTGGGATTCGAAGTTTCATCAAAGGAAATCGAACCAGGGTCGTGGAAAATAGATAGAGTTAGGAATTTCCCAGTTCCCCCGGATGTTCGATGAGTAAGAAGTTTTATAGAGTTGGCCAGCTATTTTAGGCGCTTTCTGCAGAATTTCGTGGTGATAGTCAAAGCCTTTGACATATTTATTGAAGCAGGATTGTAAATGTATGTGGGGTAACGAGCAAATTAAGTTATTTGAGAATATCAAACGAAAGTTGACAGAACAACCGGTATTAGTGTTATATATAAACCAGACGCAAAAGTCGAGGTACACACTAGTTCACTAGTACACTAGTACAAGGAAGAGTTAATCAGGTTTCTGATGGCTTAAGTCATTTATTATAAGACATGGCATTTATTATTACAGTTCATATCGATCACGTAGGGCCCTATTTCACCACGAAAAACAAGAACAAATATGTAGCGGTCATACCTGACGGTTATAGTAAATAATATTGGGTGTGATGAGCGATGTTGGATCGGAGGAAAACATTATGTTTGTTAAGTTGTATATGTCACACTACGGTAGGCCATTATAGGATATAAGCGACAGAGGTTCGGCGTTTGCGTCCGGTTTGTTTAAGGAATTTGTGAACGAACACAGCATTACACATATCAAAGTAGCAAGTGGTAGTGCTCGTTCAAATGGTCAAGTCGAAATCATAATTTGAACATTGACCACCAGTTTGGCTTGTATCAGTGATGGTATAGATTGTCTGAATTGGGACGATAAGTTGCCTGATTTGCAACTCAATATCAATAACGCAGTACACCACGACACAAAAAAAAAATACCAGAGATTCAAATATAAACCGGTTCTATTGAAGGACAATACTCTGACTATGGATATTACGAATCTAAATAAAGAATTAATTTCTAAAGACGACGATGATAATGTAGCAGAATTGTTAGAAAAAAATAGAGCCGTTATTAAAAAGCAGTTTTATAAGAAAGGACGAGCGGCGCCATTTGATTACAGTTAACTATTAATTTTAAACAATATAAACTTAAGTTTATTGACACTTTACTGATCTCTTTAGAGTCAGTCTTTGAATTATAACTTTTTAGAGTGAGCTCTTCGGAATCACGATTATAATTAAATTTTGTATTTTACTTTTTCTTCTAAATTAAATCTTTTCTGCTAATTTTACATATTTTAAGTGCAATGAATAATTTCGAAATTATATACATACTTCCGTTCTTAATATTAAAATTATATTAACTTGTATTATTCTATGAGAAATTATTTTTAATATGATACCATAATATAAAATTGTATCATGAACCCTACTGGCGTTGTTGTTGTATGTCGTTTCCGGACATATAACTCGAGCGAGTGGGGAGAGTAGAAAACTATCGGCTAAGTATCGTGGTCCTTACGAAGTGGTGAAATCGATTGGTAGCGATAGGTATTTAATACAAGATATTGAGGGTGAGTCACCGTCCTCTAAAGTTTATAAGGGAATACTACCAATAGATCGACTAAAAATTATTAAACAGCAAAGTAAAATACTAGAAGGTTCTCAAGGGTGATATAGTCAGATTTGAATTGAATTGAATATATTCCTTACTAGACATAAGTTATATTATAGCATTATTGTAGGTTAGTTGTTCCAATTGGTGCCAATATATTAAAAATAATAAAGAGTAAAATATTGCTGATGGGTAAATCCAGCCTGGCGAATTATATTTATCCGTATTTAATGCATTTGAATTGTGTTTGTTAATTATTTAATATGTTTGAATTTGAATGACATAAATTAATTAAAATTGATTAGGAGTAAGGTGAATTAAAATTGTAAAGCGAGGATTCTAGTCAACGTATATGAATCATGTCTCTGTCGTTCGGTAGTCGAAATTTATTCGATCTGTATTTTGATTCGAAACTTCGTTAAAAATAAAGAAACTAGATGACGAGGACGCCGTCATCTATTACAGGATGGCCGAATTGTTGTAATTTTGAATGAGTGTAATACACTCAGTGTATATAATGAAGTTACCTACACTGCTGAAAAGGTGGTTTTCTTGTAATCTGAAGTTGGACTGTAAAACCGAATGATGAAAGATGGTGATAAAGAGAAGTCAGAAGAGTTTCCAGAGTCAACAAATATTTAAACTGAGTTTTATTTAACAAAAAATACAACACTTACATTAAATAATCCAATATTTAAGCTTATTTAGTTAATCAAGTCATTATCTAAATACCACATGATTAAAAATATCTAGACTATATTGATTTTGTACATATCCTACAATGCGGTAAACAAAAAAATATACGTATGTTTATTACATTATTAAGACATTCGTTCGATATAGGGGTATATAGACAGCATAAAGCTAAGTTGTTTGTGTTTAGGTATTCAACATAATGAATATTCATAATATTTTCAGTATACGAGTATAAGAAGAATATTGTAATTAAGTTTTCAAAAATTATATTATTGAAGGTACACGTATGATGATGATGCTAATTAGCATATATCCACAAACATTTAAATAATTTGAAAGTGTGTTTGCTGTGCGCGCCCGACGCGATATATCCCCTAGTATGGGTTTAGGGAGCGTAAAATTGAGAAAATTATAATTCGCAACCAGCAGACAAAAACAACTCGACAAGCACGCCCAATGTAAGATGATGTCGCTGTTTTTATATATTGTTTTTTAAAATGATTGATGTTATAAAAATTTATAACAAATGATACATTTGATTCCCATCTTTAAAATTACAAAATTCGCATTTACATTTACTCGTATATGGCATCTAAGACTATGTACGTATTTCCAAAACGAAAATATGATTGGTTTATTTTTTTCGATTAGAAGGATAACAAGAACACCAATATATCCTTCTTTCGGATGTATTTTTATTTATGATTATATACGTAAAATGGTGCGATATGAAATATGAATTTATATATTTATGAAATATGCTAAATTTAGAATGAAAATGACGGTGAGCTTATCTTACGTCATATTTTAAACCATCACAAATAAATTATGTTGCTAGGGTTAAATTATAATAGCTGAACTCAAAAATGAGAACCTGTTATCTTTTTGAGTCCATCAATCTATTTCGACGGATCTATTCAATTAATGGATATTTCAGGGTCAAGCGTATGCTCTTCTGTTCACTGAGGCGATGCCATTCCCAATTGCTGACGGTTAAATCCTTATATATTTTAGGTAGAAGTGTAGTAACGAACAATCAAATTATTATAAAATACTATTACTTGATAGATCTGGTTAATTTGCAATGCAACTTTTGCGTATTTTGGAAAATACTTGTATGGAGCTACAGACCCAGGGAACCGATCCATTCGAAAAAATTATGAAAACCAGCTCATTGGTGTAAAATCCCTATCCAATGATTGAAACCGATTTGATGAATGGTGTGGCAACTTATAAAGAGGGCTTCCTTTATAATTCCATATAAGCTTTTTCCTTACTCATTCCCGTCAAAGAATTAAAAAAAAAATTTAATTTTGGACAAACTTGTACCGAGGCCCTAAGCTCCATGGTTCGAACCCTTCAAAAATATTGTAACGTTGGTGTAACATGACACTTATACACGGTTAAAATTTCAAGACGATCGGTTGAGCGATTGGCGATATTTGGTAGGGCGACTCGTGCAAAAAATCGCACTATGCTCCCTAGCTAGATACATATTGTTTGAAAGTTTGATGTCCATCGGCCGTATAGTCTGAGATTTTTGGAAACAAACATAATTTTGTTTTTATGATTTCATAGTTGACGACAATTTCGTCGGAACGATTTTGCTACCATCTCGCCCGTAATTATTGAATTATTTAACAAATTTCCTGCCCGTATACACAATGAAATGTGAAAATTTTATTTCATTTCATTTCAAAATTTGTTTAATTTTTCAAATTTCAATGAAACAAAATGACAAAAAAAAAATCTAAAACGATTACTACTATACTAGCTCTTTTTAACTGATATTGTGACGTCTCTATTTCAGATTGTTCATTCAGACAAATAGATAAAGTTAATCCAACTTGATGGAAAAAAACTCCCGAACAAAAAATAACGTCATTTTGACGTTTATGGTTTGGTTTAAAATATATATGCAACCGAGATTATTTTCGAATGTCTTATTTTAATATTTCCTAAATCATTTATTTCATAATTACAATATACAATAATAAGAACAATATATAGGTGGTGAGAAAATCGTCAAAAATGTCAAAGCCTAGATTGATTCTTTGTCTTGAAGTCCTGCCAACCTGTAGCACACTTTGACGAAGAATGTTGAAAATTTCTTCTTCTTGGAAATGTATGTTTTCTTTAAAAAACAGTTTGCAGTAAAAATGATAGTGAAGTTTGTGCTAAAAAATATTAAAAAATTACTCTGTTAAATTTATTATTTTTCCTATTGGAATTTATTTTCAAAAGAAAATTATAAAATTGGATTCATTCTAAAAGTTGTGCCGTTGAATCTAAAAAATATACAAATCCTGGTTGACATTTTTGAGAAGGTAAAGCATACACCTATTCTTAAGATTTAAGTAAGGTATATTTTTGTGATTCGTTTTATTAAAAATTATATTTGGAAATTAAGCATTTTCTACCGTTATAGTGATTGGCAGGGTTTGGCTATGCCTGTAATAGAATTCACATTTTCATTTATACTGCCATTACCAGAGATGTTTACTGAAGTCAAATTTATACCAAATAACAAAAACTTTACGTGTGCGAATATACAAAAATACGTTTAGACGGAATACTCTGGCAACAATTGTTGCGAGGCTAAACCAAATTAATAATTATAATAAATTTATTAAATAGTCCCATATAAAGACATGATTTTTATGTTGGCCTTGGTATGATCTTTAATACAAAAATGCTAAATTGTCGGTCTCTGGGGTCGGTCATATGAATAACAAGCAATAACTGCAACAGTTGTTGCACGAAACTTCAATGGAAAATTTTGTTCTACAGAAGTCAAAAGTCCCATATATAGACATGGTTTTTTATGATGGGCTTGGTATGTTTGTTAATTCAAACATTTGTATGAACAACTTTGAATATTTTTTGTATGCTAACATTTATCTGACCACTACTGTAAGTCCTGCCAGAATCTACTTAAATATAATTCGTGCTATCTCCACGCATATAAAATAAAAAATAACTATAAGTAAAGATGTATTGGAAATTTTTTTTTCATAGTAATTTTTTTTAAATAACTAAGTATAAATGTGTTGGTGCAAAAACAAAAAAATGAGCAAAAAAAAAATTTAAATTTACGTTGCATTGCATTGTTAGTGTAACGAAGGCCAAGGAAGAAACCGGGTTTGACAAAAAAATGCAAATTACGTGGCTCGATTTTGCAAAAAAATACCGAAATTGGTCAGTAGGAAAAACCCAAAAACTAAATTAGAATTCAAGCATTAATTGAAGCTTGGGAAAACGAGATATCGGTGGAATATTGCAGCTATCTTATTAACTCCAAACCCGATAGAACTTCAGCCGTCATTAAACCCTGGTGAAGGCACACCAAATATTAAAATACTTCTCAATGGTAATACTTGCAACTATCCGAAAGTTTTTAAAAATTGGTTTAATTTTTACTAATATTTATTATGCTAACACTTTGTGCTAACAAATAAATACTTTTAATTTTAATTTAAATAAATATTTCTTGTTCAACATCCTTTTTCACCATAATTAGCTTCCTTTCCATTTTAGTAATTTAGTATTCCGTCTATTATTACAGAAAATGGATTGAATAAATGGTTAAAAATTGAATTTTTTTTCGAACCATCAACATTTTTTGGATGGTAACATTTATCTGACCACTACTGTATATTTAAGTAGATTCTGATTGTATACATTATGTATGCGTGTACTATTAATAAATAGAGCTACAATTTATAATGAAATTAATTTTTTGTTTTAATATTGTAGATTTATTTTTGAAGTTTTTGTTGCCAAGCGATCTTTTTTTTTTTAAATCCCCAGAATCAAAATTCAAATTAATATTTTATGTCATCTGGAAAAATTTGAAAGTTGTTTGGTAGCAAATCTCAATCAAAAGTTTGTTTTACACACATATGAGTACTCATACGAACCAATATAATTTTCTAACACAAACACATACTCCAACTCAATATGAAAAATACAGTTACAGTTCGTTTCATTCAAAGGTTATGTAATCGAAATCTAAACAATTTTCCCGTATACAAATTTATGAAACTCTCTTGCAATTTTTGTTGTGTTGCTTGAAAATGGCAGAAAAATTTATTTTCATAGTTAAGATGTCACCTGGACACCTTGTTCCCGTTGAAAATTTTTTGATCTAAGTTGTTCTTAAATGTTACATGTTAAATGTTGTGCATTGCACGTGTTCCATACGTTTTTTACCCACAGAAGTAATTGAAATAACACACAAACGCACCCACATACAAACTGAACTTTATGGAAGATTACGATCAACAAGATAATATGGGAAAACCAAAAATATTTAAAGAAAAATATCTTAAAAATGAAAAACAATGAATAAGTATACTTTCAAATCTATTAAAACGGGTTCGTCGCTTGTTTCGGAATGTCAATTTAAAATCCAATAGCAATAGTTCCATTGCTAAAATATTGTAGAAGGAAATAATAATTTTTTTGTGAAAATCACGTAATATTAAAACTCCAAAAATCATTGTTAGACTTATTACAATTGGCCCATTTTTCTTCCATAGACAGAAAATATTATAAGCTGTCGAGATGTAGACGAGATGCCGTGGACATCTCTGGTAATGACAGTACGAATTAAAACATGATTATAGACATACTATTATAGACATAGCAAAACCCGTTAGATTCGCATGCCAATCGCTGAAACGGTAGAATATTGTGTAATCTATATTCGAAAATGTGAGTGAGAACCTGTGGACACCTCTACGAACGGCGGTATAAAAAACGGAAAGTTTTTGTCCAGGACCTCTATATATATTTACCCCCTGATTCTAACGTACAGACACAGACGTATTTTCAGTCTTAGCAAAAACTTTTGTCTTACCGAAGACTATAAACTTTCAATTCTTATTCTGCACTTAGTCTTATCTGTCAGTAGTCTTAAAAAATTGTCTTCATTAATATCAGCGAAATAGGTGGTCTTAGGAATCATAATTTTTACATTAAACAGAAACAATATAATTATATGTATTTCGAATTGAACTGTCGCTTTTCGTTCATAAATTTGAAACAATATGATGTTAATTTGGTTTGGAAGCTCTACAAAAGTGTTTGGAGAGTTTATAATATATTATTTAAGACTACTGCCTTCAGAATTTCAATGAAGACTTTAGTCTTAAAAAAAAGTCTTTACAATAAAGTTTTAGCTAAGATGGTCTTAGTAGTCTTATCATCAGAATCGGAGGGTTAACTAATAGCTCGATCTTTCTTAAACTTGAAATATTTATCATAATTATAAAGTTCCAAACATCTTTAAAACATAGTACCAATACCAAACCATGTCTATGTATATAAGGGAATTTGACTTCTGTAGAACAAAATTTTCCATTGAAGTTTCGTGCAGTAGCTGTTGCAGTTAATGCTTGTTATTCATATGACCGACCCCAGGGACAGACCATTTGGCATTTTTGTATTAAAGAACATACCAAGCCCATTATAAAAAATCAATAGAGTTACATTAATTAGAGCTGCAACTGTTTTTTTTTGCCATATAAAATCAATATAATATTTGCTATCTCTTTTGAGTCATGTGGGAACAGGATGGTTATATAAAAAATGCATATGGTGGTCTCAGATGTCAAAGAAAAAGCTAACCGGACAAGTTTTTGTTGTTGTAAAAAGTGACGCGCTAAATTTTGTGTTCTTAAAAAATCGTGATATTATTATTAAAAAAAAAAATATAATAAAACAGTTTGTGTATCGTGTACTAGTGCATCGTTTGTGAATACATATTGAAAACTTTGAATATTGAAATATTGAAATGAAGTGTTTTGTGAAATGTTGTCAAAATGCGCATTGAAAAATTCGAAAAAAAATTCCTTACCATTTATAAGTGTTTATATAAAATAAAATGAAAATTGTGTTAAAAGCAAAGTGATTTGTGATAAAATTATCTATATTTTTATTTAGAAATCAGAAAAAAATAATTAAAAAATTTTGGTTGTTGTTGTTGGACTTTTTCTTTTTCTAAGCAGATGTTATATTACAGTGTCGCATTTTTCTTATAACTATGTACAATGTACATATTCTACGTGCTTTTCTTTTCATAATTACTTTTTATTTTGGAATACTATATGTATTGTACATACAATTTTTTACCGAAAATAAAAAAAATAAATCCGTACTAAATTGGAATAAAAATAATTGTGAATTTGTGTAGTTCTTAATTTCGATTGAACAAATTCTAAATACGACCCATTGATTTATATGCTTTCTCTTTTACCCTCCGAATTTGTCTCGTTTGACAGCTGCTATCATTCATTTTACCTTTAATTCAAATTCTTTGAAAAAGCATGTTTATATATGGGACTTTTGACTTCTGTAGAATAAAATTTTCCATTGAAGTTTTGTGCAACAGCTGTTAGAGTTAATGCTTGTAATTCATATGGCCGATCCCAGGGACCGACCATTTGGCATTTTTGTACTAAAGATCATACCAAGGTCATTACAAAAAACCATGTCTTTATATGGGACCTTTGACTTCTGTAGAACAAAATTTTCCATTGAAGTTTCGTGCAACAACTGTTGCAGTTATTGCTTGTTATTCATATTACCGACCCCAGGGACCGACCATTTGGCATTTTTGTATTAAAGAACATACCAAGCCCATCATAAAAAACCATGTCTGTATATGGGACTTTTGACTTCTGTAGAACATAATTTTCCATTGAAGTTTCGTGCAACAACTGTGGCAGTTAATGCTTGTTATTCATATGGCCGATCCCGGGGACCGACCATTTGGCATTTTTGTATTAAAGATCATACCAAGGCCATCATAAAAACCATGTCTTTATATGGGACTATTTAATAAATTTATTATAATTATTAATTTGGTTTAGCCTCGCAACAATTGTTGCCAGAGTATTCCGTCTAAACGTATTTTTGTATATTCGCACACGTAAAGTTTTTGTTATTTGGTATAAATTTGACTTCAGTAAACATCTCTGGTAATGGCAGTATAAATGAAAACGTGAATTCTATTACAGGCATAGCCAAACCCTGCCAATCACTATAACGGTAGAAAATGCTTAATTTCCAAATATAATTTTTAATAAAACGAATCACAAAAATATACCTTACTTAAATCTTAAGAATAGGTGTATGCTTTACCTTCTCAAAAACGTCAACCAGAATTTGTAGATTTTTCTAGATTCGACGGCACAACTTTTAGAATGAATTCAATTTTATAATTTTCTTTTGAAAAAAAATTCCAATAGGAAAAATAATAAATTTAACAGTGTAATTTTTTAATAATTTTTTAGCACAAACTTCACTATCATCAGTAAAAACAGTACAAAAAATGTACTTAAATTCACATAATCATCAAAATGCAAGCACATGGAAATACAAAAGATATCGCCTGCATCGATAACGCTCCATGCATTTCGAAGTCATTTTAATCTAAAATGTGTTGTTTTTAAAAATATATTAGAAGTAAACCCCATATGTTGTTTCAAAGGATTTTCAATGCACACCCAGACGTTTTTTATTTACTTAGAGAAACGATTTTCTCCGGTATTTCAAGACATATACGAGAGTGGCCCAACGGGTTCTCGCGATTTGTACTATACGATATGCCTGTCGGAAGTCTATAGTTGATGTATGGTTGTATTGTACTCTTCTTTTACTGTTCAGTAGTCGACCGCTTGGGACGAAAACATCAGTGATAGTCGCCAATGATGTTTTCTGTGAGAGGAATGAGTATGGCAAGTACAACGCTAGCCAAAATTTTGTAGATGGTGTTTAATAGAGCTATGAGATTTTTACCGATTTCTAACGGGCATACTTGCGATGTCTTCCAATTCTCCTACATTCGTCGCATGATCTGACACAAGAGGAGCGCATTTCATTTTAATCAATTCTGTGGGGATTTCAACGAAACCGAGTGCCTTTTCATCTTTCAATATACTAATAACTATAACTATACTTCCTCTACTGTGGTATGTTCGACAAAGACCTCCTCACCCGGCGGATCAAATGTTTTAATATGGACCTGTTTATTATTCTGATTTAGCGGATGTATAAGAAGTAGGTATGCCATACTGAGAGAACATCAGCCACGTAAGTTCTCAGTTCTCCAATCCCGTGTTTGATGGCTGTAGTTCTTGGGTGGAAGTCTTTATTTAGATTTCTGGGCCATGCAAAACAGTCTCTTAAATTTCCGAGCTCCGCTTGGAATGTGAAGTTTTCGATGCATTTTCTCATATACGCGCCTTTTTTACCGGTCGTTGTTAGTAGTGGGAAGCAAGCTACTAGGACCGATGTGCAATCTTTTTTCTGCACTCCTACCGATTTTTGCATTAAAGTCGCCCACGATGATTTTAATGTCATGGTGCGGTATGTTATTGATGACTTCCTCCAACACTACAAAGATTAAATATTTGACGACATCTAATTATCTTCGGTGGGTACATGTGCATTAACGATCGTGATGTTAAATTTATTAGTGCAGTCTGATCGTGCATATCCGCTAATATTGCTAGGATGGAAGTCGATAATATTATGTTGTTTCAAGCGCCGACGGATGAAAAAACCAACGCCAAAATCACTTCCATTCTGATGACCGATGAAATAAAAATTATAATTGTTGGTGTTCTGGATTCCACTCATATACTGATACCGAGAACTATGGTGGCGAGCAAAATATGTCTCCACAAAATGACTAAGACTGGGGTCCAATTCAAGACTTATTTCAAATAAGTCGACTTATTTGACTTATTCAAGATGGCGTTGTAAAAAAAGTCATTTGCCGGTCGAATTCAAAACAGGACTTATTTTTATTAACGTCACTTTTTATTAATTGACAATTCATGTTTTTAAATTTGTTAGTAAAATATACATTTCATTTTAAAGAGTGGTTTAATTGTACAATAATTATAATAATATTGTACAATTTTTGAAATGGAAAACCGCCGCAGCCTATTGTTTGTGGTAGCAATCATGCTCAATCGGAATATTACACTTTATTCAGAACTACTAAAATGTGATGCTGATATAAAAAGGTATTTGATAGATCGTCATATACGGAAGGTGAGTAATTCCACACATAAAGTTTTTATAATGTTAGTATTTATCTAATTTAACTATTTTATGTAGCATCTGAAATATTGTAACACGAATTTCAATTTGGGAATTCTTGCAAAAATTAGTAATGGAGATTGTCGTTTGACCAGAAAACAGTTACGAATGAACCACAGCACTTTCAAAAAAATTTTAGAAATCATCCCAAGTAAGCGCTCTGATTATCAAAAGGAAATAGAACTTATAGTGTTCCTGTTTTGGTTAGCATGTGGCATCAGTTCGAATTTGTCACAAATATTTAGATATTTTTCAGCCTCTCTTACAAAAAATAATCCATTTACCAACACTCAGCGAATTAAGTGAAATTGGTAATGGGTTTGCGACACGGGCTACATCAGATGCTTTCAGCAAAGCGGTGGGAGCTATAGATGACACTCATGTTAAAATTAAGTGACCAGTGGCACATCACGACGAATATATTAACCGGAAATTAGATTATTCCATTCAAGTTCAAGGTAATCAATTTTCTTGAGCCACATAAGTTTACAACATTATTATTTTTCAGCTGTCTGTGACCATCAAAAAAAATGTATAGATCTCTGCATCGGATTTCCGGGATCAGTTCATGATCAACGTGTGTTGAGGAATAGCAACATCTTCAAACTCGCAAAATATCCTCCCGCATGGATATTTTTTACTTGGCGATAGTGGCTATCAATGCACGACTAATCCTATAGCAATAATGACGCCTTATAAAAGAAATCACATTAATGATGCTCAAATAAGATATAACCATTTGCATAGCAAAGCCAGGATCGCTATAAAACAAGCATTCGGGATGTTAAAAACGAGATGGAGGTCTATTTTCTTAAGAAGCTTGGAACTGTCTATGGAAAGAAACTGTAAAGTCATAGGTGCGTGCTGTATTTTACACAATGTGTGTTTAAGTATGGGTGACGTTTTATATAATGAGATCGCCCTGGAAGAAGACGAAGAAGCAAATATCGTTGCTAATATTACAGAGTCAGCTGTTCAACAGAGAGATATAATATGTGCTTCTATCTAATGTTGGAATTGTTTGTTTTTTCACTGATGTAATTAATTAAATACTCTTGTTCTTTGTATTAGTCGTTATTAAATTAATTTTATTACTTCATTTTATAAAATACACAACTATAAGAAATTTTTATATTACTCAATAAAATTTTAAATATTTATTCTGCATTTGTATCGGATAGATCTATATCTGGAAAGTATTTTTTGCACACTTTTTCTATTATTATATGTATTATTTTTTTTAATTTCCTTCAACACTTTTTCATCTCTTTCCTTTAAATATTCCAAAAAACGATCAGTGTTTTTAGAAATTTTTGCTTTTCCTTTCCAACCAGATTTCATCGTGTTGGATGTTGTTGCGATATTATTAGTACTCGATTTGGTTAGTTCCGTTTCATCCGAAACCGCCAGATATTCTACATGTTCGTACTGCAATTCATCATGAATTGTTTGCAGTAATGTTACTGGTGCAATGGTATGACGACCACCCAAGTGATCATTCAGTTTGGGGTAGAATACCCAATTCTTCGAGGTAAGTTTATTTGCCGTCATGCCTCGTCCGGTTTTTGGCTCCTTCAATTCCTTATACTTTTGTACAAGATTCTTCCATTTTTTTAAACATTCTCCGCCATCTTTTGAAATATTGATCTCTTCGGATATTTTTCTATAATAAAAGATACACATATACACGAACATAGATGGAAATCTATTATTCAAAAACTTACGTCCATAACTCTTTTGGTAAAACATTTTTCTTCTTAAATGACGTTTCTTCTTTTATTCTGCAGTCAATTAGCAAGAATGTTTCCTGTTCTGTCCCTTAAATAAAATGTGTTTTCATCAAATAGACAGGTGTAGATTATAAATATAGAAAACATAATTTAGTTATTTGTACTTACAACGTGAAGTATAAAACTTTCGTTTATTTGCCATTTTAATTTAAATAAATTTGTGCCCAAAATCTGGCAAAAAAAATTAGTTTGTTTCTTTAAAATTTCGAACAAATTTTTCACAGCTTACTTTATTATATAAAACAAATAAAATTTCATTTTTGTAGAAAGTCCCAAATAAGTTCGAAAACTCTACAATAAGTCTCCTGTCGATGTGACTTATTGTAGATTTTCAAATAAGTCAGTCTACACAAAATAAGTCTTGAATTGGACCGCAGTCTAAGTCTACAATCCGGCATCAATGTTAGTGAAATCTGACAACATTGGTTTATTAGTTTTGTATGTTTTATTTTGTATAACGGTAATCAGTTTTTTTTGTGATTGGATTTTGTACTTGTACGGTTATATCTTGAAATATAAAAAAAATTTGAAATCAAATTTAATATTGTGATATAGTCCATTATATATATTGAACAGTTTAGTGGAAAACAATTGAAAAACCTTCGTGAAAAAAAATATACATACTATTTTTTGGTGGCCATTTTTGTCAAATAATCTGGAATTCGAGTATATATATATATATGTGTATGTGTCGTCATCATCAAGTCGTCGTTCATTTTGAATTAGTGGTACAGAATTAATTTGACTTATTCGTACAGCATAAAATGTCGAGTCGGTGCATACTGCACAATTACATATAAAAAATGGGAGATTTAGTTAAACAAATTGTTTCTTTGCGAGGACACGTGAAAGGAAAAGTGACTAGAATTTTAGCCGAAGTCAATAAGGGTGGAAAACTGTCGATAGCTTAGTTAAAAAATTATAAAAAAAATTGGATAAATTTTATAAAGAATTTAATGATCATCACAATAATATAATAAAAGAGGATTTCGATAATGAAAACGTGCATAATGATAAATATGAGGAGTTTAAGTGGATATATGATGAGTGTACTGTGAAAGTAGAGGAATTGTTAGAAAGTTACAAACAGGAAAAAGAGGCAGCTAAAACAATCATTATTGGTAAACAAACCAATAATCAATAACCAATAATAGTGAAAACATCTAGTGGATTACAAGCGCCACCATTGCCAACATTTGATGGTTCTTATGAAAAATGGTTTTCATTGAAGGATATGTTTGTAACGATAATGAAGAAACATGAACATGAATTGGCAGCAATAGATTTATATCATTTAAAAAATTGTTTGGTAGGTGAAGCTAAACATATACTCAATGAGCAAACAATTAATGATAATAATTATACAGTAACATGGAATAAACAAACGAATACTTATAGAAAAACATATCCATGGTTTAGCGAATTTAAGACGAATGAATAAAGAATCGGCAATTGAAATTCGTGAATTAGTCGATAAATGTCAGCAACATGTTAAAGTTCTTGAATCCCTTGATCAACTCTTGACAGGACTATCAGAGATATTGATTGTTCATATACTTTCTGCTTGTTTGGATAGTGAAACACGGACACAATGGGAAGCAACTATTGAAGATAAAGAACTCCCAACATATAGTGGAACAATCGCGTGTTTGCAGAAACGATATCGGATTTTGGAATCAGTGGAGTGTGGTTTGTTAAATATTCCTAAAATGACAGTGAAAGACAAATTTAAAGCTCTTGTGAATTTTAATAATAAGACAATTCGATCTTTGTTAGTGAGTAATCAAAAAGCATGCTCCACTTGTAAATAAAATCATAAATTATTTCGTTGTGAAGAGTTTAAAAGATTACCTGTGCCTGTGCGAATTTCAAAAATTAAACAATTCGGAAGATATAATTGTGTACATGTCGGACATTTGACAAAGGATTATCACTCTGAATTTGTTTTTTATTATGTAAACAGAAACATCACTCCTTATTGCGTTATTAAGAGATAATGAGAGTTCTTTTCGTGATACATCGAACAGTGAACCGGTCACTGATTCTAAATCAACTATCTTAATTAATACACCAAAAGCAAAACAAATAGAATCAACCTCAAATAATTCTATAAACTGTGTTCACACGGCAACATAACAAGTCTATTTTATTGTCAACCGCTATCGTGTTTGTTTTGAATTCATGCAATAATAGTCACTTGTGTCGAGCGCTTTTGGTCTGCTTCGCAGTCTCATTTTATAACAGAGAAAATGATTCCCCGAAAATTCTGCGATAAACAATTATGACACAAACAATTCATCGAAAAACAAATACGAAAACAATAATTTTACAATAACCAAATGTGCGTGAAAACATTTTAGCAAAAAACAATTCATCGAAAACACAATTCATCGAAACAAAATTTTCCACTGTAAAGTAACTATCAATTTTTAGGAGGGGGGAAATTAAATTTTCCCGGAAAATTTTTCGATTTCCACTTTTTTATTTTTTCAATGTTTTTATTTTATTTTAATTAATAATAAATAATAATTGCTTCGTCAACCTTGCAGACACAGATCAAAGAGTTTTTATCGCTTCTTCTGATAGTGCCACACATGTTAAAAAAAAAATCAACTTTGGTAAATATAATTTTTTTTAAATGTAATTTTAATTCATTGTATACCTTAGTACTACTGCCAAACCCCCGCTTTTCCAGAAAATATACAATTCTTCAAGTGTCAAATTTTATTTTAAACTAAGTAAAAAAAAAAATTGAAAAAAATTCAAAATTTTCCTAGAAAAATTGCAAATTTTCCTGGAAAAATTACTTGTACTGTCGAAAAACTGTTAAGATACAATCCTTGTATCAAAATTTTTATAAAAATTACACATTTGTTCGTATTTTGAATAAAATAATACGCAATTTTTTTTTAAGGTCAATTGTTTCCGTGTAAAATTGTTTGTATTACAATTATTCTTCTCTGAATTCATTTCTAACAATTGTTTGTCGCACTTTTACGATTGTGTTAAATTGTGTTGCGCATAATTTTCGAGTTGCCGAGAAAATTGTAGCCATTTTAAAGATTCGTCGAAAATCGGTGAACATTCCAATTAGTGGATTTAATGAAGCTACTAGTTAACTAGTACAAACATAAAATTCAAAGTCGAATGATAATTCAATCTTGAATCAATTACTCGACTAAATTAGACATTCTTGTGTTTTCGACCTCATGCTCAATGGTAAAATCAGACTAGCAAATAATTTACCTTTATTGCAAGAAACACAATTAGGATGGATTGCATCCGGAACAATTAACGCGAATGCAAAGTTACCAAAGATTCTTTATCAAGTGAATATACTCGAAAATTTAAACGATTCTATTAAGAAATTTTGAGTAATTGAGTCATGTTATGAAAATGTATCATTTAATAACGAAGAAGCACAAAGACCTTTTTAAAAATACTCATACTCGTGATGCAAATGGACGTTAAATTGTTGAATTGTCATTTAGAGAAAATTTGAGTCAACTAGGCGATTTAAAAAAATTAGAACATTTGAATGTAGTTTCATATAGTTCTAATGACAACGAGGAATATTAGATGGCACATCATGCCGTCTTCAAACCAACTAGTTCAAATCACCACCGAACATATCTTTGAATGATACATTAATGGTGGGACCCACAGTACAGAGAAATGTAATGCACATAGTTTTGAATTTTCTCGTGCATCATTCTGTGTTTACTGTGGACATCTCAAAGATGTATCGCCAGGTTCAAATGGACGATAAACATAAACGATTTCAAAAGATACTGTGGAGAAAGGATAGTCGAGATACATTAAAAACACAGTCACATATGGGACAGCATCGGCGCCATATTTGGCTACTCGTGCATTGCATAAATTAGCAGTAGATGAGCAAAGTAAACTTCCGTTAGTATTAGCAGTAGTTTTAAACGATTTTTATGTAGACGACGTGTAAATGGGCGCTGGTATAATAGAAGATGCGCTACAAATACAACAACAATTTGTTGAACTGCTAAAACAGGGTGGATTTAAATTACACAAGTGGTCCGCTAATCGTATGAAACTATTGGAAAATATTCCTCAATCTGATCGAGAACAAAACATCGTCATTGGAAATTCGGCTGTAAATGGTGTTATCAAAACGTTGGGACTTTTGTGGAATTCTTCTACCGATGAATTATTATTTAATATTCAAGCTCAACAAAATAAATGTGAAATTATCAATAAACAAATAGTGCTGTCACGGATTGTGGGTATATTTGATACATTTGGTTTAATTGCACCTGTAGTTATAAAAGCTAAATTAATCATGCAAAATCTGTGGAAATTAGAGTTGGAGTGGGATCAAAGATTACCATCTAAACAAGAAAGGGATTGGTGTGAATTTGAAAATCAATGAAAAATCAAGTGGTGTGATTACTGATGATTTTAAATTGATTGAATTACATTGCTTTTCCAACTCATCGGAATTAGAATATGGCGCTTGTGTGTACATTCGAACGCTAGATGTGAATGGTGCAATCCCTAGACTTGAATTATGTGCTGCTCTTTTATTATCCAAATTAGTGAAAAATGTTATGTGTGCTCTGAACATTGATTTTGATAAGGTAGTGTTATGGTCTGATGCTCAGATAGTTTTGAGCTGGATCAAAAGGTCGTCTCACACATTAATGACTTTTGTAGCAAATAGAGTGATTGAAATTCAACAGTTGACAAAGGATTTCATTTGAAAATATATTGGCACAAAAAACAATCTTGCAGACATAGTATTTCGTGATGAATATGGAACCAAACAATGAAAGGCATTTATGGCGGCATAGTCCTGAGATTTTGCAAAATTCCGATGAAGAATGTCATAATTATATTCCTGAAGTGGAAGAAAGTGAATTACATGAAGTGTTTTGAATTTATGACAAACATTAGTACGTTCAAAAAGATTCAAACCATCATGTGTTCCGTGTTGCGTTTTATAAATAATTGCCGAGAAAGTGTTAAAAATCCTAATAATAGCTAAATTCAAACAAAATATTTCAGAAATCAGAAAATGTGGAATTCAATTAAGGTTTTAGTGAAATTAGTTCAAATTCAGGAATTTTCTTTAGAAATTAGTGCATTAAAGAAAGGTGGTGAGATTCCCAACAATAGGAAACTTGCAGAACAATTAATAAGAGTTGGTGGACGGTTAAAGCATGCTAAATTACCAGTGGATCAAAAACACCAATTACACTGAAAAAAATAGCGCGGAGATATTTACACATTTTGCTGTTTAAACTCAAATTTGCAATTATTACCAATAATGTCTTAATTAAGTACGAGCCTTGTAAAATTTGCAGTGCAATATTTACAGTGCATTTTTAAATATTAAAATTATTGCTGAGCACCGTCTGATGACAAATTAAATTAATGATATTGCAATGCTGCTAAGCAAAATTTGAGCTGCGCAATTTGAATATATCATTTTCCATGCAAACATATTAAAAATGAAAGAAAAATGTTTTTTTCGTTGAAAATAAATTGCAAAGTGTTTTTAAAATTTTCAAATACTTTTCAAAATTTACTTTGCACTTTGTAAAACAATTTTTGCGGGGAGATTATAACCAATCAAATCATTTATTCTACCCGACTTTGCATTTTGTTCTCCAAATTTTATTAAAAAATTTCAAACAAAAATTAGTCTTGAAGTGAATTTAAAGCAGTACACAAATTGCCACAAAAATGCCAGTTCGTCTAGTTTCCAGATTTGTTGCGAAAAATGGTAATTATTTAAAAATAAAATAAAATTTAAATTATATTTATTTTTATCCTTCATTTGCAGATTTGTTGTAACCTTACTTCGCGTCGCAAGAAATGACCGCTAAACTTTCACTATTAAACCATAGAAGTGCTGAAACGATATATGGTAAATCCAAATTAAATTTACAATACTTTATGTGACTTTAATTATATTTGTTGCTTTCTTGTTTTAATTTCAGGATTTTATAAAGCATCTTTAGAGGACCAGACCAACTCAGTTCCCTGAACATTAAATGGTTCCTCATATGAGGAGAATTTTATTATTAGCAACATTACAACAATTCCATATCTTTTAAGGCTGCATAAAGGAAAAATATGTTTGATTAAAATTAAGACGTAAGTTTATTGTCGATCCGGAGATGTAATTAATTATCATCTTTATTTTAAGAAAAATCGTTGGCCGTTTGTGAAAAGCGAATAAAAAAGATTAATTACAAAGAATGTGTTTCATTAAAATTGGTTTTTAATATGTTAAATATTAAATTCTGTCTCCTCCCATCTAGAATTTTCGAGTGTTTGCTTCTGTGCAGAGTAAATATTAAGGCACTGCAATTTTCTCAACCCGCAAATGTTAAAATGCATTGTAAACCATTATCCACTTTGCAATCATTATTTACCATGCGCTCTGTAAAGAATTTCTAAATTATTTTACAAACTGCAGAGTAAATATATCAAAGCAATAACAAATATTGCTTATCCACCGTGAAATAAAAATAATAAAATTTACTCAGCAAGTTGTAATAATTGATTTGCTAAAATCGCAATAAATACAAAGCGCTTGTGTGGCTGAATTTTTAATCATTTTTCATTAAATATTACTCCGCTTTTTTGTGAATATCACCGATTATTTTTTTCAGTGTAGTCTTGCCAAAACACGAATTTACAACTACCCTAATAAGGCATTTGCATATATCGAACATTTACATATAGTCCAAAGTGGATTGGTCTTCGTTGTTCGACAACGTTTTTGACCAATTGAAGCGAAACATATTATAAAATTTGTTGTTGGGAAATGCATCCGACGTTTCCAAGCAAGTCCAAAATGTGGAATTCAATACATCTGGTGATTTACCAGATTTTAAATTGACACCAACTGAGGCATTTGAAAATGGGGGACTTGATTATGCCGGACCTATTTATTTGAAATCTGCTATCCGAAAACAAACATTAGTAAAGGGTTACATAGCCGTCGATTTGTGAGTCGTCGACGAATTCCATATTGCTTTCACTCCGATAATGGTTCTACATTTATTAGAGCTAAATCAGAGCTTTCTGGTTTTTAAGAATTATTTGTTAAAAATAACGA
Source organism: Nephrotoma appendiculata (assembly GCA_947310385.1). Lineage (NCBI taxonomy): Eukaryota > Metazoa > Arthropoda > Insecta > Diptera > Tipulidae > Nephrotoma > Nephrotoma appendiculata. The sequence continues at coordinate 84,598,243 of OX371225.1, forward strand.
ATTTAATGAAGAAATTAAAAATTTTTGTGTGTCAAAACAGATCGAGTGGAAATTTATACCTCCATATACACCACAATTTGGTGGTCTTTGGGAGTCGATCGTAAAGTCTATCAAATCACATTTGAAACGTGTGTTGAGGAAATTTTAAACGTTATTGTATCAAATTGAGAAAATTTTGAACTCAAGGCTTGTCACTAAGCAATCAGATGACCCTAACGACTTAATGTGCATAACTCCTGCTTATTTTCTAACCATGTACATCTGTATGTGAGCCAAGTTATGAAAGTACAAAAATAAACAGACTGTCACGTTGGCAGTATGTGCAAAGTTTAAAACAACATTTTTGGAGGCGATGGGCAGATGAATACCTAAACACATTGCAAACTCGTAGTAAGTGGTATAAAAATAAAATTATTATCAAAGAAGGGTTATTAGTAGTGTTTAAAGAAGATAAAGTGCTAAATCAACAATGGAAATTAGGACGTATAGTTCATCTTTATCCAGGAAAGGATAATATCGTGCGAATTCCAATACAACAAGGAATTATAAAGCGAGCAATGGCAAAGTTAGCCATTTTACCATTAGAACAACAATAATATATTGAAATAAGCTAATATTTCAAGCCGGGAGTATGGTGCCAAGAACTATGGTGGCGAGCAAAATATGTCTCCACAAAATTCCTAAGTCTACAATCAAAATCCGATTATATATACAATTTCGTGAACTTCTACCATTTATGGTGTTGCAGTGCAAGTATACATTTAATGTTTAATTTTTTGTCTGGTTCGAAAGCGTGTTCCATGTTCTCGTGTTAAAAACGTTGTTGCTATGATAATCGGAGGCCTTTTTCGTGTGTGGGTCACGTACTTATGATGAATCTTAAAACAACCAATCCTACGTTTAACACATTTATAATCGTTTGATTTAATTGGCAATGCCAATGGAAAATAGTGGCTTTCACTACTGCCTATAATTCTAAATTGTGTTAAATTATTATGCAAGTAACCAAACGATTAGTTAAAATGCACGAAGATGTAAAACTATTTTCGTATATTTTTATTGAAATATTTTAATTATTTATTTATTTCGTTATTGATAAAATTCAAAATTTTCGTAATCATCCTCAGATTCATCCACAGTATTCTTCCAAACATATAAATCGATTGCTTGACCACGGTCATCTTGCAATTCCAGCCGTGTATTAAATTCATCAAACCTAAACTTCATTGGAGTAACCAATCGTGTTCCAATATATTTGTTGCATATTATCAAGAAATCACATTTAAAATTGAATTCATTAAGTTTAAATTTAGTAAGGTGATTTGCAATGCTTTCAAATAAATACTGCCAAGTACTTTCACTTTCCAAAATATCTACCTGAAAAATATGTGAGTTATAATTAGGGAAAATTATAATGTTCTTAAGTCAGATTTTTTGTGATTTTCTGGTGTAAATTTGTAAAATACTCACTGTTACATTTTCACTATTGAATCCATTTATTAGTAAAGACCATGTACAAGTTTTATCCTCAATTGTACACTTATTGAAACTAATTGTTAGATTCTTTAAGTCACATTCTAATAAATCTGTCAGCATGATAAATGTGATCTTTAAACCATGAAACTCAAGCTTTTCAATTTCCAAATTTTTGAAAATATTATACCTCTTAAGAGCGACTTCTTTTATTTCGAGTTCCATATTACAAATTAAAAAAATTGGCATTGTTTTCAAGAATTGTATAAAGTCCTCGATAAAATTAAATTCATTTGTGCCCAATAATGTGATACATTTATGACGAAAATTTTCGAAATCGGTTAAATATGGATCATTTGTCCATTTCTAGTTTGTATCCAGCTTTATTTCTTTCACGTTACGACATTTTAATAATTCGCAAAAAAGGTTTGAATTAATTTTGTTATAATTTTGGCCATCAATTGTATAGATAATGTTTGAACTGTCCCTTAATATCTTAAGATCTGTGCTCTCATCATTCAGCATTAAGGTCTGTTTGAAATCAGTAAATATGATATTCCCAAGAATACTTTTTTTATATTGGTTAGTGAAGGAGTCAAAGATGTGTTGAAATGTATATATTAAGTTGTGAAGTGCTGGATAAGTTGTGCTTATTCGAGAATTCGTATCGACGGCGTACCGACGTAAATCAAACTCGCCATTTTGAATATATGTTTGTTGTTGTACCTTACGGCGTAAAAATCGTTCAATTAATGCATTAATTTCGAATTCTAGATCAGACGAAGCCTCCGTTAAATTTAGCTCATCACAAAATGCAAGTTTCAATGAGCAAAGACTGATTAGATCTAGATGTCGTTCCCTAGAATAGGTTAATTCCCGCATGCACGTTAAAAATGTTTGAAGCTCTAGAAAGATGTGTTGATTCAGAAAGGGTGTACTATACATGCGAAACATTTTCGATGAATGCCATGGAAAGGATTTCGTAAAGTAATAATGGCAGGCATTTAACGACTTGGTTCGTAAAAATTTCTCATAATTTACCAATAATTCATCCCGTTGAATCTTATCACTCGTGTTATGAAACGTTACGACTTTTATAGGTTGTCCTAATGAATTTACTCCAAAGTTTTCTTCTACGCTAATAACATGCTTTTTTAGTTTATTGATGGCAATAAATTCCTGGAAAAAAACAAATTTGACAAAATCAACATAAACAAATATTTTTTATAAATTTACCTCTAACTCGTCATATCTGTCCACTTCTCGGAAAAGATTAATTTTATTTTCCCAAAAATATGTAAATTGTGAGATCTTAAGCATATTCCTGAATAAAGAAACGGACGATGGTGCACTTTGTGTCCTCCAAATTAACATTTCCATGTCAAACGTATTTGCACCAACAGTTAATTCATAACTTCCTAAATGTTGCAAATCGTCAATTCCCGATCGCGTAAAGTACTGTTCCCAGCCAACGTGAATTTGTTATTGTTAGTTCCAACATCATTTTTGGTTTAGTTTATTTTATATTTAAATAGATTTGGAAATACCTTTACTACCATTGGATAAACAGCAGAATTGACTAGAAACGAGTCTTGTTTATGATGTACACGATCGTCTTCGATATGAAGAAGCCAATGATTTATAAAATCACAATTATTTATAAACGGCATATAGATAGTTACGCATATACGCGCTAACCAAATACAACTAACACTGATATTGTTACGAGTTCTCTACTGAATATTTGAAGTTATACAAATAAAATGTTATTGGCTGATAAAAATTGTCGCCAGCACTCGATATATGATAACAAGAAGTATGTTTGTACATATTTAGTTTTAATGAATTCATGAAGGTCAGCTATAAATGCTCAGCATATCGCAAAACTGAATCGTATGAATGGCATCGTTGCATCATTCCGTGATTAATTCTTTTCCTGGAAATCTTGGGAATCTTGGAAATTTCTAGATCCAATTATTATAATTTTGAAATAAGATAGTCAACGGAAAGCTTACATTTTTTTTTTTTAAATGAAGTAAAATGATAAAAACCACAATTCACCTTTATGAGGCAAGGTACAATTGTACATTTTTCGTTTTGAAGTTTCAATATTTTTACTTTGGAATTGAGCTACAAATTAAGATTCAGAAGTAGGATCGTGTACATCTACCGTTAATTGTTTAATCCTTTTGGTTTATTCCTAAACGCGGGAAAAAAAAAATCTTTGAAATCAAAATCCCGGAAATCAAAAGTTCTGATATTATAATCCCGGAAATAAAAATTGCTGTAATCAAAATAACTCGGCCCTCTTTTAACCGATCAAGCTAAAAATAGTATCAGATTATAAAGTTTATTTTTAAATAAGTAATGGAATATGGCCAGCCAGAACGAAATGGCTATTTCTTAATCGATTATGTTAAAAATTAGCTTAATTTATTTTTAATTAGCGGGTACCCAGCGTAGGCTGCATCACAGTTGAATTAAATGATTTTTTTTTTGTAACGAATGGAGTAAACACATATTTATGTTAATGATAATTATGTTACTATAATGGTCTTGGGTAAACAAAATTTTTGGTTTTGCCATTTGGTGCGTACATAAATAAGTTGGCGGGTTTTCTGGCCACGTATAGTTGTCCATGTGAGAAGCATGGATTTTGTAGATTCAAACCACAAACTTGAAGTGACGGTCCTTGTGCTATATTAATGGTTATTGCATATGCGAGTCGCACTGGAAATTGTAATCTTTTACATTTGAATGGCATATCGGTCGGTATCATTGGTATTCGCGATAATAAGACATGTTCTTCTTTGAATTTGCCATTCAATATTGTTGCTTCGATAATGTTATGCGCAGTCGGATTGATATTTCGAAGCATAATGATCGATCCACCAATCTTCAATATCAATTCGTTCTGAAGTGTGGTGATAATCCTGAAAAATTAAGTGAATTCAGGAATTCGACCAGATAAATGACAACTTCTTCTTGATTCAAGATGATATCCCCCGACTTATATACGTTATAGAATTGCCAGATATTTGATTTTCAAAGTCTTTCAGGCTGTGACATCATTGTTTTTGGCTGCCAATAATGCTCGTTCGGTGATTTTTGTAATTGCAATTAATGTTTGGAAATACATACGCTGTTAATCATTTTGTAAATTGTCTGTGTAAATTTACAAAAATCTGATATAATGGTATAGCAATTTGTGGTGTCGTCGGTTTGCATTTTCTCGTTTCGAAGATCCAAACGTAGAGTAGAGTAGAGGAACGTAGAGTAGAGTCTGACGAAAATCAAAATGAGTGAACCTCAAAATGGCTCTGTATTACCTCTGAAATCGCGTTCGATTGATTGCTTCCAAAGATTTTTTGTGGGCCAATGGCAAATGGTACTTTAAATGCAGAGTATGCTGTTCTACCAAAAGAGTTGTTGCAAAACCACAAAATGTGACGGCCAATGCAATGTTATTTTGTGAGCGAATGATCCCCAAAATCAATGATAACAAAAATGTTTTGCCTGTTCCACCGGGCGCATCGAGGAACAACAAACCGTCAATTTGTTGTGAAATCGCATTCATAATGCGGTTATATGCATTGTCTTGTTGTATCATCAGTTTTGGCACATTTGTTTGAATTAATGTTTGCAGTTCATTGACATTAAATTGCTGCTTTCTGTGCAAATCTTGATAGTAGACATCGCCTGCTAATCAATTCGATGAAACCATTCCTGAATGACTGTTTTGTTGACGATTGATAAACACTTGTCCTCTGCGCTTCGTTATACATTTCCGTACATTTCCGGTGAGAATTGCATGCTTGTGCTATTGGTGGCTATGCGCACTCGATGTAAAATATCTTAGACGGGAAGCAAGTTGTCAAAATGATGGAAAATAATATGCGAATTTGGTGCGGTTGGCAAGTGTTTGATGCATCCGCTACTGATGTATCCCAATATGTATCATTTTCCACTAATTTTATTTTCTGGCATCCTTCACGATAAGTTTGGCATAATTGAGCACCAATTGTTCTCAATTGTTGAAACGATGCAGGACCAGGTAGATTAACTAACAATAATTGCAAGTAGAAGCATTCAGCATTGTTGAGATGAACGGTGTACAATCTACTCGTACGGTGTACAATGCATCGGTTAAATTGTTGAAAATAAGTTGTTGTATCTTTCTACAGCTTTTTCATGTTTGCGTCTTTGAAATTTTTTGATGTTGCGTGCTATTGAAGTACGAGTATGTTGGAACCGTTGAGTATAGCAAGGTTCTAGCGAATTCATCATTTTGGTTTAATGTGAAGAATGCTGTCAATGTTGTGGCTTGTGATGGTGTATCTGCTCTATATGTCGAGCATTCTTTGCAGTGAAATACACACGCTGTCCATTTTCCAGATGAACAGCTAAATGAACCACTGTTAGATGTTAGTTCATAGCAACCCATTTGGTATCTCGTGATTTCATCATTTCTGTTGGTCAATGCAGAGAGTCCAACCCATTTTTGATATAATTACAGATATATGTGATCGATTTGACCGAATTGCAATATTCCACATTAATACGGGATTTGTATGTTTTGTCGAGCAATGGCGAATGCAGTCGAAATGAATGCCCGTCATAGAGTGGATAACCTTTAAATAATTTGTTTGAGAATTTTATTTTTACGTTGGCTTGATGATTCTGAATGGCCCATGGATCATATTTTTGGTGGCTACTTTAAATAAGTGTGGATCGATTGGACGGATTGCTTTCTGAAGTTATATGGAAATTATATATTTTAACTATTTTATATTAATTTTTATTTGTCAAAATATGCAGTTAGAAAATGGAGTTAGACGAATATTTAGTCTACAGTAATATTTTTTTTATTTGATTAAGCTTCACCATTTTAAATGTCACAAAACGGCTTAAAAATTGCAAAAAATTTAATTTTAAATTCAAATTAATTAATTTTAAATGAATAAATATCTTTTTGAGTCCATGAATTTATTTCGGATCTATTCAATTTATTGATATTTCAGGGCCAACCGTATGCTCTTCTGTTCGCTGAGGCATACCAT